>CM050165.1:441602896-441987257 GCA_027410445.1 Discoglossus pictus | reverse complement strand
TATTGAATCGATTACAGTAAAAAAAGGGTTGTTTTATTTCACTGCACACTACGGTTGCACTAGATTTGAGTGTCACTGGGCACTGACAAAAGTTGGCAGACTAGATGCAATAGGCCTCACACACACGCCTTTAGGCAGGCTACTAATATTCAATCGATTACAGTAAAAAAAAGGGTTGTTTTATTTCATTGCACACTATGGTGGCACTAGATATGAGTGTCACTGCGCACTGGCAAAAGTTGGCAGACTAGATGCAATAGGCCTCACACACACGCCTGTAGGCAGGCTACTGATATTCTATCGATTACAGTAAAAAAAAGGTTGTTTTATTTCACTTCCATCTACTGTGACACCAGATATGAGTGTCACTGCTCACTGGCAAAAGTTGGCAGACTAGATGCAAGAGGCCTCACACACACGCCTTTAGGCAGGCTACTGATGTTAAATCGATTACAGTAAAAAAAGGGTTGTTTTATTTCACTGCACACTATGGTGGCACTAGAAATGAGTGTCACTGCGCACTGGCAAAAGTTGGCAGACTA
This sequence comes from Discoglossus pictus, assembly GCA_027410445.1. Classification (NCBI taxonomy): domain Eukaryota; kingdom Metazoa; phylum Chordata; class Amphibia; order Anura; family Alytidae; genus Discoglossus; species Discoglossus pictus. The sequence goes on along the minus strand of CM050165.1, from coordinate 441,986,715 downwards.
GATGCAATAGGCCTCACACACACACCTGTAGGCAGGCTACTGATATTCTATCGATTACAGTAAAAAAAGGGTTGTTTTATTTCACTGCAAACTACTGTGACACCAGATATGAGTGTCACTGCGCACTGGCAAAAGTTGGCAGACTAGATGCAAGAGGCCTCACACACAAGCCTTTTAGGCAGGCTACTGATGTTGAATCGATTACAGTAAAAAAAGGGTTGTTTTATTTCACTGCACACTACGATTGCACTAGATTTGAGTGTCACTGGGCACTGACAAAAGTTGGCAGACTAGATGCAATAAGCCTCACACACACGCCTGTAGGCAAGCTAATGATATTCAATCGATTACAGTAAAAAAAGTGTTGTTTTATTTCACTGCACACTACGGTGGCACTAGATATGAGTGTCAATGGGCACTGGCAAAAGTTGGCAGACTCGATGCAATAGGCCTCACACACACATCTTTAGGCAGGCTACTGATATTCAATCGATTACAGTAACAAAAGGGTTGTTTTTTTTCACTGCACACTACGGTGGCACTAGATATGAGTTTCACTGGGCACTGGCAAAAGTTGGCAGACTAGATGCAATAGGCCTCACACACACGCCTGTAGGCAGGCTACTGATATTCAATCGATTACAGTAAAAAAAGGGTTGTTTTATTTCACTGCAAGCTACTGTGACATCAGATATGAGTGTCACTGCGCACTGGCAAAAGTTGGCAGACTAGATGTAATAGGCCTCACACACACGCCTTTAGGCAGGCTACTGATATTGAATCGATTACAGTAAAAAAAGGGTTGTTTTATTTCACTGCACACTACGGTGGCACTAGATTTGAGTGTCACTGGGCACTGACAAAAGTTGGCAGACTAGATGCAATAGGCCTCACACACACGCCTGTAGGCAAGCTAATGATATTCAATCGATTACAGTAAAAAAAGGGTTGTTTTATTTCACTGCACACTACGGTGGCACTAGATATGAGTGTCACTGGTCACTGGCAAAAGTTGACAGACTCGATGCAATAGGCCTCACACACATGCCTGTAGTCAGGCTACTGATATTCAATCGATAACAGTAAAAAAAAAGTTGTTTGTTTTATTTCACTGCACACTACGGTGGCACTAGATATGAGGGTCACTGGGCACTGGCAAAAGTTGGCAGACTAGATGCAATAGGCCTCACACACACATCTTTAGGCAGGCTACTGATATTCAATCGATTACAGTAACAAAAGGGTTGTTTTATTTCACTGCACACTACGGTGGCACTAGATATGAGTGTCACTGGGCACTGGCAATAGTTGTCAGACTAGATGCAATAGGCCTTACACACACGCCTGTAGGCGAGCTACTGATATTCAATCGATTACAGTAAAAAACGGGTTGTTTTATTTCACTGCAAGCTACTGTGACACCACATATGAGTGTCACTGCGCACTAGCAAAAGTTGGCAGACTAGATGCAATAGGCCTCACACACACGCCTTTAGGCAGGCTACTGATATTCAATCGATTACAGTAAAAAAAGGGTTGTTTTATTTCACTGCATGCTACTGTGACACCAGATATGAGTGTCACTGCGCACTGGCAAAAGTTGGCAGACTAGATGCAATAGGCCTCACACACACGCCTTTAGGCAGGCTACTGATATTGAATCGATTACAGTAAAAAAAGGGTTGTTTTATTTCACTGCACACTACGGTTGCACTAGATTTGAGTGTCACTGGGCACTGAAAAAAGTTGGCAGACTAGATGCAATAGGCCTCACACACACGCCTTTAGGCAGGCTACTGATATTCAATTGATTACAGTAAAAAAAAGGGTTGTTTTATTTCACTGCACACTACGGTGGCACTAGATATGAGTGTCACTGGGCACTGGCAAAAGTTGGCAGACTAGATGCAATAGGCCTCACAGACACGCCTGTAGGCAGGCTACTGATATTCAATCGATTACAATAAAAAAAGGGTTGTTTTATTTCACTACAAGCTACTGTGACACCAGATATGAGTGTCACTGCGCACTGGCAAAAGTTGGCAGACTAGATGCAATAGGCCTCACACACACGCCTTTAGGAAGGCTACTAATATTCAATCGATTACAGTAAAAAAAGGGTTATTTTATTTCACTGCACACTACGGTGGCACTAGATATGAGTGTCATTGGGCACTGGCAAAAGTTGTCAGACTAGATGCAATAGGACTCACACACACGCCTGTAGGCAGGCTACTTATATTCAATTGATTACAGTAAAACAAGCATTGTTTTATTTCACTGCAAGCTACTGTGACACCAGATATGAGTGTCACTGCGCACTGGCAAAAGTTGGCAGACTAGATGCAATAGGCCTCACACACACGCCTGTAGGCAGGCTACTCATATTCAATCGATTACAGTAAAAAAAAGGGTTGTTTTATTTCACTGCACACTACGGTGGCACTAGATTTGAGTGTCACTGGGCACTGACAAAAGTTGGCAGACTAGATGCAATAGGCCTCACACACACGCCTGTAGGCAAGCTAATGATATTCAATCGATTACAGTAAAAAAAGGGTTGTTTTATTTCACTGCACACTACGGTGGCACTAGATATGAGTGTCACTGGTCACTGGCAAAAGTTGACAGACTCGATGCAATAGGCCTCACACACATGCCTGTAGTCAGGCTACTGATATTCAATCGATAACAGTAAAAAAAAAGTTGTTTGTTTTATTTCACTGCACACTACGGTGGCACTAGATATGAGGGTCACTGGGCACTGGCAAAAGTTGGCAGACTAGATGCAATAGGCCTCACACACACATCTTTAGGCAGGCTACTGATATTCAATCGATTACAGTAAAAAAAGGGTTGTTTTTTTTCACTGCACACTACGGTGGCACTAGATATGAGTGTCACTGGGCACTGGCAATAGTTGTCAGACTAGATGCAATAGGCCTTACACACACGCCTGTAGGCGAGCTACTGATATTCAATCGATTACAGTAAAAAACGGGTTGTTTTATTTCACTGCAAGCTACTGTGACACCACATATGAGTGTCACTGCGCACTAGCAAAAGTTGGCAGACTAGATGCAATAGGCCTCACACACACGCCTTTAGGCAGGCTACTGATATTCAATCGATTACAGTAAAAAAAGGGTTGTTTTATTTCACTGCATGCTACTGTGACACCAGATATGAGTGTCACTGCGCACTGGCAAAAGTTGGCAGACTAGATGCAATAGGCCTCACACACACGCCTTTAGGCAGGCTACTGATATTGAATCGATTACAGTAAAAAAAGGGTTGTTTTATTTCACTGCACACTACGGTTGCACTAGATTTGAGTGTCACTGGGCACTGAAAAAAGTTGGCAGACTAGATGCAATAGGCCTCACACACACGCCTTTAGGCAGGCTACTGATATTCAATTGATTACAGTAAAAAAAAGGGTTGTTTTATTTCACTGCACACTACGGTGGCACTAGATATGAGTGTCACTGGGCACTGGCAAAAGTTGGCAGACTAGATGCAATAGGCCTCACAGACACGCCTGTAGGCAGGCTACTGATATTCAATCGATTACAATAAAAAAAGGGTTGTTTTATTTCACTACAAGCTACTGTGACACCAGATATGAGTGTCACTGCGCACTGGCAAAAGTTGGCAGACTAGATGCAATAGGCCTCACACACACGCCTTTAGGCAGGCTACTAATATTCAATCGATTACAGTAAAAAAAGGGTTATTTTATTTCACTGCACACTACGGTGGCACTAGATATGAGTGTCATTGGGCACTGGCAAAAGTTGTCAGACTAGATGCAATAGGACTCACACACACGCCTGTAGGCAGGCTACTTATATTCAATTGATTACAGTAAAACAAGCATTGTTTTATTTCACTGCAAGCTACTGTGACACCAGATATGAGTGTCACTGCGCACTGGCAAAAGTTGGCAGACTAGATGCAATAGGCCTCACACACACGCCTGTAGGCAGGCTACTCATATTCAATCGATTACAGTAAAAAAAAGGGTTGTTTTATTTCACTGCACACTACGGTTGCACTAGATTTGAGTGTCACTAAGCACTGACAAAAGTTGGCAGACTAGATGCAATAGGCCTCACACACACGCCTGTAGGCAAGCTAATGATATTCAATCGATTACAGTAAAAAAAGGGTTGTTTTATTTCACTGCACACTACGGTGGCACTAGATATGAGTGTCACTGGTCACTGGCAAAAGTTGACAGACTCGATGCAATAGGCCTCACACACATGCCTGTAGTCAGGCTACTGATATTCAATCGATAACAGTAAAAAAAAAGTTGTTTGTTTTATTTCACTGCACACTACGGTGGCACTAGATATGAGGGTCACTGGGCACTAGCAAAAGTTGGCAGACTAGATGCAATAGGCCTCACACACACATCTTTAGGCAGGCTACTGATATTCAATCGATTACAGTAAAAAAAGGGTTGTTTTTTTTCACTGCACACTACGGTGGCACTAGATATGAGTGTCACTGGGCACTGGCAAAAGTTGTCAGACTAGATGCAATAGGCCTCACACACACGCCTGTAGGCGAGCTACTGATATTCAATCGATTACAGTAAAAAACGGGTTGTTTTATTTCACTGCAAGCTACTGTGACACCACATATGAGTGTCACTGCGCACTAGCAAAAGTTGGCAGACTAGATGCAATAGGCCTCACACACACGCCTTTAGGCAGGCTACTGATATTCAATCGATTACAGTAAAAAAAGGGTTGTTTTATTTCACTGCATGCTACTGTGACACCAGACATGAGTGTCACTGCGCACTGGCAAATGTTGGCAGACTAGATGCAATAGGCCTCACACACACGCCTTTAGGCAGGCTACTGATATTGAATCGATTACAGTAAAAAAAGGGTTGTTTTATTTCACTGCACACTACGGTTGCACTAGATTTGAGTGTCACTGGGCACTGAAAAAAGTTGGCAGACTAGATGCAATAGGCCTCACACACACGCCTTTAGGCAGGCTACTGATATTCAATTGATTACAGTAAAAAAAAGGGTTGTTTTATTTCACTGCACACTACGGTGGCACTAGATATAAGTGTCACTGGGCACTGGCAAAAGTTGGCAGACTAGATGCAATAGGCCTCACAGACACGCCTGTAGGCAGGCTACTGATATTCAATCGATTACAATAAAAAAAGGGTTGTTTTATTTCACTACAAGCTACTGTGACACCAGATATGAGTGTCACTGCGCACTGGCAAAAGTTGGCAGACTAGATGCAATAGGCCTCACACACACGCCTTTAGGAAGGCTACTAATATTCAATCGATTACAGTAAAAAAAGGGTTGTTTTATTTCACTGCACACTACGGTGGCACTAGATATGAGTGTCACTGGGCACTGGCAAAAGTTGTCAGACTAGATGCAATAGGACTCACACACACGCCTGTAGGCAGGCTACTTATATTCAATTGATTACAGTAAAACAAGCATTGTTTTATTTCACTGCAAGCTACTGTGACACCAGATATGAGTGTCACTGCGCACTGGCAAAAGTTGGCAGACTAGATGCAATAGGCCTCACACACACGCCTGTAGGTAGGCTATTTATATTCAATCGATTACAGTACAAAATGGGTTGTTTTATTTCACTGCAAGCTACTGTGACACCAGATATGAGTGTCACTGAGCACTGGCAAAAGTTGGCAGACTAGATGCAATAGGCCTCACACACACACACCTTTAGGCAGGCTACTGATATTCAATTGATTACAGTAAAAAAAGGGTTGTTTTATTTCACTGCAAGCTACTGTGACACCAGATATGAGTGTCACTGCGCACTGGCAAAATTTGGCAGACTAGATGCAATAGGCCTCACACACACGCCTGTAGGCAGGCTACTGATATTCAATCGATTACAGTAAAAAAAGGGTTGTTTTATTTCACTGCACACTACGGTGGCACTATATATGCGTGTCACTGGGCACTGGCAAAAGTTGGCAGACTAGATGCAATAGGCCTCACCACACGCCTGTAGGCAGGCTACTGATATTCTATCGATTACAGTAAAAAAAGGGTTGTTTTATTTCACTGCACACTACGGTGGCACTAGATATGAGTGTCACTGGGCACTGGCAAAGGTTGGCAGACTAGATGCAATAGGCCTAACACACACGCCTGTAGGCAGGCTACTGATATTCAATCGATTACAGTAAAAAAAGGGTTGTTTTATTTCACTGCAAGCTACTGTGACACCAGATATGAGTGTCACTGCGCACTGGCAAAAGTTGCAGACTAGATGCAATAGGCCTCACACACACGCCTTTAGGCAGGCTACTGATATTGAATCGATTACAGTAAAAAAAGGGTTGTTTTATTTCACTGCACTCTACGGTTGCACTAGATTTGAGTGTCACTTGGCACTGGCAAAAGTTGTCAGACTAGATGCAATAGGCCTCACACACATGCCTGTAGGCAGGCTACTGATATTCAATTGATTACAGTAAAAAAAGGGTTGTTTTATTTCACTGCACACTACGGTGGCACTAGATATGAGTGTCACTTGGCACTGGCAAAAGTTGTCAGACTAGATGCAATAGGCCTCACACACATGCCTGTAGGCAGGCTACTGATATTCAATCGATTACAGTAAAAAAAAGGGTTGTTTTATTTCACTGCACACTACGGTGGCACTAGATATGAGTGTCACTGCGCACTGGCAAAAGTTGGCAGACTAGATGCAATAGGCCTCACACACACGCCTTTAGGCAGGCTACTAATATTCAATCGATTACAATAAAAAACGTTTTTTTTTATTTCACTGCACACTACGGTGGCACTAGATATGAGTGTCACTGGGCACTGGCAAAAGTTGGCAGACTAGATGCAATAGGCCTCACACACACGCCTGTAGGCAGGTTACTAATATTCTATCGATTACAGTAAAAAAAAGGTTGTTTTATTTCACTGCAAGCTACTGTGACACCAGATATGAGTGTCACTGCGCACTGGCAAAAGTTGGCAGACTAGATGCAATAGGCCTCACACACACGCCTTTAGGCAGGCTACTGATGTTGAATCGATTACAGTAAAAAAAGGGTTGTTTTATTTCACTGCACACTACGGTTGCACTAGATTTGAGTGTCACTGGGCACTGACAAAAGTTGGCAGACTAGATGCAATAGGCCTCAGAAACACGCCTGTAGGCAAGCTAATGATATTCAATCGATTACAGTAAAAAATAGGTTGTTTTATTTCACTGCACACTACGGAGGCACTAGATATGCGTGACACTGGGCCCTGGCAAAAGTTGGCAGACTCGATGCAATAGGCCTCACATACACGCCTGTAGGCAGGCTACTGATATTCAATCGATTACAGTAAAAAAAGGGATGTTTTATTTCACTGCACACTACGGTGGCACTAGATATGAGTGTCACTGGGCACTGGCAAAAGTTGGCAGACTAGATGCAATAGGCCTCACACACACGCCTGTAGGCAGGCTACTGATATTCAATCGATTACTGTAAAAAAAAAGTTGTTTGATTTATTTCACTGCACACTACGGTGGCACTAGATATGAGGGTCACTGGGCACTGGCAAAAGTTAGCAGACTAGATGCAATAGGCCTCTCACACACATCTTTAGGCAGGCTACTGATATTCAATCGATTACAGTAACAAAAGGGTTGTTTTATTTCACTGCACACTACGGTGGCACTAGATATGAGTGTCACTGGGCACTGGCAAAAGTTGTCAGACTAGATGCAATAGGCCTCACACACACGCCTGTAGGCAGGCTACTCATATTCAATCGATTACAGTAAAAAAAAGGGTTGTTTTATTTCACTGCACACTACGGTTGCACTAGATTTGAGTGTCACTAAGCACTGACAAAAGTTGGCAGACTAGATGCAATAGGCCTCACACACACGCCTGTAGGCAAGCTAATGATATTCAATCGATTACAGTAAAAAAAGGGTTGTTTTATTTCACTGCACACTACGGTGGCACTAGATATGAGTGTCACTGGTCACTGGCAAAAGTTGACAGACTCGATGCAATAGGCCTCACACACATGCCTGTAGTCAGGCTACTGATATTCAATCGATAACAGTAAAAAAAAAGTTGTTTGTTTTATTTCACTGCACACTACGGTGGCACTAGATATGAGGGTCACTGGGCACTAGCAAAAGTTGGCAGACTAGATGCAATAGGCCTCACACACACATCTTTAGGCAGGCTACTGATATTCAATCGATTACAGTAAAAAAAGGGTTGTTTTTTTTCACTGCACACTACGGTGGCACTAGATATGAGTGTCACTGGGCACTGGCAAAAGTTGTCAGACTAGATGCAATAGGCCTCACACACACGCCTGTAGGCGAGCTACTGATATTCAATCGATTACAGTAAAAAACGGGTTGTTTTATTTCACTGCAAGCTACTGTGACACCACATATGAGTGTCACTGCGCACTAGCAAAAGTTGGCAGACTAGATGCAATAGGCCTCACACACACGCCTTTAGGCAGGCTACTGATATTCAATCGATTACAGTAAAAAAAGGGTTGTTTTATTTCACTGCATGCTACTGTGACACCAGACATGAGTGTCACTGCGCACTGGCAAATGTTGGCAGACTAGATGCAATAGGCCTCACACACACGCCTTTAGGCAGGCTACTGATATTGAATCGATTACAGTAAAAAAAGGGTTGTTTTATTTCACTGCACACTACGGTTGCACTAGATTTGAGTGTCACTGGGCACTGAAAAAAGTTGGCAGACTAGATGCAATAGGCCTCACACACACGCCTTTAGGCAGGCTACTGATATTCAATTGATTACAGTAAAAAAAAGGGTTGTTTTATTTCACTGCACACTACGGTGGCACTAGATATAAGTGTCACTGGGCACTGGCAAAAGTTGGCAGACTAGATGCAATAGGCCTCACACACACGCCTGTAGGCAGGCTACTGATATTCAATCGATTACAATAAAAAAAGGGTTGTTTTATTTCACTACAAGCTACTGTGACACCAGATATGAGTGTCACTGCGCACTGGCAAAAGTTGGCAGACTAGATGCAATAGGCCTCACACACACGCCTTTAGGAAGGCTACTAATATTCAATCGATTACAGTAAAAAAAGGGTTGTTTTATTTCACTGCACACTACGGTGGCACTAGATATGAGTGTCACTGGGCACTGGCAAAAGTTGGCAGACTAGATGCAATAGGACTCACACACACGCCTGTAGGCAGGCTACTTATATTCAATTGATTACAGTAAAACAAGCATTGTTTTATTTCACTGCAAGCTACTGTGACACCAGATATGAGTGTCACTGCGCACTGGCAAAAGTTGGCAGACTAGATGCAATAGGCCTCACACACACGCCTGTAGGTAGGCTATTTATATTCAATCGATTACAGTACAAAATGGGTTGTTTTATTTCACTGCAAGCTACTGTGACACCAGATATGAGTGTCACTGAGCACTGGCAAAAGTTGGCAGACTAGATGCAATAGGCCTCACACACACACACCTTTAGGCAGGCTACTGATATTCAATTGATTACAGTAAAAAAAGGGTTGTTTTATTTCACTGCAAGCTACTGTGACACCAGATATGAGTGTCACTGCGCACTGGCAAAAGTTGGCAGACTAGATGCAATAGGCCTCACACACACGCCTGTAGGCAGGCTACTGATATTCAATCGATTACAGTAAAAAAAGGGTTGTTTTATTTCACTGCACACTACGGTGGCACTATATATGCGTGTCACTGGGCACTGGCAAAAGTTGGCAGACTAGATGCAATAGGCCTCACCACACGCCTGTAGGCAGGCTACTGATATTCTATCGATTACAGTAAAAAAAGGGTTGTTTTATTTCACTGCACACTACGGTGGCACTAGATATGAGTGTCACTGGGCACTGGCAAAGGTTGGCAGACTAGATGCAATAGGCCTAACACACACGCCTGTAAGCAGGCTACTGATATTCAATCGATTACAGTAAAAAAAGGGTTGTTTTATTTCACTGCAAGCTACTGTGACACCAGATATGAGTGTCACTGCGCACTGGCAAAAGTTGCAGACTAGATGCAATAGGCCTCACACACACGCCTTTAGGCAGGCTACTGATATTGAATCGATTACAGTCAAAAAAGGGTTGTTTTATTTCACTGCACTCTACGGTTGCACTAGATTTGAGTGTCACTTGGCACTGGCAAAAGTTGTCAGACTAGATGCAATAGGCCTCACACACATGCCTGTAGGCAGGCTACTGATATTCAATTGATTACAGTAAAAAAAGGGTTGTTTTATTTCACTGCACACTACGGTGGCACTAGATATGAGTGTCACTTGGCACTGGCAAAAGTTGTCAGACTAGATGCAATAGGCCTCACACACATGCCTGTAGGCAGGCTACTGATATTCAATCGATTACAGTAAAAAAAAGGGTTGTTTTATTTCACTGCACACTACGGTGGCACTAGATATGAGTGTCACTGCGCACTGGCAAAAGTTGGCAGACTAGATGCAATAGGCTTTACACACACGCCTTTAGGCAGGCTACTAATATTCAATCGATTACAATAAAAAACGTTTTTTTTTATTTCACTGCACACTACGGTGGCACTAGATATGAGTGTCACTGGGCACTGGCAAAAGTTGGCAGACTAGATGCAATAGGCCTCACACACACGCCTGTAGGCAGGTTACTAATATTCTATCGATTACAGTAAAAAAAAGGTTGTTTTATTTCACTGCAAGCTACTGTGACACCAGATATGAGTGTCACTGCGCACTGGCAAAAGTTGGCAGACTAGATGCAATAGGCCTCACACACACGCCTTTAGGCAGGCTACTGATGTTGAATCGATTACAGTAAAAAAAGGGTTGTTTTATTTCACTGCACACTACGGTTGCACTAGATTTGAGTGTCACTGGGCACTGACAAAAGTTGGCAGACTAGATGCAATAGGCCTCAGAAACACGCCTGTAGGCAAGCTAATGATATTCAATCGATTACAGTAAAAAAAGGGTTGTTTTATTTCACTGCACACTACGGAGGCACTAGATATGCGTGACACTGGGCACTGGCAAAAGTTGGCAGACTCGATGCAATAGGCCTCACATACACGCCTGTAGGCAGGCTACTGATATTCAATCGATTACAGTAAAAAAAGGGATGTTTTATTTCACTGCACACTACGGTGGCACTAGATATGAGTGTCACTGGGCACTGGCAAAAGTTGGCAGACTAGATGCAATAGGCCTCACACACACGCCTGTAGGCAGGCTACTGATATTCAATCGATTACAGTAAAAAAAAAGTTGTTTGATTTATTTCACTGCACACTACGGTGGCACTAGATATGAGGGTCACTGGGCACTGGCATAAGTTAGCAGACTAGATGCAATAGGCCTCTCACACACATCTTTAGGCAGGCTACTGATATTCAATCGATTACAGTAACAAAAGGGTTGTTTTATTTCACTGCACACTACGGTGGCACTAGATATGAGTGTCACTGGGCACTGGCAAAAGTTGTCAGACTAGATGCAATAGGCCTGACACACATGCCTGTAGGCAGGCTACTGATATTCAATCGATTACAGTAAAAAAAGGGTTGTTTTATTTCACTGCAAGCTACTGTGACACCAGATATGAGTGTCACTGCGCACTGGCAAAAGTTGGCAGACTAGATGTAATAGGCCTCACACACACACCTTTAGGCAGGCTACTGATATTGAATCGATTATAGTAAAAAAAGGGTTGTTTTATTTCACTGCACACTACGGTTGCACTAGATTTGAGTGTCACTGGGCACTGACAAAAGTTGGCAGACTAGATGCAATAGGCCTCACACACACGCCTTTAGGCAGGCTACTAATATTCAATCGATTACAGTAAAAAAAAGGGTTGTTTTATTTCATTGCACACTATGGTGGCACTAGATATGAGTGTCACTGCGCACTGGCAAAAGTTGGCAGACTAGATGCAATAGGCCTCACACACACGCCTGTAGGCAGGCTACTGATATTCTATCGATTACAGTAAAAAAAAGGTTCTTTTATTTCACTTCCATCTACTGTGACACCAGATATGAGTGTCACTGCGCACTGGCAAAAGTTGGCAGACTAGATGCAAGAGGCCTCACACACACGCCTTTAGGCAGGCTACTGATGTTAAATCGATTACAGTAAAAAAAGGGTTGTTTTATTTCACTGCACACTATGGTGGCACTAGATATGAGTGTCACTGCGCACTGGCAAAAGTTGGCAAACTAGATGCAATAGGCCTCACACACACGCCTGTAGGCAGGCTACTGATATTCTATCGATTACAGTAAAAAAAGGGTTGTTTTATTTCACTGCAAACTACTGTGACACCAGATATGAGTGTCACTGCGCACTGGCAAAAGTTGGCAGACTAGATGCAAGAGGCCTCACACACAAGCCTTTTAGGCAGGCTACTGATGTTGAATCGATTACAGTAAAAAAAGGGTTGTTTTATTTCACTGCACACTACGATTGCACTAGATTTGAGTGTCACTGGGCACTGACAAAAGTTGGCAGACTAGATGCAATAAGCCTCACACACACGCCTGTAGGCAAGCTAATGATATTCAATCGATTACAGTAAAAAAAGTGTTGTTTTATTTCACTGCACACTACGGTGGCACTAGATATGAGTGTCAATGGGCACTGGCAAAAGTTGGCAGACTCGATGCAATAGGCCTCACACACACATCTTTAGGCAGGCTACTGATATTCAATCGATTACAGTAACAAAAGGGTTGTTTTTTTTCACTGCACACTACGGTGGCACTAGATATGAGTTTCACTGGGCACTGGCAAAAGTTGGCAGACTAGATGCAATAGGCCTCACACACACGCCTGTAGGCAGGCTACTGATATTCAATCGATTATAGTAAAAAAAGGGTTGTTTTATTTCACTGCAAGCTACTGTGACATCAGATATGAGTGTCACTGCGCACTGGCAAAAGTTGGCAGACTAGATGTAATAGGCCTCACACACACGCCTTTAGGCAGGCTACTGATATTGAATCGATTACAGTAAAAAAAGGGTTGTTTTATTTCACTGCACACTACGGTTGCACTAGATTTGAGTGTCACTGGGCACTGACAAAAGTTGGCAGACTAGATGCAATAGGCCTCACACACACGCCTGTAGGCAAGCTAATGATATTCAATCGATTACAGTAAAAAAAGGGTTGTTTTATTTCACTGCACACTACGGTGGCACTAGATATGAGTGTCACTGGTCACTGGCAAAAGTTGACAGACTCGATGCAATAGGCCTCACACACATGCCTGTAGTCAGGCTACTGATATTCAATCGATTACAGTAAAAAAAAGGTTGTTTTATTTCACTGCACACTACGGTGGCACTAGATATGAGGGTCACTGGGCACTGGCAAAAGTTGGCAGACTAGATGCAATAGGCCTCACACACACATCTTTAGGCAGGCTACTGATATTCAATCGATTACAGTAAAAAAAGGGTTGTTTTATTTCACTGCACACTACGGTGGCACTAGATATGAGTGTCACTGGGCACTGGCAATAGTTGTCAGACTAGATGCAATAGGCCTCACACACACGCCTGTAGGCGAGCTACTGATATTCAATCGATTACAGTAAAAAACGGGTTGTTTTATTTCACTGCAAGCTACTGTGACACCACATATGAGTGTCACTGCGCACTGGCAAAAGTTGGCAGACTAGATGCAATAGGCCTCACACACACGCCTTTAGGCAGGCTACTGATATTCAATCGATTACAGTAAAAAAAGGGTTGTTTTATTTCACTGCATGCTACTGTGACACCAGATATGAGTGTCACTGCGCACTGGCAAAAGTTGGCAGACTAGATGCAATAGGCCTCACACACACGCCTTTAGGCAGGCTACTGATATTGAATCGATTACAGTAAAAAAAGGGTTGTTTTATTTCACTGCACACTACGGTTGCACTAGATTTGAGTGTCACTGGGCACTGAAAAAAGTTGGCAGACTAGATGCAATAGGCCTCACACACACGCCTTTAGGCAGGCTACTGATATTCAATTGATTACAGTAAAAAAAAGGGTTGTTTTATTTCACTGCACACTACGGTGGCACTAGATATGAGTGTCACTGGGCACTGGCAAAAGTTGGCAGACTAGATGCAATAGGCCTCACAGACACGCCTGTAGGCAGGCTACTGATATTCAATCGATTACAATAAAAAAAGGGTTGTTTTATTTCACTACAAGCTACTGTGACACCAGATATGAGTGTCACTGCGCACTGGCAAAAGTTGGCAGACTAGATGCAATAGGCCTCACACACACGCCTTTAGGAAGGCTACTAATATTCAATCGATTACAGTAAAAAAAGGGTTGTTTTATTTCACTGCACACTACAGTGGCACTAGATATGAGTGTCATTGGGCACTGGCAAAAGTTGTCAGACTACATGCAATAGGCCTCACACACACGCCTGTAGGCAGGCTACTCATATTCAATCGATTACAGTAAAAAAAAGGGTTGTTTTATTTCACTGCACACTACGGTTGCACTAGATTTGAGTGTCACTGGGCACTGACAAAAGTTGGCAGACTAGATGCAATAGGCCTCACACACACGCCTGTAGGCAAGCTAATGATATTCAATCGATTACAGTAAAAAAAGGGTTGTTTTATTTCACTGCACACTACGGTGGCACTAGATATGAGTGTCACTGGGCACTGACAAAAGTTGGCAGACTAGATGCAATAGGCCTCACACACACGCCTGTAGGCAAGCTAATGATATTCAATCGATTACAGTAAAAAAAAGGGTTGTTTTATTTCACTGCACACTACGGTTGCACTAGATTTGAGTGTCACTGGGCACTGACAAAAGTTGGCAGACTAGATGCAATAGGCCTCACACACACGCCTGTAGGCAAGCTAATGATATTCAATCGATTACAGTAAAAAAAGGGTTGTTTTATTTCACTGCACACTACGGTGGCACTAGATATGAGTGTCACTGGTCACTGGCAAAAGTTGACAGACTCGATGCAATAGGCCTCACACACATGCCTGTAGTCAGGCTACTGATATTCAATCGATAACAGTAAAAAAAAAGTTGTTTGTTTTATTTCACTGCACACTACGGTGGCACTAGATATGAGGGTCACTGGGCACTAGCAAAAGTTGGCAGACTAGATGCAATAGGCCTCACACACACATCTTTAGGCAGGCTACTGATATTCAATCGATTACAGTAAAAAAAGGGTTGTTTTTTTTCACTGCACACTACGGTGGCACTAGATATGAGTGTCACTGGGCACTGGCAAAAGTTGTCAGACTAGATGCAATAGGCCTCACACACACGCCTGTAGGCGAGCTACTGATATTCAATCGATTACAGTAAAAAACGGGTTGTTTTATTTCACTGCAAGCTACTGTGACACCACATATGAGTGTCACTGCGCACTAGCAAAAGTTGGCAGACTAGATGCAATAGGCCTTACACACACGCCTTTAGGCAGGCTACTGATATTCAATCGATTACAGTAAAAAAAGGGTTGTTTTATTTCACTGCATGCTACTGTGACACCAGATATGAGTGTCACTGCGCACTGGCAAATGTTGGCAGACTAGATGCAATAGGCCTCACACACACGCCTTTAGGCAGGCTACTGATATTGAATCGATTACAGTAAAAAAAGGGTTGTTTTATTTCACTGCACACTACGGTTGCACTAGATTTGAGTGTCACTGGGCACTGAAAAAAGTTGGCAGACTAGATGCAATAGGCCTCACACACACGCCTTTAGGCAGGCTACTGATATTCAATTGATTACAGTAAAAAAAAGGGTTGTTTTATTTCACTGCACACTACGGTGGCACTAGATATGAGTGTCACTGGGCACTGGCAAAAGTTGGCAGACTAGATGCAATAGGCCTCACAGACACGCCTGTAGGCAGGCTACTGATATTCAATCGATTACAATAAAAAAAGGGTTGTTTTATTTCACTACAAGCTACTGTGACACCAGATATGAGTGTCACTGCGCACTGGCAAAAGTTGGCAGACTAGATGCAATAGGCCTCACACACACGCCTTTAGGAAGGCTACTAATATTCAATCGATTACAGTAAAAAAAGGGTTGTTTTATTTCACTGCACACTACGGTGGCACTAGATATGAGTGTCACTGGGCACTGGCAAAAGTTGTCAGACTAGATGCAATAGGACTCACACACACGCCTGTAGGCAGGCTACTTATATTCAATTGATTACAGTAAAACAAGCATTGTTTTATTTCACTGCAAGCTACTGTGACACCAGATATGAGTGTCACTGCGCACTGGCAAAAGTTGGCAGACTAGATGCAATAGGCCTCACACACACGCCTGTAGGCAGGCTATTTATATTCAATCGATTACAGTACAAAATGGGTTGTTTTATTTCACTGCAAGCTACTGTGACACCAGATATGAGTGTCACTGAGCACTGGCAAAAGTTGGCAGACTAGATGCAATAGGCCTCACACACACACGCCTTTAGGCAGGCTACTGATATTCAATTGATTACAGTAAAAAAAGGGTTGTTTTATTTCACTGCAAGCTACTGTGACACCAGATATGAGTGTCACTGCGCACTGGCAAAATTTGGCAGACTAGATGCAATAGGCCTCACACACACGCCTGTAGGCAGGCTACTGATATTCAATCGATTACAGTAAAAAAAGGGTTGTTTTATTTCACTGCACACTACGGTGGCACTAGATATGAGTGTCACTGGGCACTGGCAAAAGTTGGCAGACTAGATGCAATAGGCCTCACACACACGCTAGCAGGCTGGCATATGCAATTAGATTACATAGAAAAAAGTAATAAGATAAAATAAAAGGGCTTTTTGGGTTGCTTTCCTTGCAGCAGATGTCAAAGGAGTCCTTCGGGTGTGTAGTTAAAGCTAAATATACAGCCTGGCTATCTATTTCCCTATTAAATCAGCAGAAAAAAATAATAAAATAAAATAAATGATGTTCTAGCCCTAAAAAGGGCTTTTTGGGTTGCGGTCCTTGCAGCAGATATCAAAGGAGTCCTTCAGGTGTGTAGCTATCTATTTCCCTATTAAATAAAGAGCAGGTAGAATATATCTCCTCTCTCCACGAATGCAGCTACAGAATAATTCTAAAATGGAGGCTGTCATACAGATGGAAGGCTCTGGAAGGGAGTGTATGCTGCTGATTGGCTGGAATGTGTCTGCTGACTGTGATGTGCAGGGTCAAAGTTTCCTCAATTATAAAGAATAGGGGGCGGACAGAAAAGCGCATATGTTCGCCGTTCGTGGCCAACGCGAACATGCGAAAATCGCTGCCAATAGTTCTCCGGCGAACTGTTCGGGACATCACTAGTTGAAATATGTATTTTCGCAATTTACGTCTCTCAAATTAAAGCCCATAGTTTGGTCAAAAGCGAAGGTCAAGACAGGAAGTATCCAAATGTGATCAATGAAAACAAAGAAATAATAATTACACCCATATTTTCAAAGATTATTTTTTGGTATAGAGATGCATAAACTAGTTATTTTAACTTAAGGGCCACTTTAGTGTTCTTATAAAGGGATTTCTATATATAAGGTAGCTATGACCTCTTATGAAATTTTTTTACTGTACATGAGGTGACTATAAAATGAATTTGTGTATATTTCTAACAGCTCATGTTATTATTACTGACTTCTACTAATGTGTGGACTCAACAGATTGCCAATTTGTTTTTTCCCCTAAGTAGCTCCCAATCCATCATTCAGAGGGCAGAGAGATCTGGAGTTTAACAACATGATTAAAAAAAAATCATTATTTAAATGCACTGTAAAAAGGTTTTTCTTACTGCTCTTAGCCCTTTATAAGACCTCTAAAGTGGTCCTTTAAGAAAATGCATTTCTGTCACTCTGTGATTGTGCCGTCCATATAACTAACACAGTATGTCAACCTCAGACACATAGAAATTGCATAACACATAAGAACCCACAGATCACTGCAACCAACGCTGATGCTGTTATGTACACAAATACTTGACAACATAACAAGTGTACTCCATGTAAATTTACATTGTCTAGTAATGGACATAACACTTTCAGTTTAATATGCAATATACAATTAGACATAAACAGTCTATTATAATAAGAACTGACATGTAACGTTTAAAAAATGTTCTATTCTATATACAATTCAAATTTATTTGCACTGCATACCAATGAAAAATGCCCCTAGCCACCATCTCTCTAAACTTTGTCTTGGTGAATTTACATGTGTGCACTTTCTTCATACAATGAATTTTTCCTCGCTCTCCCATAGACATGTTGCTATATCTTGATACACCTGCAACAACTAAAACCTTAATTCAACTCTCTCATAATGTGAGAAATGTAACATCAAAGATACAGAGCTGATTAAAAAATATTTTAAACTCCAAACCTCTCAATTATATCTTTTTAGAAAGACACAAACACATAAATAAAGGCTAAGAATAAAGGCCTATATGCTAATCCCCTATATATCAGATTATAACATGTTTAAGAGCAAAGTAAATCTTCCAAGCTATGTTAATCACTCATCCAAGAAACATTGCGACAGAACTACTGTGATTGACTGCGGCAAGCCAGACGAAAATCAGCCACATTAAATCCTTTGATCTTTTAAGCCTTTATTTGCTACGTTCTAATTGCGCTATTAAATTGCATCAAAACCACTGGTGTTCAAACGTAACTAGCAAATAGAGCCCAAAGACCAACGAGTGCTGGAGAGGACCCGCAAGGGAGGTAGAGTCCAATATGTGTGTTAATACATATATTCATTTAATAGATGAAAAAAACACTTTACAATAATTAAAATTAAAAAAAAACACATGAAATGTAAAAAAATAAAAGATAAAAAAACTTTACAGGTGCATTTCGCCACTCTCAATTTGTGACTTTCTCAATGATCATAATGCCTTTATGACTTTATAGTCTAGATTTGGGGTTAGCCAAGAGCACAGCACATTGCTTCTGTCTTATCTGTGTTTGCATCCATTTTATTATTACGTTTGTATCATTGTACAAGATCAAGGGTATATAAATATACTAGCGACTTGACCGTCAAAAAATGACGGTCAATAACATTCTAAATCTGGGAATGCTGTTTGTGACACAATGTGATTATCTGAGACTCTTAACCTTTTTTTTTTATCTCCAAAGAAGTACCAACATTTGTAATCAACTTTTTTTTTTTTTTTAACAATGAACTGTTGAACCATATCAAACTTTAGAATTTTCATGTATGCAGTAATAATGGAACAATATATGAATTTTGTCTGAATAGGTATTGTGAACCATGACATAAAGGTTTCTAACATGCAAGTTATATTGTAAACAGTGTTGACTGAATTATTTTTAACAATACTAACATCAATAGGTCAACTTTGTATAAATGAGTATTTTAAACAATTACAAAATGCTTCTTAACATGCAACTTGTAGTTTAACTACTGTTAAAACACATAGGTATTGAATCCAGAGGAAGGCAAACAGTAAAAACCCCCATTGAAACTTACCCCAAAAATTAATTCCTTCCTGACCCCAGTAACTGACGATCAGATTACTCTCTGGATGCATCCTGTCTTTTTAATTATAGACAAAAAGATATATTGAAAGGTGGCTCTAGGCTTGGAAACTAAGCGGAATAGTATCTATGGGTGCTACCAAGGATCAAACTATGAAATGTATGAGTAAATAAAGGACATAAAAGGGATAATTTTGTTGTGGTGGCGCCAATCCTGGCAAAAGTGACTTCCAAGACATTCCATTTTTTTTGTTTTGTCTTTGAAAGTTGTTCCCTTTAAAAGAGCCCAGCAAACTTGTAATTTTGTCTATGGAATATAGCCACTGTTTATTGTTGTTTTTTCTTCTTTTTTTTTTAAATTGCTGTATTTGTTGACAATGGCACATAGAGTTTCCTAACTGAAATAGTGGTCCTCTAAAAAGAGACTGCAAGGCATCAAAGTTTGTCCGTGGGGTATAACCACTGCTCTCTATGTTTTTTGTTATTTTATAGAGTTTCTTTAGCGAAATAGTGTTCCTCTAAAAAGAGCCAGAGTGACATAAAAATGCGTTCTCGAAATAAAACCACTGCTCACTATATTTGTTGTGAATTTGACATAGATATAAGAGCACTGTTGCTTACTTAATCAGGTTCTTTGTGGCTTAGTTGCAATTTTGGTTTAGTTTGTAATTGAATTTACAGTACTTCATAGTAGACAATGTTTTTTGTAAACATTATTTCATCATCTAATAAATCACCTTGACTTTGGTTGTTTTCAATATAAACTTTTATTTCCTCTGGATTCTTGCATCTTGAAAATGCAACATACAGTTGGCCATGGGCAAATACTGGTTCTTCTAAAAAGATTCCAACAGATTTAAAAGTTTGTCCGTGTGATTTATTAATGGTCATGGCAAATGCCATGATGATGGGAAATTGTCTTCTCTGAAGTACAAAAGGCAAGCTACTTTCACTTGGTGCCAAACCTATTCTTGGTATGAAAACTCTTTCACCTTTATGGGAACCATTGAGAATTTCTGCATTTATGAAATGGTCTTTTAATTCTTGAACAATGAATCTGGTCCTATTACATAGTCCTCTTTTTGGGTTCATATTTTGCAGTAACATGACAATTGCAACTTTTTTTACCTGCAAAATGTGGTGACATTCCAGATGGAGTTAATGAATTAATAAATTCTGTTGCAAAAATTTGTCTGAGTTTCTTTGTCATCACCAAGTACACAATCTGCACTGTAATCATTGTTTTGTGTGGTGCAACTATTAATTTTAATATTTCATTATTCAGAAGCAATGCATCTTTATTTTTTGAAGTTAATATTACTTTTATTGCAAGCTCTGCATAATTGTCATTACTTATTGTATTTTAGAATATAGCCAATATAATGTCCTGTTTGCAAATCATATGCGATGGAATTACCACGGTATCATCGGGTAAATTTTTAATTTGTTCTGTTTTTCCTTCTCCAATTTTGATGAGCCACTCATTGAATTCATTTTGTCCTTGTGATCTCATATTTTGTTCTAATTTGAGGTGAGTAAAAAGTTTCCATAGTGTACTTGACTTAATGCGTGTTTCTACAATGTCTGTGCGATTTGGACAACAACAGGTAATGTTAGTTTCCACCCAACAACATGACCTTTTCACCAAAAAGCAAATGATTATCCATGACTTCACGCAACAAATGGTTAATGCATTGTAGAGCATGGCATGACATCATTGTAGCTTCATCAATAATAATTAATTTACTTTTCTTAATTTTGTTTGCTTGTAAAGATATCATTCTTATATCCGACACTGATGTTTCCAGAATAGGCACTGGCAGTTTAAATCCACTATGCACAGTTCTTCCACCTTCTATCAAAAGTGCAGCAATTCCAGTTGTTGCAAATGGTAGTGCTATTTCACCTAGTTGCGACCAAAACTCATCAATAAATTATATAGATAAGTTTTTCCTGATCCACCAGGTCCATCTAGATAGAAATAACGCTCTTTGAGCAAGTCATCCTCTAGTGCACTTTTTTTATTGCAAATTTTTTTTATTTGGTTATTTGGTTTTGAAGCTGAATATCATAGTCTTCAAAGTTTATTTCATCTATGAGTCCTGGATCTGGCAGATTAAAATTTTCACAATTTAATCCATGAGAGAGAAAGACCTCTTAAATTTCAATTAATGCTTTTAATTCTGCAATAGGCTCATTGTATCGTTGCAAAAAGTCTTCAGACATATTTGTTTTAAATTTGTCCCACAAAGCTAGATTCATTTCATGCATTTGAGAAAATGCAAATGAATGCAAATTGTTCTCTCATCTGCCATGGCATTTGACACAGTGCTGCTTTTTCTACATGAAATGTGTCATAAACTGTGTCATTAACAGTTCTCAACTGTTCAAAACTTTGTGCACCAGGAACATTTAAAAGGAGTAAACGTAAGCAGAAACGTTCAAGGTCTCTTGGACTTACAGTGTATATTCTAGTTATAATTTTTCCACTGCTTTTTCTTTTTCGCCATAATCCATTAACAAAAACATAATGGTAGGGAATGTCAGTATACAACAATTCCCTTGCCTCAAAGTCAGTACAATTTAATTGAAAACACGCAGTTAGTGTAGTTTGCCGATGTTCACTTTGTGTCAAAGCATTTCTTTCATTTCCAACATTGAAATAAACTATGGTAAGTGTCTTTGAGGCAAATGTACATGTAATCGAAATACTGCATGTGAATGATCATGCATTTCAAATTTGACACATTGCTTCTGGCGCACGTACATAGCGAGCATCTACATGAGATTCAAGTTCATCATGTAATAACTCAGTTTGTTCTGGATTTTCTGCCCTTTTTACCACTACAGTAGCTGCATCAAAACCTTTGTAAATATATTTGTAGACATATTTAATGGATTTTAAAGAAGTGCAAGCTTCCACTGTGTGCATTATACTTCATGAGTAAATGTGGATTGTATGGCACCACATATCTGTTATTCACATTCTTCCACAAATAATGGCATTTTGGCCTTCTCTTCTTCTATATAATGGATAGCCATAACAATTGACATAAGTTTTGTCTCTATAATTTTTTGGAAATTCTTTAGTGCATGTTTTATTTTCCATATATGGTGATTGTGGATTAATATCTTCACATGATCCATGAATCATGCAATGAGTTACAATCTCATATAGTCTACCATGTATTTCTGGATCTGGTAGTTCAGCAATGAGTTTTGGTTATGTATTAGTTCAGTCAATTTTATTTTGAAGACTCTTGCCACCAAATCTGGTCTATCGGAAGCAGTTTGTCCAATTAGCAGATTCTGTACAATCTCTGGCCATTGTGGATTACATGTAAATGTAAAAAATAAATCTGGTTTTCCAAATTTAGTTACAATAGCCATGGCATCATTGTATCTTTCTTGCATATTGCAGGGGGGATCCTTGGAAAGAAGAAGGTAAAATGATGGCTTGGCTCTGGTTGCAGCAATCTCAGCGACATAATCCATCAATCCACAATACTATTTTACACATAGTTTATCTTATTGATAGTTGATTAAGTTTTAATTATTTGCCTCAACTTGCAAATATGAATCAATAATCCATTGTTGTGTCAGTTTTACACTGCATAAAATGGGATTAAATCCATCTCTAATGGCAGTTTGAGCCACTTTAAATTGAAGCATGGAAATGTTATTTCTAACACGTACTTTTGAATTTGGGTAACTCTCAAGTGTTAATTTGGATCAAAATTTGTACTTAAGATACTTATGTTGATAAAAGGTTGCTCCTCATTTCTGGGATATATTCTAATTTCCCTTTGAAATGGTGGTTCTCCCTCGTCATTTTGAAACACCATTGCAACCTCATTTGATGTTGGTTAGTTGTAACTGTGTTTATCAGTATGGTGATTCTTTTTAAGAACCATATTGACTTTTGGGATTGGTAACTCATGTAATTGTACATTAATTATTTGTTCTTGTTCTATTTCTGACAATTTTTTTATAGGCTTGAATGTACTGCTTTTGGGACATAATTTTATCAAGCTCTATAAACACAATGGGCAAGCATTTGTTTTATCTTCTGGAAGCTGCATACATTGTTCAACAGCTTCCATGGTATCTAGGACATATAATTGAGCAACTTTTCTTTGCTTCCCTTCTTCTGGATGTAAATGAGCGGTACGATAGTAAATTTGTCCTTGTACTTTGAAACAGTAAGGGCAATGTCCTGGCACATTAGCAGCAAATGTTGCACCCATAGATGCAAAGGATATGACACTATTATAAGATCTTATGTTTGTTTTGAAATTTTGGTAGTTAGGGAAAGAAGGCTCTGTCATGATACTTTTTAAATATGTTGGGAATTGTTGTCTTTGTGGAAGTCTTACCTTGCCTCTTTGACAGCAACTAACGAACTGGCCATCTCTGGGTCTTTCCTGGTTGAAATGATAAGCCCCACAAAACTGACAAACAATATTCATATTACCACAATTATGAACCTCTACTGTTAAAGATTTAAGTAAAGGACACGATATATCAATGTGACTGTCTAAATCCTCATTAGAATTCTTATCTGATTATTGATCCACATTTTCTAAATGCTTTTGTTTTTTTGGTAGCCTTCCTGGGCTTGGATGTTAGTTTGTCAGCTGCTAATCTTTTGCTTGCGAGTCTATCCCGTTCTTTTTTTTTGTCTAATTTTCTTCTTCTCCTGCGTCTGATGATCTGCGCTTGTTTTTTGACGTTCTCTAGTTTGACGTCTTTTCTTTTCCTTTTTCTTATCAGTATCTGCCATATTAATCTGGAAATAAAAGTAGTCCATTAGTACTTTTGCTCCTTTGTTTATTGATTTTTTTTCTCATATACTGTTTTGTGTGCACCACTGTTTGCATTTTGAGATTAGGTTTGTGAGGTTAGACTTATCAGATTAGTAATGGTTACAGTCTATGTTGTGAAAGGCGCACAGCAAATATGATAGTTCCTTCTATAATAGTTTTTCTACATTACCTGTTGATTTTAATTTCTTGTCTGTAAATTGCTGAAGATTTGACAGTCCGTGTTAAACCGTGCAGTGCTGCAAATTATTCAGTGACACTGTTCAGGCAGAGTCTGTTGAAAATGACAAAAAAAAGAAAACTGTGAACTGCAGTGTAAATATATATTTATACCTACTTTTTTTCTAAAAGCATAAATTAGGTTTTACAAGATATGTTAATAAAAGCTATGTTGTAGAAATGTCTCCTTTTTTGTTCATTTGAAATATTTAGCATTTTATGCCACATAAACATTTATCTCTCTTTTAAATTTTACAATACACAAATAATGGCTTCTAATTTCTTCAGTAAATTTTTTTTTGTGTCAATATTTGAGATTTTTTTTTTTTTAAATATTAATTGATATTAATGAATAGTCAAACTTAAGATATATTTGAAATGTAACTGTATATGAATAGCATTGTCCTTTGCAATCTTTTTTTTTCTACTTCTTAAAATAATAATTAGAATGTATTAATTAATTCATTAATTATAGCTTACCTATTTTCATTAATTTGCAGATTTTAAACATCTAAAGTGATAATGAAGTTGCTTCAGAATTAACGCCACCAGTGAATGTCCAGTCACACTGTCCATCACCTGAGGAGAAATGTAGACATTTCTGGAAAGTTTGCAGTATTTATAGACTTTATTTGCGTTCCATCCATCAATTTGCGTTCCAGCCGTCATTTTTCTCAAGTTACTTACTTCTTGCATATAAAATGTCCGTTATTTTGTATGTGTTACGGAGCGCATGATGTATGAAGTGTTATTGATTTTGGGTAAGTGTTCTGAGTAGGTGTTGTAATTGTACGTTTTGTGTTTTTTTGTCCGCCAATTTTTCTCTCAGGCGAATTTTCAATGTCAAAATTGATGAAATCCAAGTTAAATTCGCAAACAACCCCACTGACAGGTGTCATGCCTGTCCCCCTGTGGCGTGTGTGCTAAAAAATGTTTTTTTTGTATTTTGTGTTTTTTTTTGTGTTTTTGGATGTGCGCGGTTAAGCCGTTAAGTTTGGCGCTCCTTGCCAGCAACTGGGCCGCAGTTGCAGCGGGCTTGCTAAGCGAGCCTGCAATCATTAGCAACAACCCGTATTGCTCACAACTATATATGTATTGTGACAGGGTCAGCCTTTGGCTCCTGTGATTTTCCCATAAACCACTGAGTCCGATATACTTTTATCTTTGCTTTAATAAAGGCCTTCAAAAACAAACAATAGCTAAACTTCAGCATAAAAGAAACATCTATACAAATGGGCTTGCTAATTTTCAGGAACACCCTGATTAGCCCTGAGACCGCTTCTCGGTCTGCAGGTAAAACAATAACTGTTCACACAGAGCGGTGGTACCTTTGAGATTAGTCTCTCTCTGTCAGCTGCAATGGATCCTTTGTAGGTCCTCTACTTTTAAAGCAAACAGTCTCTCAGGTAAGTATTGTTGCTGTCACACAGACTGATCCTCTTACTGGAAACTTCCTGTGCTGCTCTGTAAGTCCTGTTCAGGAGCTGTGTCTCTTTCTCCTCTCAGGTCATGCTGAAGCACTCACTGTCTCTTCTTAGGCTGCTGGCTGTAGTCTCCATGCAATCTAACTTACTTGCAAGTGTCTCTTTGTACTTTAACCAGTCTTCAGAAAAAGACCATGCTCTTACAAAAACCAAAACAAAAAAAACAATAAACAATGTATCTTTCTCTTTTTAAACAGACACTGCCTGAAGACTGGCGAATAAACATTGGCAGTAGGGGACCCTCTGTTATTGATACACCAACAACACTTCAATCAAGTTATAGTATAACAAGTAAAAAAATAAAAAACAATATCCTGTTTGCTTCCAATGTCAAAATGAAAATAAAAACAAATAACAAGCCCCTAATACAAATTATAGCAAACAGAAAACACTATAATTTAATAAATATTGCTAACACATATAAAATGAAACAATGAATCCTGTTTACTCTGCAAGAACCTCTAACCCTAACCCATAACCCAAATCTAGCAACCCAAAAGTGGCGTACACAAAACAGGATCCTATAACAAATATTGGTAACATATAGAAAATGGAACAATGATTTCTGTTTAGTCTGCAAGAACCTCTAACCCTAACCCATAAGCCAAATCTAGCATCCCTAAAGTAGCAGACACAAAATAGGATAGTTTAACAAATATTGGTAACATATAGAAAATTAAACAAGGATTCCTGTTTAGTCAGAAAGAAACTCAAACCCATAACCTAACTCTATCATCCCAAAAGTGGTGCACACAAAACAGGATACTATAACAAATATTAATAACACATACACAATTGAAAACATACTAATCCTGTTTTCTGTGCCCGAAACTACAACACTAAACCAAGAATCAAATTACACCAGTGGTGTACACAAAACAGGATAGTACAAAATAATTGGTAGCACTGCACGGTTTCACACACACACTGTCAAATCTGCACTATTTTAGACACAACAAAGAAAGGAAAATGCTAATACATTGGTTTAAAAAAAAATGCTGTTAAAAAAATAAATAAAAATAAAATAACATTTCTCTTTTTTTTTTACAACAGACACTGCCTGAAGACTGTCGGTGGAAGATTTGCAGCAGAGGATCCTGTGGCATTAATATACAACTAATACTTCAACCAAGGTACAGTATAGTAGAACAAGTAAAAAAATAGAAACAGAAAAATCATGTTTGCTGTGCACCAATGTCAATATGAAAAATAAAAATAAAAAGAATAAGCAACTACTAACAATGATGAGGCACACAAAGCACGATACTTCAACAATTATTGTTGACACATTTAAAATGTAACAAGGAATCCTGTTTTGTCTCCGACAACCTGTAACACTAACCCATAAGTTAAATCTATCATCCCAAACGTGGCGGACAGAAAACAGAATAGTAGAACAAATAGTGGTAACACAGAACAAATTCAAGAATAAATCCTCTTCTCTGGGCCCTAACCTACAACATTAAACCCACAATCTAAACATAGACAGAAAATAGGATACTACAACAAATATTACTAACACCTAAAAAATTCAAGAATAAAGCCTCTTTTCTGGGCCCCACACTATAAGCTTAAAACTACAACCTAATCCTCCAATGACAACAATTGTCTACAGAAAACACAAAAATACAACAAATATTGTTAATACTTACAACATTTACTCAAATATTCAGTTTTGTGTGCTATGCCTATAAGCCAAAACTATAAAGCTATAATCTCAAAACTAGCGTCCAGAAAAAATAATAGGACAACAAATAGTAGTAAGACATACAAATTTTACACTATAAAGCCACTTTTATCTACAATAACCTATAACCCTAAACACACAACCTAAATCTAAAATGACAATAGTGTTGCACGCAAAACAGGATAGTACAAAAAAATAAAATAAATATGCACTTACAAAACAAATTAAAATCAGGAACAAAAATAATACATTCTTTTTATTTACAGATTAATATGGCAGATACTGACAAGAAAAAGGAAAAGATAAAAGGGCAAATTAGAGAACGACAAAAAACATGGGCAAAGCAGCAGACGCCGGAGCAGAAGGAAATTTGACGAGAAAAATAACGCAAAAGACTTGCAAGCAAAAGACTATGAACTGAAAAACTAAAATATACCCCTAAGAAGGCAACTAAAAAACAAAAGCATTTAGAACCTGTTGCTGAATAATCAGATAACATTTCCAATGATGACTTACAAACTCAGATTGATATATGTTCTTCACATTGTGCTTTACGTAAGTCTTTAGCAGTAGAGATTCCTAATTGTGGGGAGATGAATATTCTCTGTCAGTTTTGTGGGGCTTATCCTTTCAAACAGGAAAGACCCAGAGATGGCAATTTCATTAGTTGTTGTCAAAAAGGCAAGGTCAAACTTCCAGAAAGACAACAATTCCCACCATATTTACAAAGCATTATGACTGAGCCTGCTTTTCCCAACTACAAAAATTTCAAAACAAACATAAGATCATACAATAGTGCTATATCCTTTGCATTTATGGGTGCAACATTAGCTGGGAATGTGCCAAGACATGGCCCTTACTGCTTTAAAGTCCAAAGACAAATTTACCATCATACTTCACATTTACATCCAGATCAAAGAGAGCAAAAGAAAATGTGCTCAACTATATATCCTCGATACAATGGAAGCTGTTGAGCAATGTATGGAGCTTCAAGAAAATAAAAAATGCTTACCCATTGTTTTTATTGAGCTTGATAAAATTATGGCCAATAACCCCTACACTCAAGCTTATAAAAAAATGGCAGAAGTAGAAAAGGAACAACAACTTCATGCAGAAATACATGAATTGCCAATCCCAAAGGTCAATATGGTTCTTAAAAGAGATCGACATACTGATAAACGCTGTTATGACTTATCAACATCAAATGAAGTTGCAATGGTCTTTCAAAATGATGAAGGAGAACCACCATTTCAGAGAGACATTAGAATATATCCCAGAAATGAGGAGCAACCTTTCACTAATATAAGTATCTTAAGTACTAATTTAGATCCAATGACGTATCTAATATTTTTTCCACATGGGGAAGCAGGTTGGCAACCCAAATTAAGCCTTCAGAGTTAACCAAATTCAAAAGTACGAGTGCAAAATAATATTTCCATGCTTGAATTTAAAGTGTCTCAAATTGCCATTTGAAATGGATTCAATCCTATTTTATGTGGTGGTAAACTAAAACAATCAATGGATAACTGATTCCTATTTGCAAGTTGAGGCAAATTATTGAAATTTCCTAAAATATCAACCAGATAAACTATGTGTAGAACAGTATTGTGGATTGATGGATTATGTCGCTGAGGTTGCTACAACCAGACAGATGACAGTTGGCAAAGCCATCATTTTACCATCTTCTTTCCAGGGATCTCCTCGCAATATGCGAGAAAGATACAATGATGCCATGGCTATTCTAACGAAATTTGGCAAACCAGATTTATTTATTACGTTTACATGTAATCCACAATGGCTTTACACACAATTTGCTAATTGGCCAAACTGCTTCAGATAGACCAGATTTAGTGGCAAGAGTCTTTAAAATCTAATTAAATGAATTAATAGGTGACATAACCATAACTCATTTATTTGGCAAATGTCTTGCTTATGTTTATACCATCGAATTTCAAAAAAGAAGAGTTCCACATACACATATTCTTATAATACTTAAAGAAAAAGAAAAGTTAGATACTGGTGACTAAGTGGATTCAGTAATTATTGCTGAACTACCAGATCCAGAAATACATGGTAGACTATATGAGATTGTAACTCATCGTATGATTCACGGACCGTGTGGAGATATTAATCAACAGTCACCATGTATGAAAAATAAAAAATGTACCAAAAAATTTCCGAAAGATTATAGAGACAAAACTTATGCTAACTGTGTTGAATATCCATTATATAGAAGAAGAGAAGGACAAACTGCCATTATTCGAGGCAAAAAGGTAGACAATAGATATGTGGTACCATACAATCCACATTTACTCATGAAGTATAATGCACACATTAATGTTGAAGCCTGCACTTCTATAAAATCCATTAAATATGTCTACAAATATATTTACAAAAGGCTATGATGCAGCTACTGTAGTGGTCAAAAGTGCTGCAAATAACGAACCCAGTAAGTTAGTACATGATGAACTTGCATCTCATGTAGATGTTCGCTATGTAAGTGCTCCAGAAGCAATGTGGCGTCTTCTAAAATTTGAAATGCACGATCGCTCACACATAGTATATCGGTTAGCTGTACATTTGCCACAAAGACAATTAGTATATTTCCATTCTGGAAATGAAACAAATGCTTTGGCACAAATTGAGCATCGCCTCACTATACTAACTACATGGTTTCAATTAAATTCAACAGATTTAGAGGCAAGGGAATTGTTATATATTGACATTCCATACCATTATCTTTTCATTAATGGATTATGGCGAAAAAGAAAAAGCCGCGGAAATAAAATAATCCTAAGAATTTACACTGTAAGTCCAAGAGACCTGGAACGTTTCTGCTTACGATTACTACTTCTAAATGTTCCTGGTGCACAAAGTTTTGAACACTTAAGAACTGTTAATGACATAGTATATGAATCATTTCATTTTGCTGCACGACAGAGAAACTTCCTAGCTAATGATACAGAATGGGAAAGATACATTAAAAAGAGAGAAGGAGAAAGTACACCTTTAATTCCCAAGACAACCATCCCCCAAAGGAACATCCAAACAGATATCTATCCGCAAACGAGAGTCATAACTCAAACCATTATACAATTTAAATATAGCTTTTATTGAATATATATATATATGTTTTTGACATATCACATACTAATGTATAGATCTTTGGATAGGCAATATTATATTGGATACTTCCTGTGTTACCTCAGTAATATCTGTTATAATTGTTTTTATTTATACAGATTTTCATATATGTTTAACTTAGGATTGATACTGTACTTCTATTTTTGAAAACTGTGACTCTATTTCAATATATCCACCTTAAGCGTTAATTATAGTATTTCCACCTTTAGTTCTAACTTTTTTCTGTCTCTATTGCCTTGGTTACGAGTCAGCTGATTGCAAATATGCTGCAGATGAGAGATCCTATTGAACCATCTTACCTACGTAATATAAACTAAGGCGCCCTCTTCAGTCCTTCCGATCCGCGTGGAAGCTGGCGCAAAACGCAAGTGTCGGATCTGTGCTGCGTGTCTCCCGATGATGACGTCACTCCTTAGGGAGTAACCGATCTGCACTGTAGTATCTGTACCTCCGTTTATGGTGTTCACCTGTTATCCGTTGGAGAGTAGGTAAGTGCGCCAGTGGTGTGTATAGTCCCAGATAGGCAGTGTAGGTTAGCTTTATATAGGTAGATTAATGGGTAAAGAGTGGGCCCTTATCTGGCTAATCCACTATATGTATGTAAATAGGGCCACAGTGGTACAATATTTCATCACCTACTGGCTTGCATACTTCCTACTCTTCAACGAAACTGATTGGGTTACCAAATTGATTGTTCTGTGTGCTTTATTTAGATCATTGTATATTTAATTTTTATACTATTATCTACCATATAGGTACTTGGACTTTGTATGAAGCACATTTAGATTTATATATATTACTTATTCTGTGTACCAGTAAGGTTGGTATTCGATATTAATTTGTGCAACATGGGAGACATGTAGTGTAACGTCTTTTAACACTATTTTTTGTTTTAAATTTTTAATAAAAGCTATATTTTAATTGTATAATGGTTTGAGTTATGACTCTTGTTTGCAGATAGATATCTGTTTGGATGTTCCTTTGGG
The DNA here is from genome assembly GCA_027410445.1 of Discoglossus pictus. Classification (NCBI taxonomy): domain Eukaryota; kingdom Metazoa; phylum Chordata; class Amphibia; order Anura; family Alytidae; genus Discoglossus; species Discoglossus pictus. Next base: position 441,954,758 of record CM050165.1, on the reverse strand, counting down.
GGATGGTTGTCTTGGGAATTAAAGGTGTACTTTCTCCTTCTCTCTCTAATGTATTCAATGTCCTCCACTGCCTAAGACTATCATGCGTTGTTGTTTCATCTATATTTATATATATTAATAACTTTACTATTTATCACAACTAGCTTTACCCCAGTTTTGATTTATTGGCCTCTTTTGTAATTTATATAGAATGGGAAAGATATCTAGAAGAAGCAGCACTATGTCAAATGCCACAGCAGATGAGGGAACAATTTGCATTCATTTGTATATTCTCAAATGCTCCAAATGCATTAGCTATGTGGGACAAATTTAAAACAAATATGGCTGAAGATTTTTTTCAACGATACAATGAGCCTATTGCACAATTAAAAGCATTAATTGAAATCCAAGAGGTCTTTTCAACTCGTGGATTAAGTTGTGCAAGTTTTCATCTTCCAGATCCAGGTCTTATAGACATCAACTTTGAAGACTATGACACTCAACTACAAACAGAAAGAACAGAAGAAAGACTTGCAACTTTCAATACATTACAATTGCAAGCATTTAATGCAATCAAACATGCCCTAGATGATGACATGGTCAAAGAGCGATATTTCTATTTGGATGGACCTGACGGATCAGGAAAAAACGTATCTATATAATTTATTGATGAGCTTTGTACGAGTACAAGGTCAAATAGTGCTGGCATTTGCAACCACTGGAATTGCTGCACTTTTGTTAGAAGGTGGAAGGACTGTGCATATTGGATTTAAACTGCCAGTGCCTATTTTGGAAACATCAGTGTCGGATATTCGATTGACATCATTAGAAGCAAAAAAAATTAAAAAAGTAAATTAATTATAATAGATGAGGCTACATTAATGTCATGTCATGCCCTACAATGTATTGACTGTTTGCTTTGTGAAGTCATGGATAATACTTTGCCATTTGGTGGAAAGGTAATGTTGTTAGGTGGCGATTTTAGACAGACATTACCTGTCGTTGTACATGGAAATCGAACAGACATTGTCGAAACATGTATAAAGTCAAGTACACTATGGAAACTTAAGGATTCATTGCTCCTCAATAATCAAATATTTAAAAACATTAATGCACCACATAAAAATTATCACAGTGCTGATTCTATATTTGGTGATGACACAGAAAGTCAGACAAACTTTTCTACTGAATTCATAAACTCATTAACTCCTTCTGGAATGTCACCACATATTTTGCAGCTAAAGAAAGGTGCAATTGTCATGTTACTGCGAAATATGAACCCAAAAAAAGGCCTTTGCAATGGTATAAAATTCATTGTTCAAGAATTAAAGGACCATTTCATACATGCTGAAATTCTAACTGGTACCCATAAAGGAGAGAGAGTTTTAATACCAAGAATAGATTTGGCACCAAGTGAAAGTAGCCTCCCTTTTGTACTTCAAAGGAGTCAATTTCCCATCATCATGGTATTTGTCATGACCATTAATAAATCACACGGACAAACATTCAAATCTGTGGGTATCTTTTTAGAAGAACCAGTATTTGCACATGGCCAGCTGTATGATGCCTTCTCAAGGTGCAAGAATCCACAGGCAATTAAAGTTTACATTGAAAACAATGAAAGTCAAGGTGATTTATTAGATGATGGATGCAGTTTTACCAAAAACATTGTCTACTTTGAAGTACTGTAACTTTAATTACACCAAAGACAAGACATGGCACAGAAACAGCAACCAAAAATAACAAATTAAATCAACGACAATTTAAAAACAAAAAAAATATAGAGAACGGTCATTTCATTTCAAGAATGACATTTTATGTCACTCAGACTCTTTTTAGAGCATTACTATTTCCATAAGAAACTCTATACAATGGCAAAACCACGCAGACAAACTATAATGTCTCACGTTCTCTTTTTAGAGAACCACTATTTCACATAGGAAACTCTATGCGCCATTTTCACAAATTTCAACAAGAACAACCAAATGTCAACCATCAAAAATCAACAACGACAAACTGACAGATTACAATTTTATGCAAGTAGCCTTTTTTGTATGATTAGCCCCACAAAACACTTGCCTTGAATTTTACAACAATTAAAGTTTAAATGTTACTTCACTATGTTACTGTTTATAATGCTACATTTTTTTTTTAAAAAAAAGGCAAAGTTCTTTAAATGCAGATATTTCAAAGTTCATATTAACAGGAGGAGGAGGTTTTGTTACACAATGTAAATATATCATTCAATGCAAAATATTAATCCAGGGACTTATCCGATCGCCAGTTAATGGGGTGAGGAAGGAATTAATTTCCCCCCCCTTTGATACAATGCTACATTTTAAGGAGGTTTTTTACTGTTTGCCTTCATCTGGATTTAATATAGATTTTGTTTAACAGTTGTTAATCTACAAGTTGCATGTTAAAAAACATTATGTCAAGTTTACAATACTCATTAATACAATATTGACCTGTTTTTACATTAAAATGTTACTACTTAAAAAAAACAGGATTTAACAGTTTGTCAACATAAATTTTCATGGTAAAAAATAAACATGTTTCATATAATAATTGTACTTCTTTAAAGATAAGAAAAAATGTACCAGTGTCAAATACGCATATTACCTGCAAAACAGAATTCAAAACATACACATTTAATTGCCATCATTTTTTGACGGGCAAGTCGCTAGTCCATTATAATAAACAGACTTCTAAAAGGAGATAGATTTGTGGCATTAAATAATTGGAAAGTTTGTTCTCTCCTGTGAAAAAAATGAGACAATATCTATACACCAAGCTCTATTTAGCAAGACGCATTTAGTTTTTTGTGCAGTGCCGATCATGATTTTTGCATTTTAACATAAGATGGTTTGTTATTACTGAATATATTTAGACCCCAAAAGTATGATGAGTTTATGTTACACATAAATTAAAGACACTTGTTTCTGTTGCCTGTAAACTCTACTTAAATTCGAATATATCTTTCAGGGTTGCTTTACCTGGAAAATCTGCAATTCATTATCTTGCCATGAATAGTTTATTAATCACATACACTATTTTCTTTTTAAGAGGAACTTGGGTAAAAACACAGTTAAAAGGCATAAAACAAGCTTCTTATGCTCCGCAATCAATACATAGTGGAATCTCAATAATAGCAGGTTTGTGAGACTACCTATACAAATGCAATAATAAGCATATACACACTGAAGTAAAATGTATATTATAAACAAAATGTCCAATTAGCCTGTCAGAACACACATAGGATATGGTTTTCTTTATTTTAATAAACTTTTTAAGTTTGTAATAATGTTGTCGCTGTCTAAAATATACCAATACAATTGAATTTTAACAGTTACAGCACAGAAAACATTTTAGCACAGTTTCACTTCAAAATAGATCTCTGCCATAAATATGGACAAATGCTGTAATATAATACTTCATAGTTTACTCCTTTCACCACACAAATGTTAACCAAAATTAAATACTTAAGTAAAAGGAGGAGGTTCGAGAGGCTGTGGATGATGTACTGGATAAGAGATTTATTGCTGTTGCTAAAAAATAAATAAATAATACCAAATACAGTATGTTAGATGTGGTAAGTGATGACAGCAGACCTTCCTATAATTCTCAGGGCCCTGTGCACGTCCCTATTTCTTAGACTATAGATTAAAGGGTTTAACATTGGGGTGATGATTGTATAAAATACTGACACTATTTTGTCGGTAGCTCCGGCTAAATTCCTTGGTGCCATATACATGAATATAGCTGTCCCGTAAAAAAGTACAACAACAATAAGATGAGAAACACAAGTGGAAAAAGCTTTGTTCCTTCCAGAATTGATTCTTGTTACAGCAGAAATTATCTTAATATAGGACAAAAGGATGATGAAGAATGGAATGAGAAGCAATATGGTGCTACCAACTAGCTTCACAATGTTATTTAAAGCAATGTCACTGCAGGACATTTCTAGTAGTAAGGGACCTTCACAAAAGAAGTGGTTCATTATATTTGGACCGCAAAAAGTTAAACTATATGTAAAAAATATATCTATTAAAGATATAATACAGCCAGTCGTCCACGAGCCAGTGATGATCTTGACACAAGTCATTTTATTCATAATCATATTGTAGCGTAGTGGGTTACAGATTGCAACAAAGCGGTCATAAGACATAAAAGCCAAAATTACACACTCACTTTCTCCCATGAAGAGATAAAAGAACATTTGGGCTATACAGCCATTAAATGAAATACTTTTCTTTAGTGAGTTTAAATCCACAAGCATTTTGGGAACAATTATTGAAGTGTAACAGATATCCATTAAAGACAGATTAGTAAGAAAAATGTACATAGGACTATGTAGACGATGATCCAGTCTCACAGCAACTATGAGGAGAACATTTCCAGTTAATGTGATCATATAGATTATCAAGAACATTGGGAAAAGCAGAAGTTGTAAATTAGGGTCACTTGATAGTCCAAGAAGAATGATTTCTCTCACTGTGCTTTGATTCCTCCTTTGCATTGCTATTATCTTCACCATGAATTGAGAAAGTCAATTCACAAGTATGTAATCATTACCTATATTAATGTATCTTCTATCTTCTATCAAACACAGTCACAACATTCCAATTATAATGTAATACATTAATTAAAATCATATCGAAAACATTAAGTAGTTGAAGTATATTCTATTCAATTATTTACAGTGGTTTATCTCTACTAAGTAAAACAAGAACAGACCTAGCGTAGCACATTTAAATGTGTAGGACGATGTTGTTTGCATGTACACACAATGAGTGACTTTTATGTCTCTAACTAGTATTTTCATACATCCTATACATATATATATATATAAATATATCTATGATTATTTCATGAGAAAATATATAGCTCACATAGAATGCTTTAGTCCTAAATTTGGCATTACTTAACAATATTGAAAATGAACAAAATGATGTTTAATCGCATTTACTTTATGCTGGTCCCTAGTTTTCCAACAGAACTATTCAATATAATTAACTACATGTTTAAAACCAATCAAATCTTGTTTAAAACCAATGAAATGCCATAATACTCCTAAATTAGAAATACACCAGAAAGACATTTAATATTCATAAACCAAAATCTATATGTCACAAAATGTAGGAGCTTGCTCATTATATAAATATATTCATTTTCATTAGGTTAAGCTGATAAAACTAATTTACCTTCTACTGAAGGATGAATTAAAACCAGAGATGTGCTGTTGTATTTACACTTGCTATTAAAAAAAATTATGTTAAAGCATATTTACCCTTTATTCTTTTTTTACTATAAAATACCCAAATGAAAAACTATTTTATTTCTCAAGATGGCTTTTACTAAAATGTATATGAAATTAAATTAAAAGACGTTTTTAAATAAGTCGCGATATGATGAAAACGGGATTGCTTAGAGGTAACAGTTGTAATTTGATTTACAAATTGACTTTTTTAAGAAGCATATTGTATGGATATTCCTCACCTTAAATGAATGTATTTGTTTGTGATAAAAGACTGTATTTCATCTTTACATAATTACAGCAAGCATGCAGACTTCAAAAATCCAAAAAAAGACAAATTGAGCTGTGTCCAATGAAGTTAGAAAGCAGAGGGAGTCCAGGAGCATATCTTTAGGCAAGTGCATGGAGTTCAGGATAAATGGAAACTAGAAGGTCAGAAATCAAATGGGATCCAGGGTGAAACTATAGACAATATTGAATCCATGAGTTTTGGAAAACTGGATCAAACCCAAGAGATATCACGTTAGGTTAGCAAATTAACCAGGAGCTCTAACCTGACAATAGGTGAGCATCAGGTTCTGTTATTTTAATACCTTTTAAATACAATGTTACTGTATTTACAGATCTATTTTTACTTCAGAGAATTAATTAGCGTTATTATAAAATATGCCTTAAGGAGTCTCCAAAGGACTCTAAGTATTCATGATTGTATTTAGATTGATAGAATTTCCTTGCTTGGTAATACCCTACATGTTTCATAAGTTCCTTAAAAAATATGTTTGGTGAAGAAGAATTGGTATCTAATACAAGTGGGCAATAGGATGATGACCATGTGAATGTCATGCCATGCTGACGGTGAGGAGATAATGAAAGATAATAGGAGGACTGTTAAACAAAGTGTAATTTTAAAGATTTATGAAATATATAAAATAAACTGTACTAAACTGCAAGATATTTCTTGTTGGTAAAGTATCTGCTTACAATAGCAGAAAATAGTATGTATTCAAACTTAACAATTATATGGTGACAGTCTTGAAAAAAAAAAATATATATATACAAATACGTAAAACTAAAATAGGTTGATTCTCGAGGGTATTACTACTGGGGGTGATCATTCATAACCATTTATGTTGTGGTATATGTCAATCTAGGTTTCCATAACATATTACCATCAAATTTCCACAAAAGGGATAGAGTTAAGATCAGGCCTATGCCCTACATTGGTCCTCATTGTTATTGTTATAAAATTTATAAAGCACCAGCATATTCCGCAGCACCATACATAGGACGAACAGAAGGTAAAAACAATATATTAATACAGATTAAACAAATAGAGAGCCCTGTTTTTAATCTTCTAATCTTGCATAAAGAATACTTTTTAAAGCATCCAATACGGGGAAAAATCGATGGGATTTGGAAGGTGATAGATATATTGGGCATATTAAGGATAAAAGTGATATGCTTCATTAAAATATGAGTTTTTAATGATGTTTTGAAGGACTTGAGACAGGGGGAAAGTTTAATTGAGCAAGGTAAGGAGTGCCAAAAAATTTGAGCTGCACAAGAAAAGACGTGAAGGAGGGAATGACAGGAGATGACAAGACAGGAGAAGAAGAAGGGGAGGGTAGGGGAGTATTTTGAGATGAGAGCATAAATATAAGGACTGTCAATATTATATAATAAGGGCTTTATATATTAGGATCATGAATTTACATTTTATTCCTGAGGTTATGGGGAGCCAGTGGAGTGACTGGTGATGCTGACATTGACCGTTGGGTATTGTAGATGAGTCTAGCAGATGCATTCTTTATAGATTGGAGTGGTAATGGGTAGGCCAGCATGGAGTGAATTGCAGTTAGTCGAGAAAATATATGATGAGATAATGATTTTTAGCTGTGTCTTGTGTTAGTGTCATATGTTGGAGATATTTTTTAAATGAAATAGACAATATTTGGTGAGTGAATATTTATGAGAAATAAAAGAGAGAGATGGCAGGATCAAGAAGAAACCCAAGGTAATGGGCTTGGGAAGACGGAGTGATAGTTGCATTATTAAAAGTAAGATATATTTAAGGAATTCATGCTGTAGTGGTTAGCAAAGTTTTCATTTGTGAGACAAGAGGGTGCAGGAGGGTGGAGGAGAGTGTTAAAGGTGGTGAACAAACATTTAGGGTTGGAGGATAGATTAGATATAGTGATGTCGCGAACATATAGTGATGTCGCGAACCGCCGCAAATGTTCGCGAACCGGCCAACCCGGCGAACCGCCATAGACTTCAATGGGCAGGCGGATTTTAAAGCCCACAGGGACTCTTTCTTGCCACAATAGTGATGGGAAAGTTGTTTCAACGGGACTAACACCTGGACTGTGGCATGCCTGAGGGAGGGGGATCCATGGCAAAACTCCCACGGAAAATTACATAGTTGATGCAGAGTCTGGTTTTAAGCCATAAAGGCCATACATTACCTAACATTCCTAAATTGTTTGGAATAACATGCTTTAAATCATCAGGTATGATGTTGTATCGATCAGGTAGTGTAAGGGTTAGGCCTGCTTCACAGTGACAGACCAAACTCCCCGTTTAACGCGCCGCAAACAACCGCAAACAGTCCATTTGCACAACCACAAACTCCCCATTTGCACAAGGTTGGATACCAAGCTAGTCATGTCCCGTTCCTTGTCCTCACTGATGTCATTGAAGGTCTCTTCCTCCACCCAGCCACCAAGGGTCCCCGAAAGGTGACAACAAGCCCCCTGGGATGCCTGCTGTGTTTGGTCTTCCACCTCCTCAAAGCCACCTTCCTCCTCTGACTCCTCTTCTTTAGACTCCTTTCTCTGCGTTGCCTCTCTCTGCATTATTATAAGGTGTCTTAAGTAGTACTACTCTTATCAGTTTAATACCTGTTACAGCACATATCAGGGGGCGTGTATAAGGCCTGGATTTTTAGAACCGGGAGATGGAAAAAGATGCTTTGTTGGTCGTATCACTTCAATTTTGGGGCACTTTGAAAAATTAGCTTCTTACGCTCAAACATGTCCTTTACAGGCACCTGACTATGGGCAGATGAGCAGGAACTGCTCAAGGCGAGAGACGGAGTGGGGGATGGTTGAGAGGGGGCAAGGAGGACAGCAGTGGTTGATGTGGCTGATGATGCTGGACCAGGAGGAGGATGGCGGCTTTGAGTTTGTGTGCTGCTTGCACTCATGTGTTGGTCTGGAGTCACCCAAACATTAGGTCTCAACCTGTAGAGGATAAGGGAACCAGGCTACTCTAGACCTCATTCATCATTACATGTTTTGACAGATTGGTACTATGCCTGCAAGCTACTGTGACAACAGATATGAGTGGCACTGTGCACTTGCAGAAGTTGGCAGAGTAGACGCTGTAGGCCTGACACAGACGCTTGCAGACAAGTAACTGCTATTCAATGTATTACAGTCAAAAATGTATTCTTTGTTTAAATGTGCACTACTGACTGTTACACCAGATATGAGTGGTGGCACTGACTGGGCAAGTGGGCACAGTATACGATGTGAGTCTAAGACACACGCTGGCAGGCAGGCAAATGAAATTAGATTACACAGAAAAAAAGTGTTGTTTTTTTTAAATGTAGAGTGCTGGTACACCACTAGATTGGATTGGTTGAACTTGGCACAGTATTTGTAAGCCTGACACACACACTGGCTAGCGGTCAGGCAAATGAACTTAGATTGGCGGTCAGGCAAATGAACTTAGATTTAAGAAAATAAAATTATTGTTTTTTTTAAATGTAGACTGCTGGTACACCACTAGATTGGATTGGTTGAACTTGGCACAATACTTGTAAGCCTGACACACACACTGGCTAGCGGTCAGACAAATTAACTTAGATTGGCGGTCAGGCAAATAAACTTAGATTTAAGAAAATAAAATTATTGTTTTTTTAAATGTAGACTGCTGGTACACCACTAGATTGGATTTGTTAAATTTGGCACAATACTTATAAGCCTGACACACACACTGGCAAATGGTCAGGCATATGAACTTAGATTGGCGGTGAGGCAAATGAACTTAGATTTAAGAAAATAAAATTATTGTTTTTTTAAATGTAGACTGCTGGTACACCACTAGATTGGATTGGTTGAACTTGGCACAATACTTGTAATCCTGACACACACACTGGCTAGCGGTCAGGCAAATAAACTTAGATTGGCCGTCAGGCAAATGAACTTAGATTTAAGAAAATAAAATTATTGTTTTTTTAAATGTAGACTGCTGGTACCCCAACTAGATTGGATTGGTTGAACTTGGCACAGTACTTGTAAGCCTGACACACACACTGGCTAGCGGTCAGGCAAATGAACTTAGATTGGCGGTCAGGCAAATGAACTAAGATTTAACAAATTAAAAGTTTTGTTTTTTTAAAAGTAGACAACTAGTAAACAAGATTGTATTGGTTGCACTGTGCACCCACAGTATAAGCTGTGAGCCTGACACACACACTTGCTAGCAGGGGCTAGCAGGGAGACAGGCAAATTAAGTTAGATTAGACAGAAAAAAAAAAAAAAAAAAAAATGATGTTATAGCCCTAAAAAGGGCTTTTTGGGGTGCTGTGTTTACAGCAGAGATCTGATGAGTCCTTCAGCACTGCACTGGACACTGAATAAACTTGCCTAGCTATTGATTTCCCTATTCAATCAGCATCACCTACACTCTCCCTCCTTTCAGTAAGACTGCAAGTTAGTTATGATTCCAAAATGGCTGCTGTCCATGAGGTTGAAGGGTCTGGAAGGCAGGGTATGATGCTGATTGGCTGGAATGTGTCTGCTGACTGTGAGGTGCAGGGTCAAAGTTTGCTCAATGATAAAGTATAGGGGCGGATCGAACATCGCATATGTTCGCAGTTCGCCGCGAACGCGAACATTCTATGTTCGCCGGGAACAGTCCGCCGGCGAACTATTCGCGACATCTCTAATTAGATATTGCTGTTTGGCAAGGTTGAAGGGCAGAGAAGGAGCAGCACAAAATACATTTGTAATTAATAAAGTTTGCTGAAGTCCGAGATTTCCTCCATAAACGTTCAGCCGTGCAGTAGCACCTCTGGATGTATCATGTTTGTTTAGTGTGCCATGGTTGTGGATGTGAGTGAAGCAGAGTGTCAAGGGTGGAAGTAAGAGTTGAGTTTTACCGTGAGGTGGCCGTGTAAGGGCAGGTGAGGTTGGTGATGAGGCTGAGAATGGGTTGTAGCCTAATGGAGAGCTGTTGTGAGTCAAGAGCTTGCCAGTGATGTTGGCTAGAGATGAAGAAGGGTAGTGAGAGGAAGGTGTGATGAGGTTGAAGGTTGGGAGGTGGTGTTCAGATAGAGGGAGTGGACGGATGACTAAATTGGAGGTGGTACAGAGATTGGTGAAAATAAGGTCAAGGGAGTGTCCAGCATTATTAGTTGATTATTTTGTCCATTTCGAGAGGCAGAAGGAAGAGGTAAGTATTTAATGGTAGCAAGGGAGGTGGGAGTGTCAATTATAATGTTAAAATTGCCAAGAATTAATGAAGGAACATTGGAGGAGAGAAACTGAGGGAGCCAGGTGGCAAAATGATCTAGAATTAGAGAGGGTGGTCCTGGTGGGTCTTAGATTATGGGAACATGAAGAGATATAGGGGAGAAGAGGCAGCCAGTGTGAACTTAAAAAAATGAGAATTGGAGGAGGTAACAGGGCTGATTTTATGTGACTAAAGAGAATTCCACCAGATTGGAACGCTGCAGGGGAGGAAGTGTCTGATGAAGAGAGCCAGGTTTTAATGATAGCCAGAAAATTGAGGTAATTGAAAATGAATAGGTTGTGAATGAAAGTTTATTACATATAGATCTTGAATTCCAGAGGGCACAGGAGAAGGGCAAGGTGGGTGGTTTGTGACAAGTGATAGTTGTTAATTTATGGGGTTCTGGGTGTTTGCTATCTTTAGCCTGAGCATGAGTGAAAGCAGAAAGAAATTAATGAGGGGCCGGGCTTAGGAGATATATCTCCTGCAGCTTGTGTGGTGTATCACCAAATTAATATATATATATATTACACAAGGTTCGTCTACATAAAAAGGTTTTTATTAAAAGGCAACAACACAATACTATAAATGTATCACAAACACACAGCCCAGTCCCACGGAGCAACAACCCTTTTTAAATCTATCTACCTATATAGTAATCCCCTTCCCCACACGCTTGATCTCACCCACGGTTAGGCCATCACCATCACCATCACATCCAAGCAAGAAAACAGGAAGCAACAGCAGTTTCCTGCCTGGATATACCCTTAGTTGCATCACTTCCTCCAGCAATTGTGGGAGGGAAGCAAAGACTCCCAGCCCTCCCACGTAGACCTGTTTAAGGAGGGCCTGAATTACCATGCAAGGAAGACAAGTTACCACATTCCCTCACTTTTTCTTCTTCTATGTTGCTCAGTTTTCTAGTTATCCCTCTAGTACAGGAGAACCTAGTGGGAGCAAAAACCTGATATACAGGAGAAATTCAACACACCGTCCCTCCGGAATAGTTCCCTCAGCGACATAAGTTCTCCTGTACTTTCCTATGGCTGTCAATCCACATATTACACAGATAGAATTTAGGTGAGAGTGTGTGATAAATGTTTATGTATGTGCAATGTAAAACTTTATTGAAGAATGTATGAGAGAGAGAAAGAAGAGGAAAAATACAAATTATATATCCTCCTTGCAAGTTTCTTCCTCATTTGTTTCATTGCCACACAAAAGTATATTATTATAATTGTCGTTAATACTTGAATGAACATGAGTACCAGCGACAGTGTTCGTAGGACTGGATGTGTCTCTGCATTGGTAAGAATTCCCCACCAGGGATGCTCAACGTTTTTTGTAGTAATTTCTATTTCCTTTTTCTGTTGTTCCAGAAGTAAGCTGATGGGGTGTAGTTGTTGTTTGGTACGTTTTACTAACTCATGAAGTTCCAAGGTAAGCTTTGGAATTGGGGGAAAAAGCTTCATTGTCAAATTTGTCCAATCTGCATTTGCAGTAAAATTGATCATTTCGGTGGTAAGTTTTCTTGATGGAACCATGATACAAGACCCTTCTTCCACCAAACATATTTCATCAACTGTCCTATATTCAGAGTGGTCGATAAAGCATGCAATGTCCCCTATGCGGATCACCTCTTGCACCAGGTTTTCGTTTATCAACTGCACCCAGCCATTCTCCTCAGCTCCTTTCTCCCAAACACAACTGCACAGCCATCGATGTTGAGATTTCCTGCAACAGCTTTCATCCATCTCCAATCCTGTATTAGTGGCCAGTCTTTTTGATGGGAAGTGTTGCTTGTAGATTCCATCACTTAAAGTGCCAATGCTATGTATAAAGTTCAGTTGCTCTGCCTGCCCCTCCCAACGGGGAATTGCCAGGATTAGTCCTATTGTCCCAGATTGTAGTCCATGTGGCATCCATTGATCTGGGCCTTCAATATAGCTGTATTTAAGATTGTCCTCAGTGATGTCCACTCCTTTTCTTTTCAATGACGTGATAATCCTTGTTGCATTGATTTGTCTTGCCCACTTGTTTTCCTGGATGTCTTTAATAGTTTCCTTTAAATCTGCCAACAGCTTTCCTCCAATCATAGAACAGAAAATGGCAGTTCCCACTATTTCATTCTTAATGCTGTTAGCAATGGAAGCAATATTTTCCTCAACTAGATGCAGGTTGTTGGCAATGGTGTGTATGTCATCAACATTGTCTGTCAGTCTACTCACTATAAGGGAGTCAGCTACTCCACCTATTTTCATAGCATGTCCCATGCCATCAGTAAGGGAGTTTATCCTGCTGTTCAGTCCAATGATGTCTGCTGAATTCCATACTCCCAATCCAGTTCCGACTCCTCCTAAAAGGGCTGCAAGTGTGTCCCGTTTTTCTCGACTCCCTGCTCCGGTCCACTCAATGATGGTCTCTTGTATACTTTGCTTAAACCACTGCCGCTGTGATTCCAGGCACTTTGGAGGAATAGAAAAATCATTAACATTTAGAATTATTGGGTAGTAAGTCCACCCAACCCCTTGCACAACTGTTTCATGTGTTGGTACCACCACCAATCCGCCTATTGGCCATGGTACCTTCTTCTGATCTTTACAACGTTGCAGCTCCTTTACAGAGACAAATACTTCATCTATTGTTAGAACACACCCCTTTCCAGTATCAAAATTGCAGAATTCCTCTAGATCAGGCTGGGCAGCTATAACTGCAGCGTCCCATTCTCCACCTTCTTCTAATGTTAAGTTACTCACTACTACTGTAGTATTTGTAAACCTCCCTTGTATTCGAGCTCTAAGAGCTAATCCCCTGGTACTATTATGTGGCAAAATAATGTTTACTTGTAACCCTCCACCCTCTTTTACTTCCAATTCCCTGGGCCAAATAAATCTATCTGCTTGAACGTAATGTAACTCCAATCTTTTCAAACTCTCTCCCATATTTGCGGTATCTTCTGGCCTTATTGCCTGTCTCCCCATTCCTACTGTGATACAGCTTATACTTATCCATCCTGTAACAAGGATCCACCACAATCTTCTGTTGACACGCATCTTCATTCTTATACAGCCTTGCTCTGTGGAAACACTAGATTCCATCATTAGAAACATATACATACACAAACAAAAAAATAAAAAATATCTTTTTGCAAGTTTGTTCACGGCCCTGTAATCAATGGTAAGTCTCCATGATGAGGCTGCTTTTTCATCACCATTCCCTTTTAACACAGCTTTTCTCACAGGCCAACATGGTGAGTTACATGCATACCCATTTCCAGATTTAATTATTCCACGTCTCTCCAGTATTTCTATCATCTCGGTGATTGATGCCACTGATTCTCTTGGGACTGGATATTGCTTTTGCCATTGTGGGTCTCCTCCTTCCAGCAAGACCATTCCTTTCATTCTTCCACAGTCTAATTTATCTGTAGCCCAAACAGGTATGTCTTGGATTAGCTTCTGCAGCCATTCTGGTTGTCCGTCTAGTTTCAGTTTGTTTTTTTTCAGACTTTTTATCGGAGAGAGACAATATATGCCATTGGAAGCACAACCCCTTTCGTCAACTCTGTACTTACCTGATTCACCTTTTCTGTCTTCCACAAACAAAAATTGGCAAGATCTACAATGAAATTTCCTTTTTTTAAAGCTTCTATTCCCAATATTTCCTCTGGCCAACCCACTATTTCTTCTACTTGTATTGTTTTTTCTCCAACTGCTACATCAATTGGACCTGCTCTAACCTCCTGTGGATTCCCAGTAACTCCCATAATACTTACTGAAGAATCCCCATTTTTGACCCTGTTGGTCATTGTAACTGCTGCTCCTGTATCTACCAACATATTTTTCCCTACCCCTGCGATGACTGTATAAATGGTAGGCCGACCTACCTCATCCATGGTTAAATTAGCTGAGTGAATGAGATGCTGAGGCGCAGGGGTTGGGATTTGTCATTGTGACTCACTTCTGCTCTGTCCCTCTTTTATCATCTTTGCCTTATTTTCCTTCAATTTCCTCTCTGACTCAGCTACCTTGTTTTTAAGTATGTGATTTTCCTCTTCTATCCTATCCTTCTGTCTCCTGAGTTCCCAATAGCCCATGTTACCGTTTCTCTCTCCCTCCTGATTAGCCCTCCAGTTGCTGCCATCCCTATTCCTATAGTCCCTAGGTGGATCTCTCCATCTTTTGTCAAAGTTCTGTTTTGGTCTCCAGTTTTGATCATCCTTCTTGTTCTGGGGTACATACTACGTCTGGTTTCTCCATTTACCATCTATATCTCTACCAGACTCGACCTTAAATGTTCTTACAGCTGAAACAGAGCAGGCCTGTTCTGTAAAAGGATGCTTGATCCACCACTTATCAGCTCTAGTTAGTACCATTTCCAAGTCTGTTGGTGTTGGATCAAAAAGTCTGACAAATTCTTGACACTCCCGGGGAAGGGCTTCCATTACTTTTGCTATATGTTCTGGTGAGCCCAGCACTAGAGGCTGTTGAGGTTGTCATAGAGTATACCAAAAAAATATCCTTTGAGCTGCCTCTCTAGGACCATCTGTTGGCCTCATGGTAATATTTACTATTTCTTTCTCTATGCTAAGTAGATAGAAATTAGTTGCAGCAATTCTTCCTGCCTGATCAGACACACTGTTATTAAATCCCAATAGTCTACTAGCCAAAGGACCCATAGCGTATTCTAACAGTTCTGTCCATTCCTCTAAGTTAAGACCTCCTTTTTTAGCTCTATCTGCTCCCCTCATAAACCAATGTGTAAACGTATTAAAGTTGTTAGTTGCCATACTTCCCCACCATTTCTGGAAATTGTCTTTATCTGCCATAGACATCGGTCGAGTCTGCATAGAAAATCCTGTAGGTGTTTGCCTTGCATTAAATAATTCTGAAACAATAACTGGTGCTTGTGGTATGGTATCTACTTGTGGAACAGAATAACATAAGAAATCTTTTCTATCTTGGTTCATTTTCGGCACTGGTTCTTTATTTTGTGCCACGAACATATCCAGATCTGGATATATTTTGGCAATGTCTCTGACTCCTTTTATCCCTTCTAACTTTGTTTTATTTTTATAGTCCATTATTATGTTTTGAAGTTCTGTTATTTTTACTCCATAAGCATCCCTCTGCTCTTCTATTTGCCTTAACTCACTTTCTAGTTCCCCAACAATTGTAGTTGTTCTCAAAGCTGCAATTTTTAAACAATCCCTTTTGTCCATTGCTTCCTCCATTTTATTTGTTGTTTCCAAATTATGCTGCCGTAATTCTACAACTAAGTCTATTAGGCCTCCTATTGTGGCTACAACAGCTTGTGTGACCAAACTTTTTCTCTTCTTTGTTCTATACTTTTTGTTATTTACAATTTGTGTTAGAACATCCATTAATCTCTCCTCTTTTTCACTGTCTGGGTTTGCTGGCTCTGGAAGCTCATATGGACCATCATGTTTTTGAATATGTTTCCTAAAGTACTCACGCACTTCTGTGGGAAAGTATTTGGCCCCTTAAAAAGACATTCCTACTCTTTTACTCACCCAAGTAAGAATCCAAATCAATTTGCGACTAAAGTAGCATGCTTCTGAGTAGACAACAATAGTTGATGACTATTCAGTAGGCCAGGTGTAATATGTAGAAAAATAGAATATAATAGCAAGGCCTGCAGGGTAGGAGATATACCTGAACTAGCATATGCAAGACACCCAAAATGTATAAGGTATGGAAGCCTATAGAGTATTAAAATGCAAGCCTGAAATAATATATATATATATATATATATATATATATATATATAAGATTTAAAATTGTTTATTTTTTTATTTTTCTCCAGGCCTGTACTATGATAAAGGATTAGAGAAAGAAAAAGAAAAAATAAAAAAAAATAAAAAAAATAATAGTATTAACAAACACAGGTATTAGAAACACACAACAACTAATATATTCAAAATTGTGGCCTGATGCCCAAGCTTGTATATTAAAAATGGAGGCCCGGACTAAGATATCAAATCAGCATTCAAATACACAAAGAAGCCGCATGGAGCCTACTATATTGTATTCAAATGCAGGGCTAGGCCTGTACTCTGATAGTCAAAAGCACAACAAAACTCAACTCAGATATTTTGAAACCCACAAAAACAACCTGTATGATATCTGTGTTTTATGTAGCAAAATAAGCTAGTACGAACAAAACTCAACTCAAAAGCTAGTACGATATAAAGGATTAAAAATAATAATTGAGGCCTATGCCCAAGCTTGTATATTAAAATGGAGGCTTGAATCAGCATTCAAATACACAAAGAAGCCGCATGGAGCCTACTATATTGTATTCAAATGCAGGGCTAGGCCTGTACTCTGATAGTCAAAAGCACAACAAAACTCAACTCAGATAAACCCCTAAAAAAAACCTGTATGATATCTTTGTTTTATGTAGCAAAATAAGCTAGTACGAACAAAACTCAACTCAGAAGCTAGTACGATATAAAGGATTAAAAATAATAATTGAGGCCTTTGCCCAAGCTTGTATATTAAAAATGGAGGCCCAACCTAAACTCCACACACAATGAGCACTTGATTTCCCATGCAGAGGATAATTAGACAAAGTACTTTTTTTTTTTCTTCCCCAAAAAAATTAATCTGACTATCTATTAATGTGATATTACCTCATAAATAACCTTTGTAGAAGTCTAAAATTCGTGGTCGCCAAATGTGGTGTATCACCAAATTAATATATATATATATTACACAAGGTTCGTCTACATTAAAAGGTATTTATTAAAAGGCAACAACACAATACTATAAATGTATCACAAACACACAGCCCAGACCCACGGAGCAACAACCCTTTTTAAATCTATCTACCTATATAGTAATCCCCTTCCCCAAACGCTTGATCTCACCCACGGTTAGGCCATCACCATCACCATCACATCCAAGCAAGAAAACAGGAAGCAACAGCAGTTTCCTGCCTGGATATACCCTTAGTTGCATCACTTCCTCCAGCAATTGTGGGAGGGAAGCAAAGACTCCCAGCCCTCCCACCTAGACCTGTTTAAGGAGGTCCTGAATTACCATGCAAGGAAGACAAGTTACCACAGCTTGTAGAAGAAGTAGAGAGAGAAAGAGGTGAGATGGGAGTGACAATTACAGAAGTGTTTTGTTTTTAGCAGTAGGTGAGGGAGGAGAGGAGCTTATGGGAGCATAAAAAAGGAGAAGCGAAAAGGGAATGAGAAATTGTTAATTTGAAGAGCCTTAGAAAAAGACAGGAGGTAATGAAGGAATAAGAAAACACGGGGAAACATTATGAGACAGTATTTAATGTAAGGGAACAATTAGGAATAGTTAGCAGGAGTTGCCAGTTGATCAAGTGAATGTAATTTGTAAGATTCAATAAATTAACAGTGCAGGCATTGCTTTTCGTTTAGAGATGAATGCTGTTAGTCTGCAGGGATTTCTTATTGGTTAGAGATGAATGCTGTTAGTCTGCTGTGAAGAGATGGTCACCTGCCTCTTCTGAAAAGCAGAGCTGTGGCAGTTAGAGATGAATGCAGTGAAGAGCTGGTCACCACACTAGCCTTCGAGAAAACCACAATGGAGGTGAAACTGCTGTTATGCTAAAAATGTGGAGAGCTTTGTTATCAAACACCTGTTTATTGTACCATTTATAAGTTGCTTGTGAGGCTCCCTAATGGGCATCAACACATTTCTTGCGTTTAAGTACTGAATGGTTGTCATGGCCTATAAATAATTAATTTGGCAATTCAAGTTAAGATTAACACTGTTTTCTCAGAATATGTGCATATATGAATAGATTGGGTCCCCATGATAGTATTAGATATTAATGTGGGAATGCTTTCCTTTGTAGTATCACATTCCAACTACAAAAGTTTATTGAACTTCTTATAGGGCAGAGTATCTGGCTCTATATGGCATCTTCAATTTCTTTTTTCTTGCCATCTATTTGTAGGTATTTGTATATATTTTTTCTTATATTTTCCAGCTTTCCCCATATTTATGTTTGGTTTGAATAAAGTGTCTGCCTAGAGCAATTCGGTAGGGATAAGCTAAATATCAGATGATATATTAATTAGACATTGGAAAAGACTTGAGAAAAAGGAAAATGTTTCAGATATTGTAGATATGTAAAAAGGTTGTCAACTGTGTAATTAAATAAAATACAAGTTATGCGTAAAAAAATAAAAAAAGCAAAGAATGATGTTACATAATTTTGGAGGAGGCAGAACCATTAAAGTTGTAGCTTGGGTGTCAAGAGGAGGGACCAGCTAGACTTGCCAATGATTTTTCCCTGCAGGTTTCTGTTTGTTGGTGCTTGGGATTCCCTGAAAGAAGACCTGCTTCAGGAACTTTTATAGCTAGTTAGGCAACGTGAGCTGTGAAGAAGCTACACTTGAACGTAACTATCCCAGTTTAGAATTTCAGAAAGCTAACATTCTCTTAGCAACTGTCACTGTTGCCATGGCAACCTGCAGCATCACAGCACTACATCTCAAGTCATCTCAGTCACTCCCCCCTCCAGTCATTACGTGATTTTAGACCTAATTGCGAGCCTCTCCCAGCCTCTAACCACTGTGTCTGTTTCTCTCCTCTCCTTTCTATGTATTTGTTTCACCCTCTCTCCCTGGCCTTTTTTTCTTATTTCCTTGGCCTATGTTTTTTTCCCTCCTGTCTCACCCTTGTGTCTCTTTTCACCCTCTCCCTCCCCTATGTGTTTGTACAGTCTATCTCTGCTAGCCTCATCTAGCATGATAAATTGGGTCTCTCTTCCCCTCTCCTGTGTCTCTTCCCCCTTCTCCCTTCCCTGTATCTCTTTCCCCTCTTTCTGCCCTGTGTTTCTCCCTCTCTTCCCTCCCCTGTGTCTTTTCCCCACCTCTCCCTCCCCTGTGCCTCCTTCCCCCTCCCATGTGTCTCCTTTCCCCCTCTCTCCCATGTGTCTCATTTCCCCCTCTCCCTCTTCTGTGCCTCCTTTCCCCCTCTCACTTTCTCCCCTCTCCCTTCCCCCATCTCCCTCCCCTGTGTCTCCTTTCCCCACTCTCCCTCTCCTGTACCTCCTTTCCCCCTCTCCCTTTCCCCCCTCTCCCCATGTCTCCTTTTCCCCTCTCCCTTTCTACCCTCATGTCTCCTTACCCCCTCTCCCCCATGTCTCCTCTCCCCCTCTCCCTTTCTACCCTTGTGTCTCCTTTGCCCCTCTCGCTCACCTATGTCTCCTCCCCCCTCTCCCTTCCCTGTGTCTCCTTTCCTCCCTCTTTCCCTCTCCTGTTCCTTCTTTCCCCTACTCCCCTTCACCATGTCTCCTTTCCCCCTCTCCCTTTTCCCCATGTCTCCTTTCCCCTTCTCCCTTTCCTCCCTCATGTCTCCTTCCCCCTCTCCCTCCCCTGTGTCTCCTTTCCCCCTCCTCTCCCTCCTTTGTCTCCTTTCCCCTCCCTTTTATCTTTTCCCCCTCCACCCTCCCCTTTCTCCTATCCCCCCTCCTCTCCCTCCCTTGTGTCTCATACCTAGATGCAATCCTACCAGCAGTGCCGCACTCACTGGCTTCTCCTCTGCGGCTCCTGTCCTCCAGCCAGAACTACTCTCTGGATCAAGCTGTACATTGCGTATGCACATCCTCTCTTAGGGGTCTTGCAATGAGCTCCTTCATCGCTCATCGACGAGGGCCGCAGTTGAGGGCCTCTCTCTGCAAGCCCACAATGGGACATCAACTCGCAGTACAACAACTATATATGTGACATATATATATATATATTATTTTATATTTAATTATATTATTATCATTATATGTATTAATCGATTGCATAGTAACTAGAGCTCATTAGTTTACTGATATCGGAATGTGACAGAAATGTGATATATGTGGATGTCCCAAAACCCGACCATTGAAAACTCACTAACACACTGAGAACTGTATAGCAAAGCTTTATTTCATACACAGAGCACACTAAGCAATGTACAAGACTGTGCAATAATAGCATGGGTGTGGGCAGATCCCAGAAAGGCAAGAGGCTTTTTGGGAAAAAAATAGATGCCTAAAGGGGGTAATGTGATAGTCTAGAATAATCATGATGCCTAGCACCTATCAGGGTCACGTGGTCACAACACCACTGCACCACCGGAATCTGATGGGGAAAAAAAAGGATTATCAGAAATCACTCCATTTAATCAAATTAACCAGTAATACGCATAGCACTTACTTCTGGTCATCATCTGCTCCATTGAACAGACACATAAACATCTGGACTCTCTCATCCAAACCAGTTTCACACATTCAATGTGTTCCTAAACCAAAAATCTGAGAAAAGGTGGTTAAATAAAAAAAGGCGAAGGAGGATATAAAAAAGAAAAAACTAAATGCTAAATGCTAAATGCTTTAACTGTAACAATATACCAACTCACCTGATTTCCATCTTCAAGCATTACTAACCATTAGCTAGTTCTCAGGATATCTCACTGGCCATGACCATTAATAATGATGTGTCATCTCACAATAAATGCTTAGCTGTGACCAGCGTCAGTAGTCCAGGTGTACTATCACCCTCTCCAACTAATATTGTTAATCAACATTGATATCACATCCATCAGATATACAGGTGTTAGCACATGTTAAAGTACACTCATGATATGAGCAATATTTGAAAAATACCCATTAATACTGAGAGGACACAACGTTCAGAAGCCAAATTCAATGTTACTTACATCAGGCACAAGGATCTGTTCTCAGACTGATATTGAGGCCAGGATTACATGCTTCATTAGTGCATATATTAATGCTGGCTCTCATTAACATGCCACTGTGAGACCCTGCAAGTCCACTGCTATAGCAGTATTAGTCTACATTTAAGCTAACAACAAATATGTCTTAAAGATCTGGATATAGGATAGTTTTAAAATTGTGCGCGCTACAGGTTAAAGGGGGCAGTCATTGAAGGAAGGTCTACCTGAGAGGCACTGGGAATATCTTACAATTACTTTATTTCTCCGACTATGCGTGCAGATGCAGAAGATGACTTTATAGACCTGAATTGTGCCTAAAATAAAAAAAATTAAAAAACACCTGCAAAATAAGGGCTTAAAAAAAAAGATAGTGAAACAGAACCCTACATGTCCACAGAGAAGGGGATCATTGCCCATGTGATGGGAGGTAGCCCTCTGCATACAAAATATCACCATCACATAGATCCTAAACTCTGTAGCCAGGCTAGATTAGGTTAGCATTTGTACCAATAGATTGTCACTGAGGAGCGCTGTTGAAAAGGCACAGAAATATGTGCAGCTCCTAAATCCTTACTAGCCTAGGGCCCCAATCCCCTGTGTGTTACTGCTGCCTCACATCTGGTGGTGGTGGTGGTGGTGGTGGGGAGGGGGAGGTAGGGGGAGGCATCCCCCAGGTGGCAGCGCACATGTAGTGTGGGTGCTGTTGTCAAACCGTAGACTGCATAGGTTTAACTGTTCTTATTTAAATTACAAGAAAGCAATAGATCATTTTAACATAGAATGGTGTGCTCTTTCACACAATGAATATCACCTATAGTGAGGTAACTGTTCCTTTTTTACAACTCTGAGTATCTATCATTTTCTAGATGTCAACTTTTTGGGTTCTTGATCTTGATTTTTCTTGGCTCCTTGCACTCTTTCCACTCTCTTGGTTCCGGCTGTGGTCTGCGACTGCTTATGCTGCAGTTTGCTCACCCATAAATTGGCTGATTAATGGTGTTGTGCCCACTGAAGTGATTTGTTAGCCTCATGGATTTAATTAAGCATGACTGAACCGTCTATCGCTTGTTAATTCCATGGAGCTGACATGTTAGTGTCCTTGTTAGTCATCCTGTACATATGTAGTATGTGTGATGTACATGGATGGCATGCAGGAGTACCACCATCTCTTGGAGCGAGTAATTTAAGGCCCTATCGATGCCGACAGCCTCTTGTCCTCCCCACTGTCGAGGGGAAACCTGTCCTCCTTCATCTGTCCCTGAGGCCTTTCCCTCATCCCTGCTACCACCCCACTCGGATCAGGCCCGCCCCCCTCTGACCCAGATGTAGATTTGCCTATCAATATGGCCAGCTGGCCACCCACCTCTCCACTACTTCTCACCTCTTCCTCTCCACTACTTTCTACCTCCTCCTCTCCTACACCACCTACCACCTCCTTCTCTCCCATGCTCGCCACCTCCTCCTGTTGCACACACGCCACCTCTTCCTCACCCATATTTGGCACTCCACCTCTCCTACACCACCCACCACCGCCTTATATCCTCCACCTACCATTTCCTCCTCTCCAACACACCCTATGGCCACCTGTCTCTCCTCTCTCTCTCTCCCTCACCTCTTCTACTCTTCTTCTCCACTCCTCTTCCCTCTCCTCCCTCCATATTAATCCTGAAAATAAGGATAAAAAAAAAAAGTATGCTTGTACATATTTGTTATGTAAAAATATGTATGTTTTATATGTAATTACTAACTGTTGGGGTATAGCGTGTGGGCATAGGGTGGGGGTGTGTATGTAGTGACCTGGCTATATGTGTATCTATGTGTGTTATTTATTCTACGTGTATTTTGTATTATATGTAATCACATATTATAATTGTCCAACTAAGATTCGTCGTCACGCTGTTTGCGTAGTACGTACGACTTAGCGATAAGCGCCGCGTAACGAGGGGAGCCGTTAAACCGTAGCACTTTGGCAATGAGCGGCGAAGGTGCTTATTGCCGGCGAGCCTCGCATAGCGAGGCGAGCTGTTAAACCGTAGCACTTTGGCAATGAGTGCCAAAGGCGCTCATTGCCGGCAGGCCTCGCGTAGCGAGCCGTTAAACCGTAGCATTTTTACACAAGACGCAGGACTTAGAAAAAAAATTACGAGATGAAAAAAATTACGACATTAGCGGCGGAACAAAAACATAGGGAACCAGGCAGGCTGTGAGTGAGGTGGAACTCCAATTTGAAGGATACGGATGAAGGAAAATATTAAAAAGGATTTCATTCTTATTTCACAGTTTCATCAGATCTGCAACTGAATCAACACACAGCGTGACCTTTGCAGCCTTTGAACACCATAAAGATCTTCTTCACAGGTATAACATTTAATTCTCAAGTGATGGAACAAAAAAGGCTATATTATATTTTGTTAAAATGGAGAGCACTTATTGATTAATTAAAGGATAGTAATAGTTGCATTCAGTAATAATTAGTCATCACTTAAAAGATTTATTTTGAAATACTGTATAATAACAATTAGTAACATGCACTTATGTAAATTTGCAAAGAGAAAAAAAAAGAATAATAATATAAAAAAAAAAAAAAAAAAGGTTACAAGACTTGAGAAAAAAAGGAATTAAATGTATGCAGTCACGGCAATCAAGAATGAATGGAATTGAAGGATTAATAATTACGTTACAAAAATATATATATGTGCAGCATTTTGCTATTTAATATATGTCAATAAAAAATAATTGAAATGATTTTATTTATTTCATTGTAAAAAAGTATAAGATTTAAAAAAAAAAAAAGAGTCTGTTACAATACATGTATACTTTATTAATTGATATTTATGTTGCAGCTTCTTTAGGAGAATAGAAGTAACTTGGAAAGTTCTACATTTATACTTTTTTTGGAATCACTCAATAACGGACATTCATATTGCTTTACTAAGTAATTAATAATTACCTTTCAAAAATATATATATCTGCAGCCCATTGGTATTTAATATACCTCAATAAAACATTTGTGAAATGGTTTTATTTATTTCATTGTAAAAAAGTACAAAATTTTAAAATGGTTTATTACTTCATTCATCCAGTTTAATGTAACAGTAGAAAAAGGTAAAAACAATATGTACAGAAAACAAACAACAAACATCTCTATTTAAAATTACTGATTAAAATGGTGGATAATGGAGAAGACAAAATTGAACGCAAAAGAAGATTGGCAAGGGAAAGGAAGCAAAGGTGGAGAGATGCACAGACACCGGAAACTTCCCAACGCTTGAGAGAAGAGGATCGTCAGAGACTTTTAAATAAAAGAAAAATGAGCAAGAAAGCAGCAAGTGAGTGCGTTGGGGCTTCCAGGAAAAGAAAAAGAAAACAGAAACATGTCTGTGAACCATTGTCCAATGATTCTATATTGCCTAATGACTCAAATGTAGAGACACATGACACCAATGTACATATAGAAAGTGGTTCTGATCTCTATGTTGACAGAATGCATGACAATGTGTTTAGTACAGCACTACAAGTCGACACTCATTATTGTGGATTACTTAATGTGGTTTGTTAGTTTTGTGGGGCCTATCATTTTCTAAAGGAAAGACCTACTGACGGAAATTTCATTAGTTGCTGTCAGAAAGGAAAGATAAGACTTCCACTAAGACACCCATTTCCAGATAATTTAGAAAGTATTATGAGCGATCCAACATTTCCAAATTATACTAATTTAAAAACAAACATAAGGTCTTATAACAGTGAAATTTCATTTGCTTCAATGGGTTCAACATTAGCAGAAAATGGACAAGGACATGGTCCTTACTGTTTTAGAGTTCAAGGTCAAATTTACCACCAAACTTCACATTTACACCCACAAGAAGGAGAGCAAAGGACATTTGCACAGTTATATGTCTTAGATACAATGGAAGCTGTGGAACAAAGAATGACGCTTCCAGAAAATAAACAGTGTTTGCGCATAGTCTTTGAACAGCTGGATAAAATTATGGCAAAAAACCCATACAGTCAAGCATACAAACAATTAGCACAGCTTGAAAAAGAACAACAGGAACATGCTCAAAGACATCAATTGCCTACGCCAAGAGTAAATATGGTGTTAAAAAGAGATTGCAACACTGATCAAAGACAATATAATTTACCAACAGTAAATGAGGTTGCCATGGTGTTTAAAAATGAAGATGGTGAACCACCTTTTCAACAGGATAGTAGATTATATCCACGCAATGAAGAACAACCATTTATCAACATAAATATATTAAGCTGTAATTTAGATCCAATGACATATCCTATTTTCTTTCCAAATGGGGAACCTGGATGGGAACCAAAATTACAGTTGGAAAGTTATCCCAATACTAAACTTCATCTTAAATCTAATATTTCCATGCTGGAATATAAATTTGCAAAAACTGCTATTCGGGATTCTTTTAATCCAATTTTAAATGGGGGCAAACTCACTCAACAATGGATTATTGATTCATATCTACAAGTTGAAGCCAATATTCTAAATGTCATTAAATTTCAACAAAATAAGTTACGAGGAGAACAGTATTGTGGATTAATGGATTATGTGGCAGAATTAGCTTCCAACAGAGACATTCCAGCTGGAAGAGCAATTATTTTGCCATCCACTTTCCAAGGATCTCCTCGCAATATGCAAATTATACAATTATACAATTTGTATAAAAGAACACAAGGACAAACAGCTTTTATCCATGGACAAAAGGCTGATAATAGATTTGTCGTTCCATACAATCCACATTTGCTCATCAAGTACAATGCATACATCAATGTGGAAGCTTGTACTTCTATTAAAACAATCAAGTATGTGTATAAATATATATCCAAAGGATATGATGCAGCTACTGTTGTTGTGCAAGGTGCAGCAAACGAAATCGAAAATCCAATTTTACATGACGAACTATCAAATTATTTAGATGCTCGCTATGTGAGTGCTCCCGAAGCAATGTGGCGCCTTTTAAAATCTGATATGCATGATCGGTCACATGCTATCTATCGTTTAGTTGTACATTTGCCTCAAAGTCAGTTTGTTTGCTTTACTTCAGGAAATGAAAGAACTGCATTAGATCAAAGTGAACACAGAGATACCACACTTACTGCATGGTTTAAATTAAACTGCCAGGATACGCATGGGCAGACACTTTTTATACATAGAGATACCATATCACTATGTATTTGTAAATGGTCTATGGCGACAACAAAGAAGAGATGCACATAAAATTATACCACACATTTATACCGTCAGTCCAAGGGACATTGAATGTTTCAGCTTAAGATTACTTCTGCTACATGTTCCCGGTGTACAGAGTTTTGAGCATGTACGTACAGTGAATGACATAGTTTATGATAAATTCCTCTTAGCTGCAAGACATCAAAACTTCATAGCTGATGATACAGAATGGGAGAGGTGTCTGGAAGAAGCAGCACTATGTCAAATGCCAAAGCAAATGAGACAACAATTTGCATTTATTTGCATATTTTGCAATGTACCTGATGCTTTTACTTTGTGGGAAACATTTAAATTAAAAATGTCAGAAGACTTCTTGAAACGTTACAAGGAACCAATAGCACTGTTAAAAACCTTGATGGAAATACAAGAAATATTGTTTGCTCATGGATTAAATTGTGCAAGTTTTAATTTTCCAGATCCAGGACTTATAGATGACATCAATTTTGATGATTATGACACTGAGCTAAAAAAACAAAAAACTGAAGAAAAACTGGCAACTTTAAATACTTTACAGTTACAAGCAATTCATGCCATCACAAATGCTACAGATGATAAAATGGTCAAAGACTGGTATTTCTATCTAGACGGCCCGGGTGGATCAGGAAAAGCTTATCTGTACAATTGTTTGATGAGTTATATTTGATCACAGGGTCAGATAGCTATGCCATTTGCAACAACTGGAATTGCTGCACTTTTGTTAGATGGTGGTAGAACTGTGCATAGTGGATTTAAGATGCCAGTTCCCATTTTGGAAACATCAGTGTCAGATATTCGACTGAATTCTTTACAAGCAAAAAAATTTAAACAAACTAAACTAATTATCATAGACGAGGCAACAATGATGTCATGTCATGCACTGCAATGTATTGACAGATTCTTAAAAGAAGTAATGGATAATAAGTTACCATTTGGTGGAAAGGTGATGCTGTAAGGAGGAGATTTTAGGCAAACATTACCTGTTGTGCCTCATGAAATAGAACGGAGATCATTGAAACATGTATCAAGACCAGTAAACTGTGGCAAATATTTACAAATCTCAAATTAGAATTAAATATGAGATCTGAAGGCCAAAATGATTGGCTCATTAAAATTGGAGAAGGAAAACATCCAGAAATACAGGATTTACCAAATGATACCATTGACATTCCTTCAGAAATGGTTTGCAATGAATCACTCATATCAGCCATATTTCTAAACACTCTTAATAACGAGGATTACTCAGTCATTGCAAACAAAGTGATATTAACATCAAAAAATATTGATGCCTTGAATGCAAATAACGAAATTTTAAAATACATCAATGCACCACAAAATAATTATTACAGTGCAGATTCAGTTCTGGCTGATGATAAAGACAGTGAATCGAATTTTAGTATCGAATTTATT
Source organism: Discoglossus pictus (assembly GCA_027410445.1). Lineage (NCBI taxonomy): Eukaryota > Metazoa > Chordata > Amphibia > Anura > Alytidae > Discoglossus > Discoglossus pictus. Next base: position 441,926,647 of record CM050165.1, on the reverse strand, counting down.
AATTCGTTAACACCATCTGGAATGCCACCACATAATTTACAATTGAAAAAAGGGGCAATTGTCCTGTTATTGAGAAATATGAATCCAAAAAAAGGACTTTGTAATGGGACCAGATTAAATGTGCATGAGTTAAAAGATCATTTTATACATGCAGAAATTATAACTGGGACCCATAAAGGTGAACAAGTTTTTACACCAAGAATTGATTTAGCTCCAAGGGAGAGAGGTTTGCCTTTTGTCCTTCAAAGGAGACAATTTCCAGTTATCATGGCATTTGCCATGACCATCAATAAATCCCAAGGACAAACTTTTAAGTCTGTTGGGATTTTTTTTAAAGAACCAGTTTTTGAACATGGTCAACTGTTGCTTTTTCAAGGTGCAAAATCCAAAGGAAATTAAAGTGCATGTTGAAGAAAAGAAAAGTCAGGGTCATTTATTGGACGATGGATGTGTTTATACCAAAAACATTGTGTACTATGAGGTGTTGGAAAGATAGAGGACAGCGGTTTCATTTCCACGGCAACATTTTATGGTACTCGATATGATTGCACAAAAACAATATTTCAATAAGAAACTGTATAGAATGGAAAAAAAACCCATAGAGAACAGTGGTTTTACTTCCAGTACAAAATTGAAGTACTCTGGGACTCTTTAAATAGGGGACCACTAGAAAACCACAAGAAAAACAACAGTAAAACATCCTTAAACATATTGGAATGGGTTAAAAGTTTCATATTCACATGACAATTATCTGACATTTTCGTGTCTTGCAATGGTTAAATGTTATTGTTTGATGTTTTGATTTCATATGTTAAATGTGTATTTTAAACATTTTTGACAGTTAGTTAAATATATATGTGGAATAGTCAAACATGTATATTAATACAAGTTGCAGCATTTCATAATAATGTGAACTGTATCATTTAAAGACAGAGTATTGATTCAGGGAGTAATCTGATTGCCAGTTAATGGGGTCAGGAAGGAATTAATTTTGCTCCCTCTTTAATACAATTGGCAAACTTTCAATGGGGGGTTTTATTGTTTGCCTTCCTCTGGATTCAATACCAATTTAGTTTAACAAGAGTTTAACAAAAATGTAAAAAATTGTAAAAAGCATGTCATTGTTAAAACAATTTAGTTACTCAAAGTTAACATAGTCCACAGTTACTCTTGGATAAATAGCAATTAAAAAGTGTTAGTATTGTTAAAAAAAGTTTAAAGATTGTTTAATATACAAGTTGCATGTTACAAACTTTCATGTTAGACTTTACAATATGTATGCATGAAAAATTAACACATTGTTATATTGTTATTATATATATCCCAAGTAAAAGACTGAAGATTGAAAAATAAATTGAAACATGTTGGTTAAATATAAGTTGAAAGTTAAAAAAAAAAAAAGTAAAAAAAAAAAATTGGTATTTATTTTTATATAAAAAAAGGTGACAAATGTATCAGACTCATATTGTGTTGCATAAAAAATTTCACAGCATTAACATTTTATTGACCGTCATTTTTTGACGGGCAAGTCGCTAGTCAGTATATAAATGTGTAATCGAAATTGAATGGTCAAATAGTTATTGGAATAACTACTACTTTGGAAGAAACTACAACACAGTCAATGCATGATAAGAGGTTAAAGATGGTGCGTGTCTGAAAGCTGAATTGAAAGATATAGTGAGAGGCTAGCCCCGTACATATACACATAGGAGGAGCATTTAGTACAGACAGATATGGAGAAGTGAAGAGGGTGGGGGAGATGGTGGCAACATAATACAGTGTGAAAGCTTTAACATTTTACAAAGTTTAAATAAACAGTTACTATGTGAACAGAAATTATATCAGATATGGATATTAATAATTAATGTAGCAGGAGTATACAGTTGAGTAAAATGTGAATAATTTATATGGCTGTAGATACCTTGTAGCAGTGTTTGTTGAAGTCCAGATAAAAGGTTGCAAGATGGTGGATATCTGAAAGCTTGTAGCAGTGTTTGTTAAAGTGAAGATAAGAGGTTGCAAGATGGTGTGTGTCTGAAAGCTTGCAGCACTGTTTGTTAAAGTCCAGATAAGAGGGTGCAAGATGGTGGATATCTGAAAGCTTGTAGCAGTGTTTGTTGAAGTCCAGATAAAAGGTTGCAAGATGGTGGGTGTCTGAAAGCTTGCAGCAGTGTTTGTAAAAGTCCAGATAAGAGGTTGCAAGATGGTGGGTGTCTGAAAGCTTGTAGCAGTGTTTGTTGAAGTCCAGATAAAAGATTGCAAGATGGTTGGTGTCTGAAAGCTTGTAGCAGTGTTTGTAAAAGTCCAGATAAGAGGTTGCAAGATGGTGGGTGTCTGAAAGCTTGTAGCAGTGTTTGTAAAAGTCCAGATAAGAAGTTGCAAGATGGTGGATGTCTGAAAGCTTGCAGCAGTGTTTGTTGAAGTCCAGATAAAAGGTTGAAAGATGGTGCGTGTCTGAAAGCTTGTAGCACTGTTTGTTAAAGTCCAGATAAGAGGTTACAAGATGGTGGGTGTCTGAAAGCTTGTAGCAGTGTTTGTAAAAGTCCAGATAAGAAGTTGCAAGATGGTGAGTGTCTGAAAGCTTGTAGCAGAGGTTGCAATATTACCCTTGTGGACACGTAAATTTCCTGTATATTCAAGGGGCCTCATTAAATTCCAAGCTGGGCAGTTGCTTTCAAATATGGCCGTAAGTCTATGGGCTTAAAATTTGCAGATCGATTAAATTGATCAATTTTGTATGTACAGGGCCAAAGCCTCAAAATTGTAAACAATGCACGCGTAAGTAGCAATTCAGAGCATGATCAATTAAGCAAGCCCGTAAGTACAAATATAGAAACAGTCAATAGTAAATGAGACCATCATCATCGTGTCAGTAAAATATGGAAGTTAGACCAATGAATTAGTTCCAATAAGTAAAACATGTTGTTTAAACGTCAATCAATTACTGTTTAGACGTCCGATATGCAATCAGACTTGCAATCCAGCAATATAAAAATCTATAAAAATTATTGAAGAAAATTTTATAGTCCACATGGGTGGCCTGATATGTATTAACTCCTTTCGCCATGTTTTAAAGTTCAGTATTGATTTTTTATTTGCTTTTATAGTGTTACGAACAGGTGTTTAACCCCCTTGTGAGGATTTTTTGCTACATTTGCTATTTACGGGGGTAAAAGCAATTGCAGGCTTGAGGAATTGTAGCAATTTAATTGCAATTTGTGATTTTAGAAATTGTAATATTTATAGGCTTGAAAGATACAAGGCTTAGATGGGTCAGAGTTACACTTTTGACAGCCCATTGGGATTTTCAGCCTGTAACCCCCAAATTGGTAGCAGGAGAGGCCAATTTAATAACAGTAATCTTTTTTTATCTATATTACGTGCTACAGTAACTATAATTTAGATACTTTAGTAAGGCCCAAAGTCTCCTCTCGCTAAGGAAGTTGATCTGCTAAAATCAAAATGGTAGATTTCAAATCAAATAAATTTATATTCTTAATGAAAATTCAATATTTTCATGTTTAGTTCTACAAAGTTGTACGTTTTAGAAGTTTTTCCCAAAATAGATCCTTAATTAGGTAATTTTTCAAGATAGTTGCCAAGATACAATTTTGTCAAATATCTTCTATTTCCTTTTTATACTATGATTATCCATTCCCTAATTTGATGAAATATGTGTTTGTTTTGACTGATTTCTTTATATTTTTTCCTAGAATATAGGAAAGAGGTTATATAACTACAGCTTTTCTTAACCCTCTCAGGGCTCTGTGTAAATCCTTATTTCTTAGACTGTAGTTTAAAGGGTTTAACATTGGGGTAACAACTGTGGAAAACACAGACACCGGTTTGTTGATAGTTTTCACTGAATAGCTTGGCAACATAAATACAAAAATACCTGGTCCATAGAAAAGGGCCACAACTATCAGATGTGAAGTACAAGTATAAAAAACGTTCATTCTTCCAGAATGTATTCTCATTACAGCAGAGATAATGCGAATATAAGAAAAGATAATTTAGAAAAGTGGAGCAAATTGGAAGATGACACTTCCAGCTATCTGCACAATGTTTTTTATAGTGCCATAATTGCATGATAGCTCTAACAGTAATAGAGCCTCACGAAAAGGTGGTCAAGTGTGTTATGACCACAGTAGGTCAGATGATATATAAAGAACATGTCTACAGAAGACAATGTACTACCAGCCATGAATGAAAACGTGGACATCTTGATACTGGCCTTTTTGTTTATAACCACATTATAATTCAGGGGGTTACAGACTGCAACAAAACTATCATAGACCATGAACATAAGAAGAAAACATTCACTTCCTCCAAGGAAAAGAAAAAGATAAACTTGCATTAAACATCTAGTAAAGGAAATACTTTTTTTCTGGGACAGGAAATTCACAAATGTTTTAGGGACAAGTATTGATGTGTTACAGATATCAATAAATGCGAGGTTAGCAAGAAAGAAATACATAGGACTATGTAATCGATGGTCCAGATTCACAGCGACTATGAGAAGGACGTTCCCAGATATTGTGATCATGTAGATTATGAAGAACAAATAGAAGAGCAGAATTCGCAAATTGTGGTCACTTGTAAATCCCAGAAGAATGAATTCTATAACCAGGCTGTAGTTCCCAATTGACATAGTAATTTTATAGATAGATTTGCAAGAATCATATTTAACATGACTAATAATGATTTTTCTCCATCTGTGTAAAAGAAAATATATAAAACAATATGTTAATTGTAAACTGTTTTAAAACAGATGATGAGTCGTTGACAGTGTGCTTATTTGAGCCAAGGTCTTTGACGGTGAATTATCTCCATAGGAAATAGTGCATTGAAATAAAAGAATGCAAATCCCAGTCACTTATCATGCTTAGCAAATTTCCCACAATATGTAAGAATTGTTTTATTAAATCTCATAATTGCTAATAGAGGAAGGGTAAGTGGCTAAAAGTTGTACTTATGGCTAGTTCATCATTCGCAAAGTCACTTATGAGCTAAAATGATTGAGCAATTTTAATACATATGTAATAATATCATAATATGCTTAAAGTTGATGGTTCTAAAGCTTAAATCTACTAAAATTCTAATAGAAGGTAATTTAAATCTGCTTTTAATTATGTTCCATGTGCAGGAAATCATCAGGCAGTCTCAAAGATGGAAAAGCCAAACACTGTCAGCCCCTAATGAAATTTTGCTGAACTGTCATCAATTCCTAGTAATTTCTAACTGTAATATACAACATATAAAAATTGAATAAAATCAGCAATGGAATAATAGTCATAGTGGTAGTTTACGGAGAAATATATCTCACACTACAGTAACTGAGGTTAAAAAGCAATGAATTATAAGAGGTAAAAACTTACCTGGGATAAATATAACTTTTATTTTAAATAGATTGAAAAAGCTTTATTGGGAAAATATAAAATACAATTATAGTATTCACCACTATTATTAAAAAAAAGTGTCAGTACTATCCAAAATTATCTACTTACTTATAAGCATTCCTTTGAAAATCTCTAAAAAGATATTGTCAAAATTCCAAACTCTAATAAATGATTTTATGAATAACAACAAAAAACAAAGGATAAACTTGGACATACTACAAAGAAAGTTTAAGAAATGTGGTTTAGCAGTTCCATATAATCTGGAATATGCTGAAGCTGTAAGACAGAATCAAATTTTATCTTGCTGTCATACCAAAGACATGATAAAATATAACATAATTGAAAAATATCTTACAGAATATTGAAAACTAGATGACTTCATTTGGAATAAAGATAAAGATAAAAAGGATGTAAAAACACCTTCCCAGTGATACATTTTCTGGTTAAAACTTGGTTTAAACATAAAATTAAACAGGGATTAGTAAGGTTTCCCTTTCTGCTTTTGCCTATAATAACCTTAAATGAAGGACCTTTTAAATTATAGTAAAATTACCTGGGAGAGATGGAACCTTAAGAGGTTAGCAGACTTGTTCTCAAATGGGAAAATAAAAACCTTTGAAGTACTGAGGAGAGAAAATTGTCTCCCGTGAGAAAAACGGCAGGTGTATAATGCTTTATTTAAAGTTTTGTCAAATAATGAGCATAAACAACTAATAAGACCAAAATTGTGATGTTTAGCATATGTGCATTAGCTAAGAGCACTTGTACAATTCCCTTCTAGATTGCTAATTGTCATGGTGAAGGCCTTATTTACTTCAATGATGCTGTGAGCTATACCATGTAGGGTCACACAAGATGGTCTGGTCATGGCAGAGAGGTCAGACAAATTGCGGTCCACTGGAGAAGGAACCTTCAACCCAATCCAGTAACTTTCCTAAGATAACTTTATGGATCAGCACAACCAGCGACATAATGATATTGTGCCTTGAATGTGAGCCCCTCATGTCAGAAGGTAGCTACCACATTACTGATTAAGAGCAGACTGCAAGTACGAGTAGCACGAGATCTAAAGAAGTAGTTGGGCAAAATACAAAAGGACACCCAGCTGCGGATGTGTCTGGAGGGGAAAGGAAAGACCGCTGCTGCAAAGAACAATTCAGCATAGGAACCAAGGCAAACTGAACGGGGTCAAACATGAGATGACAAGGTTAAATATTGATATCCTGGGAATTAGTGAACTTAAATGGACAGGAATGGGACATTTTGCAGGAGACAACCACCAGATCTTCTACTGTGGTTGAAAACCTCACCAAAGAAATGAAGTAGCTCTCATAGTCAATCAAAGGGTGGCCAAAACAGTGCTCATTTACAACCCAATATATGACAAGTCCAAGTCTATGATCCAACCAGGGATGCTGAAGAGCCTGAAGTTGCCCAGTTCTACGAAGATAGTCAACCGCATAAATATAACACCAAGAAATGACGCCCCTATGATCATAGGGGATTTGAAAGGTAATTGAGGTAGGAAAAGATTTGTTTAACTGAATGCAAAATTCCAGAGGATACCAAGAAAAGGCAAGGAGATATTCTACAATGAGCAATGTAAAGAGACAGAAGAAGATAACAGAATGGACAAGTCAAGAAATCTCTTCAAGAAAGTTGGGGATCTCAAAGGCACCGTTCATGCCAAAGTGGGCATGATAAAAAACAAAAATGGTATGGACTTAACAGAAGATGATCAGATAACGAAGAGTGCAAAAGGAATACAACTAATCTCCATACAGGATGGAAATTAAAAGCAGTGATGACCTTAGTGGTTTTTTCAGTGATCTGGAGCCAGAAATCTTGAGAAACGAAGTGAGATGGGCCCTAGGATGCCTTGCTGAGGGCTGCAGGAGTTGATGGAATACCAATTGAACTATTCAAATTCTTATAAGGTGATGCTGTGAAAGTGTTGCATGCCTTATGCCAACACATTTAGCAAACTCAACAATGGCCAGTAGACTGGAAAAGTTCTACATCGCAATCCCCCCAAAAAAGGCTGTGCCAAGGAGTGTTCCAATTATCGACAAATTGCACTAATTTCACATGCCAGCAAAGTAATGCTTAAGATCCGACAAGTTTGACTCCAACCATATATGGACTGGGAACTTCTCGATGTGCAAGTTTGGCAGAGGAAGAGACACAAGAGATCAAATTGACAATTTCCGATGGATAATAAAGAAAGCAAGAGAGTTTCAGAAAAACATCTACTTCTTTGTCATAGACTATTCTAAAGCCATTGACTGTGTGGATCACAATAATATGTGACAGGTTCTTCAAGAGATAGGAGTATCAGATCATAACATCTATCTCTTGAAGAATCTGTATGTGGGCCAAAAAGATACTGTCAAAATAGAACATGTGACAACAGAATGGGTCAAGATCAGCAAAGGAGTGGGACAAGGTTGTATATTGTCACCTTATTTATTCAACTGATACTCAGAGTACATCATTCGTAAGTCTGGACCAGATGAATCCCAAGCCGGAATCAATATTGCTGGAAGAAATATCAACAACCTCAGATATTTGGATGATACTAATCTTATGGCTGAAAGTGAGGAGGAATTAAATGATCTATTGATGAGGGTAAAAGAAGACTTGCTGCTCAACTTTAAAAAAAACAAAGATCATGGCAAACATCAATCTTATTTCCTGGCAAATAGATGTACCATGAGTACTGTGGTCCATATTGTCATGGACAGTCAGATACAACTGAACGACTAACCAACAACAACAACAACTTGTGCAATGGTCATTATTCTATGGTGACAATATGGGTGTCCAATACTAATGCAACATGCATCAACTGTAGTAGAAAGCTAGTGCAACTATGAAATGACATCTGTTTAACCCTGCTTTGCCCAAGAAAGGGCACATACTGTGGGTGTGCTATTTTTGTGTTAGATTTTGTGGAATTGAAATGGACTATTACTATTCTTTTAACCAATGCCAGCCTTACTCTCTAGCCCTGTCTTGCTGGTCCTCTTCATATTCAGCAACCAACATTCTGAAAACTTGCTCAGGCTACACTTTATTAACCTCTTACCTTTCTTCATGCATTTAATTGTCATCTCCTTAGCCAGAATGCTAAGACATGTCCAAGATTCTCTAGTCGACTTTGAGCAATGTAGTGTAGTAAATATCACTAGTCATTTTATATAATCAATTAAATAACCTACAATCACACATACATATTTCTCAATTAAGTATTTATTAAAATACAAAACAAATGTTTGTGATGAGAGAATGGTGTAAGATGTAAGGCTCTACTTATAGTACACTAATGTCTGTGAATAACAGGTAAATGTTCCAGCCACACCTTGAATATTTTCCCAGCCAATCAAATGTTGTCTTTATATCCAGACATCCTGGTATGCATGGAAAATCCCATCAGTAAATGTCCTAAAAGTGTCAGTGTGATCCAAAAAATGCTAACTCCCACCCTTACTTGTCCCAAGTGTATTTGGTTGAATGCTCATTGCAACATTGTGACTAGAAAGGCACATCATCTGGAACACGTTTGGGGAAAGGCTCTTTTTCAGTTTAGATAGCAAAAAGGCTCAACTGTATCACAGTTACTTCTTGTCTTAGAGCAAAGATCAATATGCAAAGATCCCTATTAGTTTTGGTTCAGTGATATCAATCATACTTATTTATTTGAAATAATTAACTAATATGTAATTACCAACAACTGTTGTAAAGTAATTTTTGCAAAAAGATATAGATATGAGGATTAGTACATCTATATCTTGATGAATTGTGTGGTTGATAATTAATGTATTTGTTTTCAAAGCTGTGTCATCTACTACCCCTCCATAAAATAATATGTGCCCATGAACTAGAACATATTTATTTTCCTCTCTGATTGTGATTCTCAAGTCATGAATCTTATCTGCAGGGTATGTAATCGCAGGCTTGATATAAAGCTGAGTGGTTCATCGCCAGTCTAATGGGCTCATACAGAGTATTAATCAGTCCAAGGAACAGTACTTCAGTTGTTACAATTAACAACAACAGGATTGATGATTTGCTAAAAAATTCTTACTAAAGAGTTCGCAGGAATATCACTTTCCTGTCAAGACTGACTTTCAGCTACTCTACTGATATCTGCTGCTATGTTTGTAGTGCCAGCAACAGGTAAATATATCCAAGCTTGATGGCATTTATCATTGACCTCAGCTTGTGATCTCAAATGCTCTTTTGATTGCAGCCTACCTTAGACCTCTACTTGATTGGCTAGGTTGCCCCCTACCCAACCTCCGGTCTATCGACCCATCAAGTTGTGATGCCTGCCACTGATTCTGAATATGTGCAGGATCACTTTTTGGTTAGCTCTATTTGAGTTTTGTAAATTTTCCTTCAGTTGAGCAACTATATAGAGATAAATGTAGTAGAATTTAAAATGGTGTTGTATGACCTCATAGGAGCTGCCCAAGCAAGGAATCACCCTAATGTCATCAATATTTAGAGGAAATGGTGCAAACCTGATATGAGAGTCTGACCAGCCCTACTGGAAATGTTTAGTTGAAGTAATTGTTGTTTCAGTGAGTTAATTAGAATCTAATTGCTCACATATTTTTATCCATGAATATTGTATCATTTCATTTCTGATTGAATACATGCTTCAAGTTATTACTCTGTGTGTTAGTTGTTTTATTTAAGTATTATTAAGATTTACTGTATTTAAAGTATTTACCACTTCCAGTATATGAAGAGCTACATAAACAATTAGGCCTCCATTCCAGAGCTCTTCTATGAATTAAACCAAGTGATGTCATCACAGTGCTTAAAATGTTCCTAATATCATAATCTTAAGTACCTGTGCCATAATTATTTAAAAAATTGCTGTCACATTCCTCCCCCTAGTGATATTAATGTATCCAAACCTTTTAGGTAGATAGAATTCGCAGGTTAGATGATTCTTTGGGAACCTATCTGCCATCAAAACTATGTTTCTATATTAGCAGCCTTATTAAATTGTGATTCTGCAAATGTAAAAGAGCTCTATTTAAGCACATGGAATATTTTTATTACAGAAGTTTTTAGTTATTGAAGACCTTTCTTTTGGATAGACGTTCACTGACTAAAAACTTCTGAAAAAACAATACCTAGTAGCAATATCTTTATTTAATGGGAAAAGAGTTGGCTTAGAGGAAGCAAGGGGCTCTTGGATGTGTTCACTTTTAGTGCCGACCAGTAAAAGTATGTGATGGGAGGGTTATTGAGATGAGTAGAGGGAGGGTGGGAAAAGTGGAAATAGATGGAAGTCCAGAGCCTTTGCTTGATAATAGAATAAGACTTTAATGGACACCACCCTACTTCCCCTTACTGGCTCAGAAGCAGACACATTGCATCATTCAATGCAACCATAGACCTCCAAAAGTTTAAATGCCCTTCTTTCACACACAATGTTTACCAATATATCGTAGATACCTCCAAGTTCCTCAAAGGGTATCAGCATTTTCTTTTTTAATTAAATACTAACTGTATGATTTTTTTAACTGGTCCCTTAGCCAACAAAGGGCCCCATTAAATTGTCAAAATTGTAATTACTGAAGCCCATAACGTAACCCGTAAAACTTACTGCTATTAAAATGGCCTCTTTTAACTACCCACAATTGATTTGCAGGTTACATCCTGAAAAGCAACTGTGGTTGTCAAAATTGTAACTCTGACCCATCTAAGCCTTTGATCTGTCAAGCCAGCAAAAGTTACAATCGCAAAAATCGCAAATCATTATTAAATTGCTACGATTCCTCAAGCCCGCAATTGCTTTCACACCCGTAAATGGCAAGCGTAGCCAAAATACTATCAGTATTAGAGAGGACTTGCAAGGGGGTTAAATACCTGTGTTTAACACTATAAAAGGAAATCAAGACTCAATAAAGCACTTTAAAATATGGGGAAAGCGATGTGAGACATTAGAATTAATTGCACAACAGTCTCAAGTTCGCAAATCTGCAATAAAAAATTATCGTTTTCAAGTTTTTTTTATGTGTTATATCAATCTTAAGGAATCAAGGAGTTAATAAATATCAGGCCACCCACATGGACTAGAACAGTTTCTTCATAATTTTTTATAGATTTTGACATTGCTGGATTGCGAGCCCAATCGCATACACCATCCAAATTTCAATTTTGAATTTAATGAGGCCCAAACTATTTAAATATTTATATATTTTTTTATTGTGCAGAGGTCATATAAATATTTGTGTTACTCCTTATTGTTAAAAAAGTGAGTTTATATTATATAAATCATTAATGTAAGTATGAATACAAATTACAAATCAGTTATGAATTGGCCCAATTAATTTCGACTTTAAAACTCTTCACAAACTTTAAAGTGCAGGTTTGAAAAGTTTTTAATGACTTCTACTTAAGTCTCTGAAGTATTAATCTTACACACATACTAATACTGGGAATTAAACTGATTGACAGAGCTCCGAGATGAAGCTAAACCAAGAACATTAAAGTCAGGATTCTGGTATTCTTATTTGTAAATGTTCGCATATATACATGGACACCACACGCAATACCAAGAAGCACATTATTATGGCTCATTAAATCATCAGTTTTATTTTATATTTTTCTTGAAATTCGGGATTGAAGAGATGGATTTTTATTTCCTCAGTAATTAAACACTTTCTAACTAGTTACATTGTGCACACTTTGTATTAGGACATGGATTTGGAAACCTTCCCTAATATTTACTTCCTGATATTTACTAACTATTGTAGGATATTGGTTTATATTTTTTGAAATTACATTATTCTAAGAATTTTAATTTTCAAGAAAATATACAATTAATGACAACATGAATGATCAAAAACAGCATTATATACCAGTCTATCTTAAAATATAAAGAATATATTTTTGTTTGGAAATTCAGTTTGAGAACAGGTAAAGTATCTCTATAATTATTTATCTGATTTTTTTTTATATTGTATTGATACTGTAAGCACAAGATACATGCATTTAAAAGCAACAAGGTTGTACATGTATCTAATTGTATTTGCAATTACAGCAATACATAGTACCTATAAATGGAGATCTTAGAATATGGAAACATGTCTACAGATATCTAATTGCAGTAAATGTGTATCTGCATTTTGTTCTTGTTAATTGAATATAAGTAATTTATTTTGCATTCATCTTAAAAGTGATTTTCATATTGGAAGATCTAAGTGAACAGGATTAATAGAACAACACTGTATTTGAATATATTTCTCTAAAAAAGGACATAGTTCTTCAACTGGTGACACCTGTAGATTGTATATTTTTGTGGCTGATCATGTTATAATTATGTATTAAATGTTAAATTGATATTTTGTGTGCTTTGATAATTATATATATAGCACCAAGGCACACAAATACAGTATTCTAATGTTGGTATTGGCAGCGCTAATGCACAAAAATGGTAAGCATTTCATTTTAATTAATAAAAACGTGCCCAATTACAAATACTATAAAACAAGGATATTCAATAAGTAGATTTAGGTCCGAATTGTATCTCTGGCCACTTTCTTACAAACCTCCACTGGATTACAAAATTAATAATATAACTCTCCGCTTTCTGAAAGCTTAAATAAATTATTTGATATATGTTATCTATATAGACTTCCGTCCTGTGTCCTTCTGAATACTATTATATTACAATGTTTGGATGTGTATCCATAAAAATATAGATTCTGGATCTTGACAAGAATTTGATGAAGACGTTTGGACCTAAGTGATTTTTTTGTAAAAAATTATTAATTAATAAAACATGTTGATAATTAGGCAGATTATAAACAAATATGGGACATAAATAAGCACTGGGTCAGTATTTGCTTTACAGTGTTTTGTGTATATATTTGTTTTGCTTATATCCTTTTTGTGTAAGGTCTTATATACAAAAAACACCTAAACTATTCAGTGAGTTATATTATTATTATTATTATTATTATTATTATTATTATTATTATTATTATTATTAATAATAATAATAATAACAATTAATATAATAATAATACAAATAAAAATATTAATATTTTTTTAAATATATAAAGGGAAGTTATGCTGATATTTGTAATGATCCACATACTATCCTTACATTTATCTTATGCAGACCAAGGATGATTATACACTACTGCACTGAATTTAAAATCCTGGCTAATAGTGAATTTCTGACAAATTTATTTTCTCCTTTTCCTTTTTGTTAGAACACATACTTTTTTAGAATATTTCATTATATTTAACTAGCGACTTGCCCGCCAAAAAATGACGGCAATAAGATTTTAAGGCAGGTAATGGTGTTTGGTTGCGACAATAATTTTGATGGTGTTCCGCGATCCTTCAGCGCTCATTTCGAGGCTTTTTGTTGTTTGTGTGCTATGAGCAGTGTTGGTGGTTGTTTTTTGTATGCTAATGAAATAATGAATAAATGAATATACTTTACCTATTGTGAAGGTGTAAGTCCCGTCGTAGGGATGAGCACCTACGGCGCTCATCAGTAGCGCAAGGAGTGCCTTTGGGGCTCCTTGCCAGCAACTGCGGCCCTCGCGTTAGCAACAACTTTTTCCAACCCGCACTGCTGACAACTATATATGTGACTAGCGAATTGCCCGTCAAAAAATGACGGCAATGAAATTGTAAGGTAGCTAATGCTGTTTGGTGTGTAGTAATTAAATATATAATACATTAATAAATGAATATACTTTACCTATTTTGAAGCATTGTGTTGAAGAGCTGGCAATCTGTTTTGATGTTGCTGGAGCATTAGTGGTGTGGAGCTGCTGTGTAAGCGTGATGAATGTGTGCAGTGTAATAGTGTGCGTGCGCGAGACCAAACCGTTAGCGTAGTTGTGTACTTCCGCATTGGGGTAAAATGGCGGGTAATGTGTGGTATGAATATCCGTAGGTCGTTTGTGGCGTTTAGTTTCTTGTGGTGTTTTGCGAGTTTAGAGTGCTGTAGCCTCGTTTTCGTTTTGTTCGGTGGCCATTTTTTCTGTCGCTTCCAGATTTTTTTAGTGTCTAAACTCTTTTATTTTGAGTAAAATGAAGGTGTAAATTGCATTTTTGAGGTCCTGGATGCTCCCTGTTTCTGTAGGTAAGGTTTTTATGTATGTGCTGTGTGTATGTATTGTGTTTTTAATTTTGTAATGTTCGCGAGTTGCGTCCGAGTGTTGCGAGGCCGTAATGTGTGTGAACGTGTGTCGTATGTTGTTTGCGAGTGTCGTAATGTGTGTGTTGTGCTCTTTGGGTTGCGACGTGAAGTGTGCGAGGGTCGGCGCTCCATGCCAGCAACTGCGGCCCTCGCTTTGCGAGGTCCTCAGGTGCTGGCATGGAGCTCCTGCGGCGCTCCATGCCAGCAACTGAGACCCTCGCCCAGTGCCCTCGTATCACGAGGGCCTTGGCTCGGTACGCGAGCCCGCAACGTTAGCAATAACTCGTACGCTCACAACTATATATGTGATTATTTCATAGATAGTACTGTAGCTGTCCCCACACGCTTCAGCGATGAAAAGTAAAACACTTTGCTATTTGCCATTAGTTAAGTTTGTGAATTTGCAGACTAGTTCAGTTTTTACTGTTTGATAAAGGAATTTGTAATCTGGGATTATAGTACAGTTTTAAGAGTTTGCAAATGGGTTCAGAATTGCTGCATGGTAAATAAAAAGTGTCCAATCTGAGATTATGAATGATGACTACTTTAGAAGATTACAATCTGGTTGAGTTTTGTGTATGATAAAGAGCTTTGCAATCTGGAATTATTAATGCAGACCACTTTAAGAGTTTACAATCTGGTTCAGTTTCATTTTATGCTAAAAGAGCTTGCAATCTGAGATTATGAATGCAGACTACCTTAGAAGTTTCCTATCTGGTTTAGTTTTTACTGTATGGTATATGGTCTTCCCTTTATGGATCGCTAATTTGTCATGGTGAAGGTGCTTCTTTACCTCAATGAAGCTGGGAGCTATAACCATGTAGGGCCACACAAGATGGGCAAGTCATGGCAGAGAAATCAGACAAATCATGGTCCACTGGAGAAGGAACTGGCAACTCACTCCTGTATCTTTGACCTTATGAATAAGGACAAGCAGACACAAGATGTGCCTGGTGTGCCGAAGTCCATAGGATCATTTAGAGCCGGACATGACTGAATGACTAAACCATAACAACATAGTGCCTTGCAATCGGGGATTATTAATGCAGACTAGTTTAAGAGGTTGTATTCTGATTCGGTATTGCTATATGGTAAAAGAGCTCACAATCATTTTTATTGATCAGATCTATCTTCCATTAAATAACTAGATGGAAATCTAGTTTAAATTATCACATCCTACGAATGATGGTCCCGCAGTGTTAAATATTGCGAGGTGCTCATTGCAAGGCCCACACGACTAAGGCGCTCATTGCAGGGCTTCCGAGGCCCGTGGGACTTAGGCACTCATTGCAGGGCCGGCGCTCATTGTGAGCCCCACAAACTGTGGCATCCAGTTGCGGGGCTGCAATAAATTACAAATTTAGACTCACAATGCGTGGCAAAGGTGTTCATTGCGAGCCAAGTGATGAGCGCCAAAGGTGCTCAGAACGGAGTTTGCGATAAGGTACAGCATTCCCAGCCTTAACATTTTATTCCCATAATTTTTGACGGTCAAGTAGCTAGAATTTCTTATAAAGTTTGCACTTATAAAGTTTGCACTTACATAAAAATGACAAATACATACAGTAATACCGATAATGCATTGCTGCTCATCAGTATATTAATTACCAGCGACTTGCCCATCAAAAAATGACGGCAATAAAATTGTAAAGCAGGTAATACTGTTTGCTACAGAGAGTAAGTGTTTTTGTCGTCTGAGATCATTCGGCTCTCATTGCCAGCCTCGCGCTGAGTGACTTTGGCGTTCATGGCGTGACTTTCAATGAGCACCTTTGGCGCTCTTTGCAAGCCTCTCGGTTTGAGGCACTTTTGAGCTTATTGTAAGGTCCGCGCTGATATTCTTTTGTCATTTATTGCGAACCTGTGGTATTTTTGTTTTCTGTATATTTTTTTTGTATTATAATTAATTAATTAATGAACTCATAAATTAATATACTTTACCTATTTGTAATTAATATATGCAGCAAGCATTGTGCTGAAGAGCTAACAATCGGTTTGGATGTTCCTGCAGCACATAATGTAGATTTGCAGTGTTGTTGAGGTGTAAGTGTCAGCAATGTGTGCAGTGTGTAGTGTAAATAGGCTGCGTGAGCAAGGGGAAATTGTTTGTGTAGCTGTGTACTTCCTCATTGTGTAAGTTAGTGTTGTAAAATGGTGCCGATTGTGTATGTGGAACGTGGGTGTGAATAATTTCACGTCTTTGCTAATAGTGTATATTGTACCTCGTACAGGTTTGTGTAAAAGTCGTATGTGCTTGGTGGTGTTTTGCGGCTTTAGGGGTTGTTTAGCTTCGTTTTCGTTTTTTTCAGCGACCATTTTTTCTCTTGCTTTTCGATTTTCGAGTGTCTAAACTCTGTAAAGTAGCCTGAAATTGAGGAGTGCCCCCCCTTGCTGTGGGTAAGGTTTTTATTACATTTTTGTGCATATTTTGTGTTTTTTTAATGTTTTTGCTGTGCGCCGTTAAGGTCGTATTTTTGCAAGTTATTTATTTTATTTTTTGTCCTGCGGCTCATACATTTTTGTGTAAGTCCGTATTTAGTCATTGCGTGTTTTTTTTTTCTTCAATGTCACGCCTCTGTGTCTTTTTGTAACCGCTTGTGAGGCATCATAGCACCTCCACCTCTGCAAATGCGTCCCCTCACTCTACGATGGTCCGCATTTGTGGCTTGTAATGAGCCTTTGGCTCATTGCAGCCGACGTGGGAGCCTCCACCTCTGCAAATGCAGCCCCTCGCTTTGCGAGGGTCCTCATTTGTGGGCCGAAAGTCGTACAGGATTTTAGGGATGAGTGCCTATGGTGCTCATCTCCACCAGTGCAAGGAGCACCGCATGCGTTAGCAACAACCCGTATTGCTGAGAACTATATATATGACTAGCGACTTGCCCATCAAAAAATGACGATCAATAAAAGAAAGTGTTGAAATGCTGTTTGCCACACAATGTATGTACTGTGTGCCTCAACTATATAGACCCCTCTAACACAGGAATGAACGCATGTAATAACACTATAAGTGCCATAAGGGTCATCCAGGACCTTCATGACCCAAAGTGTAAGCACTACACCATTTTAACCCGGTCATTTATGGGGTCTATCCAGACCCTCACAAGTCTCTATTTAACCCCATCAGTCCCATAAGGGTATATTATAAACATTATGGGCCTGTTACAACCCAACATTAACCACATAAGTGCCATGATGGTCCTCAAGGACCATCATGACACTAAGTATAAACACTACACTGCACTATACCCCCCAATAAAACATTAAATATCAACTAAACACCCTCTACACTAACCTATTAACACCTACACTACCTACCTACCCCCTAATAACTCCCTCCCCACCACTGTAATTACAGAAATCAAAAAAACTAAAGTCATCAAAAATCTACATTACATAAAATAAAAAAAACTAAAATCACCAAAAATTAAAAATTTACATTACAGAAAAAAAACCTGTCACAAAAAGAAAAAAAGGAACATTACAGAAAATAAAAAAATACGATACAACCCCCCACGCCCCACTACAGAAAAAAAAATGACACACCTGAAAAGGAAATACATATAATAAATACAATACAATACAATTAAATACAATTCAATTAAATACAATACAATACAATTAAATACAATACACCGCTATCTAATATACATCCCCCTATCTAATATACATCCCCTATCTGATATACAATACTATCTATCTAATATACATCCCCCAATCTATCTAATATACAATACATGCTATCTCTATATAGCAACCCTAATTCTAAGCTACAATAAAATAATTAAGACCACTCACTAACTTACTTGAGATGTTTCTTCAGATCACCAACCTAGGGTAAAAAAAGATTTAAAAAATTACTACAACACGTTTACATAAAATAAATAAACATTCTAAACATTCAAAATATTATACTCACCTTTCCAGCATGTCCCGTTCTAGCATGTCACGTCCTCCATCTTTGCTACTTCGGCGCGGCCCCTGTTAAATAAAAACATTACATTAGTACACATACATAAACATAAAACAAAGTCAAATTAACACAATCTACATTGTACTTACCTCCCGCGATGTCTCCGGCCTCCTGGTGTTCTGCCGAGGATGGGCCCTGGAAGCATCCGTTCAGTTAAAAAAAAAAAAAACACATCCGCCCTTTGTGATTGGTTTAAATAAATATTGACAGGTGCATTATATAATCAGAGTGGTATTTTAGGGTGTATACCTTTCTGATTGGCTCACACATTGGCGCCTCCTGATTGGGTGAATTTGATAGACAGCATTTTCAACCAATCAGAAGGCGCCATTGCCTATTTCCCTCAAGGACCATCATGACACATAAGCCTTTAAGGGAATTTAGAATTTTCATTGCAGCGGGGGTCCCCGATCGCGTGCGATCGGGACACCCTCTGTGATGGTTAATGTGGGGTTAATGCGGGTCTCCTAGCTTATCTCGGATCCCGTGGGGTTAATGCAATGCGGGTTTCCGAGCTTTTCTCTAACTTGTAGGTGGCTGGGCGGTCCTGGGTCTTTGAGCCTCGTTTTTCTTTTTTTGGGCGGCCATTTTTTCTCTCGCTTAGGGGATTTTCGTGTGTCTGAACTCTGGAATTTGGACTTAAATGAAGGTGTTACTTCACTTTCAGAGGTCCTGGGTGCCCCCCTTGCTATGGTTTAGCTTTTTATGTATATTTTGTCAGTATTTGGTGTGTTTTGACTGTTTTTAGGTGCGCGCAGTTCCACCATTATGGTCGTATTTTTCGTGCGTGTGGGTGTTTGTTACGTTAAGGTTGGTTCCGAGGTCGCGTGTGTGTGTATGGGCAGTCCAGGGCTTTGAGCCTCGTTTTCATTTTTTCGGCGGCCATTTTTTCTTTTGCTTAGGGGATTTTCGTGTGTATGAACTCGGGAATTTGTACTTAATTGGAGGTGTAACTTCACTTTCAGAGGTCCTGGGTGCCCCCCCCCCCTTGCTATGGGTAAGCTTTTTATGTATATTTTGTCAGTATTTGGTGTGTTTTGACTGTTTTTAGGTGCGCGCAGTTCCACCATTATGGTCGTATTTTCGTGCGTGTGGGTGTTTGTTACGTTAAGGTTGGTTTCGAGGTCATTTTTTTTTCTAAGTCGTGCGTGTGTGTGTTTTTAACTGCGTGTGAGGCGCCTTTGAGCCTCCACACAGCCGACGTTGGAGCCTACACCTTCCGCAAATGCGGCCCCTCGCTTAGCGTTAGCAACAACTCGTATTCTCACACTATATATGTGATATGTTTTACCTTTTAAGAATAAATACATTTCTTTATATAACAACAGCAGCCACTTGTGCAGCACTGTGTAAAATGTAATCAACCTGTTTTTATAGAAATGTAAAGATTAAAGAAAAACTGTGGTAAAAGTTTAATATGATAATTTATATAGAACATCTTGATAACAGGTTAAAGGATTAAATCCATAAACACAACCTTTATATTTGTTAATTTTTATGTGCAATTAGTTTTTACTGTAGGGATCCATTTTTCTTTTATCAGTTGATTCAATCTGTTTTTTTTCCAAGGTGTTGTGTTTGTATTAAGGGCTTTCTATTAGTGCTAATGAGATCACTGGATATTGCAGCTGCCACATTCCCATTGTGCAGACAGTAGTTTTTGGTAAAATCGACATGTTCATTTGTAATGGATGAATGAGAATATTTATAAATGTTTCTATAGTTCATAAATGAAGAATCTTTGCTCCTCCCTCTGATTCACTATGGCTCTCTTCTCCCTTCTAATTTTGTTTTTTGTAGGCCAAATCTTGCTTGTCCCTTTAAATCCTTTTCTCGCTTATTCACCATAGCGCTGTCTAAGCACAAAAGTGTTAAAATGCCCCGTTTAGTCACATAGTGCTCATGCATACAGGAATACATTTGAAGAGCTAAAAGGGAAATTCCTTTATAGTATTTGTGACAGGGCCAGCCTTTAACTACCGGTTGCTCCTGTGATTTCCACATAAACCGCTTGGTCACCATATACTTTATCTTTGCTTTTAATAAAGTATACAAAAACAAACAATAGCTTAACTTCAGCAGACAAGAAACATCTACACAAACGGGCTTACTTATTTGCAGGAACACACTCACTAGCCCTTAGACCGCTTCTCGGTCTGCAGGTAAAACAATACCTTTTCACACAGAGGAGTGGTCCCTTTAAGTCCAGTCTCTCTCTGTCAGCTTTTATAGCTGCAATGGATCCTCTGCAGGTCCTCTACTTTTAAAGCAAACAGTCTCTCAGGTAAATATTGTTGCAGTCACACAGACTGATCCTCTTACTGGCAGCTTCCCGTGCTGCTCTGTAAGTTCTGCCAGGTCCTGTTCAGTAGCTCTGTCTCTTTCTCCTCTCAGGTCACACTGAAACACTCAGTGTCTCTTTTTAAGCTGCTGGCTGTAGTCTCAAGGCAATCTAACTTACTCGCCAGTGCCTCTTTGTACTTTAAGCAGTCTTCCCTGCTGCCTTACTTCAGAGCTTATCTCAGATCAGCTCTCAGGTTCCAGTCTCATATCACATCTTCTCATTTAGACTGCAGCTTCACACAGACTCCTCACAGCACTCAGAACAGAGCCTAATCAGCACCCCTCCATCTCTCTGTGTGTGTGTCTTTTAAAAAGGCATTTTATACCTGCAGCTCCAATTAGCCCAGCTCCAGGGGATCAACTCCAAGATACCTGGAGCAGATCTTCTCCCTACTGTGTGACTTGCACCATCCACCCCAGAGCAGTATACCACATATTATAAATATTGTGTTAACATCTATCTAATGTAAACTTTGTGAACTTTGGTTTCTATTGTGAATTAACCCTCTCAGTACCCTCAAGCTCATGTTTACAACTTCAATAACCTCATCTGTTCATCTCCGCCTCTAAAATCCCCTTCTTCTTGTGCCATCAATATCTCCCAGCATCAGACTCTTCTCTAAAGAATCCTGTCTTATCGTCATATGCCCAAAATATCTTAAATTTAGCCTCATTAACAAACCTACCAATAAACAGTTTGGTTTGATTTGCTGTAGTACTGATTTATTGGTTTATTTTTGCAGTCCAAGGGACTTTAAGCCATTTTCTCCCACGCCACAATTAAAGAGCATCAATTCTACCACACTTACATTTCTTTATGGGTTAGCTTTTATATCTGTACTAGCGACTTGCCCGTCAAAAAATGACGGTCAATAAAATTGTAAAGCTGGAAATGCTGTTTTATTCCTAATGTAAATAGTTTTTTACCATGAGGACCTTCGGCGCTCATTGTGCGGCTGTTTTTTTATTTTTATTACAGGGACTTTTGCTGTCATTCTAAGGTGCTTTTTGCGCTTATTGCAAGGCTGTCCCCTGGTGCAGTTTGTGTGGTATGATTAACGTTGGCATTGGTTGTGAGGCGCAACATGAATGTCTTTTGTGTTTATTGCTATTTTTGTATGCCAATGAAATAATGAATAAATTAATCTACTTTACCTATTTCTATGTAATATATGCAGGAAGCATTGTGCTGAAGAGCTGACTGTTGTGATGTTCCTGCAGCCTACAATGTAGGTTTGCACTGGTCTGGAGCTGAGGTGTAAGTGTCAGCAATGTGTGCAGTGTGTAGTGTAAATAGGCTGCGTGAACGAGGGAAAGCCGTTAGGGTAGCTATGTACATCCGCATTGTGTAAGCTAGTGTTTTGAAATGGCAGCGAATGTGTATGTGGTACGCGGCTGTGGCTGTGAATCTTTACATCGTACGTCTTTTTTGAAAAGCTGTATGTTCTTGGTGGTGTTTTGCGGCTTTAGGGTCGTGTAGCCTCCTTTTCTTTTTTTCGGCGGACATTTTTTCTTTCGCTTAGGGGATTTTTGCTTGCGGAGGTCCTGGGTTCCCTCTTGCTGTGGGTAAGCTTTTTATGTGTTTTTTGTGTGTATTTATTGTGATTTGACTGGTTTCCGGTGCTCGTGGTTCGGCCGTTGATGTCGTTTTTTTGCAAGGTTGTAATTTTTTTCTCGCGTCTCGTATTTTTCTAATGCTAAGTCCGTACATTTTCCATTCTAAGTGCAGCGGTTCCGCAAATGCATTTGCGGCCTGCAATGAGCCTTCGGTTCATTGCAACCGATGTGGGAGCCTCCACCTTCTGCAAATGCGGCCCCTCGCTACGCGAGGGTCGGCATTTGCGGACCAAACTGCGTCCCTCGCAAAGCGCGACAACGATTCATAGTTTGACAACTATTATATGTGATGATACTACTCAAAACCCTAGTTCTAACCATGATTTACACATGATATACAGTATTGCGAGTATAAGTTTAAAAAATAAGGTGATATTATACAACATTATCGCACTCCTTTCTCGATCTTAATCCATTTAGTTGTTCCATGTTCAGTCTTTACCATGGCTTATTATTCCACATACAAATATCTCAAGAGGCTTATAAGAAACCCTCTGTGAAACCACACCGGGCACGCACATCTGGTAGTTCTCTGATCATATATTGTTGGAGGTGAGCTTGCAGGTTCTTAAGCATTACCTTGATGGCAAGTGAAATGAGGGCAATTGTTTGGTAATTGGAGCATTCTTTGGTGCTGCCTATTTTTGAGATTGTGAGCTAGACCAACAACTTCCACTCCACTAACCAGATATTGAACAGTTCAGCTTGGATTCCATCATTTCTCACAGCCTTGTTATCTCAAAGGCTTCCTAGGGCCCACCTCACTTCACTTTCCAAGGTGTCTGCCTCTACCTTCTAACAGGACAAACTACTAAGATTATCAATGCTGTTAAGATCCGTACTGTATAGATCTTCTTTTTATTCCTGCCACCAACTCTTTACCTGATCTGATCCTGTAAAGTTCATACCATTTTTGTCTTTTATCATGCCCACTTTGGCATGAAAAGTTACCTTATTATCACAAATTTTCTTGAATAGATCTCTTGACGTATCCATTTTATTCTCTTTATCTCTTTAGATTGCTTATAATAGAATGTCTCCATGTCTCTTCTTACTATTCCCTGGAATTCAGTATTCAGTTGGAGAAAGTGTTTCTTCATTTATTCTGTTCGTCACTTCTTTCCTGGACTACTTTTAAAGACTCATAGTCATAGTGTCATGATTACATTGTTTAGTGACTGTAATATTAACAGTAATTATGGATATGACAAGTCCGCATGACATTGTTGAAATGTAATTATGTGTTGCCTGTACATTGTTATTTTGTATCCTAGTTATAATATGTTATAGAGGGAAAATGTAATATAGAACAGAATATATGTGGAAACGGTGAAAATTCTCTGCACAGAAGTTTAACTGCAGAACATTGCATCTGCACATATACATGCCTTGATTCAAGGCAGATGACAGGTCCTTAGGAGGCCTGATCAGACACTTGAGATTAACATCAATGTTGTTACTCCTAGCTAGCTATAGTCACCTGTCATGTAACCAAAGTTGCAAGGCACATGTGCTGATATCACACAGGTACACAAAGGTGTAGTATGGGAGATGAGTATAAATATGTGTGTTATATGATTCAATAAAGGTTCAGTTCTAGTTTCACATATGCACAGTGTGAGGCTGGGTTTGTGTTTGTAATCTGAATTGAGGAGTGGTCTTGCCATAGGCTACTAGTATTCTCTGCCTGTACCTTTGGGAATTGTCCTCTTCATATGCTATTTTTTGTGCCACCGAGAACAAGAACTACATGATTCTGATGGCATGGGTTTGAAATAGGCTCATATCAAGCTCCCTTGAAGAAGCAGATTGTGACACTTAGAGCCTCATTCAATTCGGAGGCCCTCCGTGTGCTAAACTTATGGTGCTATTCAAATGGACAATGTAGCATTTAGGGGCATGAACATGATCAATTAAGCAAGACAGTAACTCCTGATGCAGAAACAGCTAATAGAAAAGGAGCCCGTCATTATGAAGTCAGTAAAACATGGAGGTTACATGTTAATCAACTAGTGTTTCAGGGTCCAATATGTGCTCGGACCCTTAAACCTACAAAGAATATATATATATATATATATATATATATATAAATATATATATAATTACACACAACCCAGCTACTCTCCCATCTCGGTCACTAACAATTTTTCTTTTACTCTCACACCTTTATCTCATCTACTCCCTACACCTACACACTGTGTCGAAATGCTCTCTCACATTTGTCTCCTCATCTTCTACTACCTCTCTCTCAGACTTTCATTTTCATCCTATCCATATCACACCCCCAATACTATAACCATCTCACTTCCTTGCTTTTCTCTCCTCTTCTCTGCTCCCACAAGCTATTCGCTCTCCTCCAATCCCAATCTCCAATCACAATCTCATCCCCTCCCCAACACTCATAAGCAGAAACATCACTGTAAGTCCCACTCCCATATTCTCTCACTCTCACTCCTCCTTCTGCTAGCTGCTGGAGACATATCCCCTAACCCAGGTCCCTCCCTCATTTCTACCTGCTTTCAGGTACGCTCTACTCCAAACCCTCCACTCTTCCTTTCGCCTGTGCTCTCTGGGACGCACGATCGATCTGCAATAAACTCACTTTCACTCATGACCTTTTCGCTACCAACTTCCTCAATCTACTGGCTCTTACTGAAACCTGGCTCTCCTCTTCTGATACTGCCTCCCCTGCAGCACTCTCGCATGGGGGTTTTCACCTCAGTCACACACCTAGACCTGGGAATAAACAAGGTGGTGGTCTGGGTGTATTACTTTCTTCTTGCTGTACGTTCCACCTCATACCCCCTGTCTCATCCCTCCAATTTTCGTCTTTTGAAGCTCTTACTATCCGACTCTTCTCTCCTATCTCTCTACGTGTTACTGTAATCTATCGCCCCACACTTTCTTTCCTCCAACTTTCCCACACTGATACTTGGCGACTTCAGCATTGTCATTGACACCCCCACCTCCTGAGCAGCCGCCAAACTACTTGCACTCACCTCTTCCCTCGGCCTCTCACAACTTTCAGATTCTTCAAATCACCATGCTGGACACTCTCTTGACCTTATTTTTACCAATATTACCCATACCTCCAACCTAGTCATCCACCCTCTCCCTCTATCTGACTATCACCTCCTTACCTTCAACCTCACCAAATCTTCCTCCCATCACTCTTCTTCAACCCCAGCCACAATATCCCACAGAAACCTGCTAGAACTCGACCATACACAACTCTCCACTGTGCTCCAACCTCTTCTCAGCACTTTCACCAACCTCAACTGCCCTGACACTGCCACCTCACACTACAGCTCTACTCTCTCTTCCACCCTTGACACCCTTGCCCCCATAAATACACGCAGACGCCCTCAATCTCATCCACAACCATGGCACACTACCCACACAAGTTACATTCAGAAGTGCTCCCGCACTGCTGAACGACTATGGAGGAAATCACGCTCCACAGCAGATTTCCTTCACTACAAGTTTATGCTACATTCCTACTCCTCTGCCCTCAACCTGGCCAAACAGCAGTACTTTACATCACTAATATCAACTCTGTCCTCTAACCCAAAATGTATTTTTGCCACTTTCAATACTCTCCTCCGCCCATCACCTCCCCCATCCCTTCCTGTCTCATGGCTGAAGACTTTGCCAACCATTTTACACATAAAATTCAATCTATCCACAATGAACTCTCCTCTCACCGTGGCTCACACAGTTCACTCTCTCAACTAACTCATCTAACCAACAACACCCAATCTACCCCCCTTCATTCCCACAGCCACCCTGAACTACTTTACCCCTGCAACAGAAGATGAAGTCTCCATCCTAATATCATCCTATCACCTCACCACCTGTCCTTCAGATCCTATTCCATCTCAGCTCATCCCTCCCCTCTCTACTACACTAATCCCAGCTCTCACACACATCTTCAACCTTTCCCTAAACACAGGTACGTTTCCATCATCTCTAAAACATGCCATAATTACACCCACTCTCAAGAAACCCTCATCCGATTCTGACGTTGAATCTAACTATCGCCCTATCTCTCTACTTCCCCTGGCTTCCAAACTGCTGGAGCTGCTCGTCTATAACCGCCTTACCAGTTTCATCTCCTCTAACTCTCTTCTGGACACTTTTCAATCCGGCTTTCGGCCAAAACACTCCACTGAGACAGCCCTCATAAAAGTCACCAATGACCTGCTCACCGCCAAGTCTAAAGGCCACTTTTCTATTTTGCTTCTTCTGGATCTCTCTGCCGCCTTTGACACAGTTGACCATTCGCTTCTACTCCACATTCTCTCCTCCCTCGGCATTCGAGACACTGCTCTCTTGTGGTTCTCATCATACCTCAAAGAACGATCATTTAGAGTCTCCTTCTCCGGCACATCTTCTTCTCCTCACCCCCTGTCTATTGGCGTACCCCAAGGATCAGTCCTAGGCCCCCTCCTCTTCTCCCTCTACATATCCTCACTCGGCACCCTAATAAACTCTTTTGGGTTCCAGTACCATCTCTATGCAGATGACACCCAAATCTATCTCTCAGCACCAGATCTATCCCCCTCTCTTCTAGCACACGTCTCCGACTGCCTCTCTAGTATATCCTCTTGGATGTCCGCCCACCATCTGAAACTCAACATGTCTAAGACTGAACTCTTAATCTTCCCACCCTCTACTACAGCTTCAATTCCTCACATCTCTCTCTCTGTCAACAATGCCATCATCACTCCCACCTCCCAAGCCTGTTTTCTCAGGGTTCTATTGGACCCTGCCCTCTCTTTCATCCCACACATACAGTCTCTAACCAAATCCTGTCTTTTCCATCTAAAAAACATATCCAAAATACGCCATTACCTTACACAAGACACTACTCAGATTCTAATGCACTCTCTCATCATTTCTCGTCTTGACTATTGCAACTCGCTCCTTGTTGGCCTGCCCATCACTCACCTCTCCTCACTTCAATCCATAATAAATGCCTCCGCCAGACTCATCTTCAGTACACATCGTTCAGTGTCGGCAGCTCCTCTTTGTCAATCACTTCACTGGCTTCCCTTAGCCTCCAGAATAAAGTTTAAAATCTTGACCTTAACTTATAAAGCCCTCAACAACAGCGCACCCCCATACATCTCTGCTCTCATCTCCAAATACTCCCCCACATGCCCTCTTCATTCTGCTAATGACCTTCTTCTTTCTACCACTCTTGTCACCTCCTCTCACTCCCGCCTCCAGGACTTTTCTCGCGCTGCCCCTATTCTCTGGAACTCCTTGCCTCGCTTCACCAGACTATCCTCCTGCCTTAAATCCTTCAAAACATCAATAAAAATGCACCTCATTAAAGAAGCCTATAACCTTCCTCCCTAACATGCTCAGCACTACTCTCTCCCTACTTTACCACATACACACTTCAACCTTTAGATTGTAAGTCTGCGAGTTTCAATCCTGCAAGGTGCTTTAGGGAAAGCGCTATGGACACTGGATTCCAAGCTCTAAGACAGGGCCATCCACTCTTTGCAATGTGTGAATCTTTAACTTGTCATTGCCTGTAACTTAACTTATGTATAGTGCTACGGAATATGTTGGCGCGTTACAAATAAACGATAATAATAATAATAATAATAATAATAATAATAATAATAAAGTACAAAATAATAAATATGAATGAAGTCAATGTTCTAGTCCATGTGGGTGACCTGCTATGTATTAACTCATTAATTCCCAAGATTGATATAACCACAAAATAACACATTTAAAATAATATTTTTTATTGCAGAATTACGGGTTCGGGACTGTTGTGTAATTCATTGTAATGTCTTCCATCGTGTTCTGCATCATTTACAGTGCAGTATAGAATGTATATTTGCATTTACAGTGCTCCTGACATGTCTTTAACCCCCTTGCAGGTCCTATCTGGAAGTAATAGGATTTGTGCCATTTACGGGTGTGAAAACATTTGCGGCGATCGTAACTCTTGTGTCCTTGAAAGATCAAAGACTTGAATGGGCTGTAACTTGCAATGTTAACCATTGCATGGAATCGGAGGCCAGAGCCATAACCAAGTTGGAGCCCACAAGAACATGGCAATTGAATAGCAAAATTACTTACGGCTCCCTTATGGACTCTCAAGGGCTCAATTAAATGAGGATCTTAGTTCTCTAACTTTTTGGGATTTTTTATGTTGCTTTTTTCTGGACAATGATACAAGCTTATGTCTGAAGTTCTTCAGGAATTATTTCTACAATTATCTAGCCCCCTAAATCCCCTGCATATTCACAATGGATATTATTTATTAAGTAGCTACTTGATCTGATGATGTTCCCTCTTTTGTTCAGTTTAAATCCAAACTTTGCAATGGGAAGCTAATGCTCTGAGCCACATTCAGTTCCAGGTTGTATTTTTGCTGATTGTATAGAGCTTCTCCATCTTTGGCTACAAAGTATATAGTAAATATTACTTCTATATTGTCTGTTCAATGATGTCCATGTGTAGAGTTGTCCTGGAGGCTGTTGGATGAGGGTTTTTACTAAGACCAGATACTTACCCTGACAGAATTCTACTAACCTAATCTAATCTGCTTCATTTTGTACTCCAAGGCTAAACTTATCAGTTAGAATTCCAATCTCCTATGATGATACTAACATCCTTTCTTGGCGTTATATCTATGATGTGTTTAATATTGTCATAGAACTGAACAACTTCAGTCTCTTCAGCATCCATAGTCAGGCATAGACTTAGATCACTTTGATGTCAACGGTTTTAATTAGAACAGGAATCATACTGTCACTTTTTTTTGGCTATAGTAGAGTGCTCTGGCCACCATTTATTGATTCTGAAGGCTGCTCCATTTCTTCTGCCGAATAAATGACACATTGAAAAAATGGTGTTGCCTGATATCACATATGCAATTCCAGTCTATTTGATTTTACTAATCCCAAATATATGAATGTTTAATTTAGTCATCTCATGTTTGACCACATCTAGTTTGCCTTGGTTCATAGTTCTAACGTTCCAGGTTCTTCTGCTAAATTAAACTTTGCAGCAGCAGACTTACTTTCCCTTTCAGACACATACGCGGCAGGGACATTATTATATCTGGTGGTACTCATACTCTCCCTCTTCTTTTCCCCGATAATGTGGTAGACACCTTCTGACCTGAGTAGCTCATCTACCAGTGACATATTATTATGTCTCTGGTTGTGCTTATCCATACTGTTTTCTTGACAACGATTCTGGACTGGGTTGTCATTTACTCCTCGAGTGGACCAAGATGTGTTTTACCTGTCAGCTATAATCTGCCCATCTATGGTAACCCTATATGATATAGCTCACTGATTCTCTGAGATACACAATCCCCTTAGCCAAAACAAGGCAGAGATCCAGAAGGGTTTGGAAAGGCTCAGAAGGGCTAAATTTGGGGATAAAAAATTAAATGAAATACATATACACACACACACTTAATTATATACTTACATACGTTTAAAGTTTTAAACTATTTTATGCATTTTTTTATTTGACACCTATAGGATTAAAGCAAAAGAGATCTCTTAAGTTAAAGTGAGATTATTATAAGTAATAGTAATAATAATAATGACTGCGATGATCAGTCATCCATTGCTGTATGCTTTTTATTTTTATTTACTATTGATGTCATGTTGATGAAGAATCCAAGGTTTACACTAAAAAAACATATGTGCATTTTATTGTTGTTATCTCTCTACATAATAATATTCTAATTAAAAATATTATTTCCAATGGCAAGAGGAAATCACAGCATTGTGGTAGAATTCATTCTGCTTGGATTTACAAGCGACCCTAATTTACAAGTTCTACTTTTTCAATTGTTCTTCATAATCTACATGATCACATTATCTGGGAACCTCCTTCTAATAGTCTCTGTGACTCTGGATCATCGTTTGCACAGTCCTATGTATTTATTTCTTGCTAATCTCTCATTCATTGACATCTGTTACACATCAATAGTTGTTCCTAAAACACTAATCAATTTCCTGTCACAGAAGAAAACTATTTCCCTTACTGGATGTTTAGTGCAAGTTTATTTTTTTCTTTTCCTTGGAGAAAGTGAGTGTGTTCTTCTAGCTTTCATGGCCTATGATCGTTTTGTTGCGATTTGTAACCCTCTACATTATAATGTGGTTATGAACACAATTACCTGTATCAAGATGTCTACTTTTTCATTTATGACTGGTTGTACAATATCATCTGTAGACATGTTCTTCCTATATCATCTGACGTACTGTGGTCCTAATATAATTGACCATTTTTTTTGTGAAGCTCCATTACTGCTGCATCTATCATGTAATGATAGCACGCTAAACAATATTGTGAAATTAGGTGGTGGCGCAATCTTGCTGTTCATTCCTCTCTTCTTTATTCTCTTCTCTTATACTCGTATTATTGCTGCTATAACAAGAGTCCATTCTGGAGGATACAAAGCTTTTTATACATGTATTTCACATCTTACTGTTGTTGCACTTTTCTATGGGTCAGCAATTTTTGTGTACATGCAACCAGACCATTCAATCAAAGCTACAGACAAGATGGTGTCAGTGTTTTATACAATCATTACTCCAATGTTAAATCCAATAATCTATAGCCTAAGAAATAAGGATGTGCACAGAGCCCTACAACGGTTAGGACAATCTGTGGTTAGTAAGTAATACAGTAAAAATGTCTTCTATGCTGTTGCCAAAATTAAAAGTTAGACGACAATAAATATTTCATTACATTATCTTAATGAATAAAAACATCTCTGTTCTTACACATTGAAATGACTGTAACAATTAAAGATCATTTACACTCTCAGTGGCTATCAGAAATATTATTACATTTTGGACTTGTACATTTCTATTCACATGGTTTGTCTTAATATCTTTACAGATGGAGGTTAATCAATATGTGGCGCTGTCATTCTTATTTACTTAAAATTATTACAAATGAATATTTAAAAAAATGGCTTGGTTTTGGCATTCAGGAATTAATGGTAGACAAGCCTAATCATATATTTCTAAGAGTAACTAACGTCTTATGACCTTCTCTCACTCCTGACTTTTCTCATACTGTCTCTTTTTTTGGAACTATTTGCCTAGACTATCTCCTGCCCCAAAACCTTCAAAAACTCACTAAAAACACATCTGTTTCAAGAAGCTTGTCTCCTTCAGCCTTTATATGTACACACACATCTGTCATCCTCCTATACCTCACCCAAACCCTTTAGATTGTAAGTTTGATAGTTTTCAATATTGTGTGGTGCTTGAGGGAAAGCTCTATTTACATTTGATTTTAAGCTCAAAAAGGGTCTTCCATTCTTGGCATTGTGTTTAAGTTGTTTTTGCATTGTACTTAAGCCCTGTATAGGGCTATGAATATGTGGGTTTGTTACAAATAAAGGATAATAATAATAATAATAATCATCATTATTATTATTAATGTTATTATTAAACACAAACCCAAAAATGATGCAACCTGTAGTTCCAATACCTCTTTAAAAAGAAGAATCTATTTATCTCCATGTTTTTCTTTTTTTTCATTCTAATATAACAAACATGATATAATCTAAGCCCACTGTTTTTTTTTATATATTGGTTAAATAAATTCACATAAGTGGAGACTAACAGGGATGGTGTTTACAGCAGTGCATTCTTTACCAATAAAGTCAAATATAATGGTCTGACAATTTTTTTGAAGTACAATATTCATAAAAAACGGTAGTATCAATCATATGATCACCATTACCTGCTTCACAAATATTTATCATCTATGTGAACTACTA
Source organism: Discoglossus pictus (assembly GCA_027410445.1). Classification (NCBI taxonomy): domain Eukaryota; kingdom Metazoa; phylum Chordata; class Amphibia; order Anura; family Alytidae; genus Discoglossus; species Discoglossus pictus. The sequence goes on along the minus strand of CM050165.1, from coordinate 441,894,338 downwards.
TCACAAACTGCAAACTGATTCACAGGTGAACTTTGTTAAATACTTTAAAATCTTAATTGTCTTTCTACCAGCTCGCTTCCATTTCACCTTGCAACTTACTACCTGCTGTATCCATAATGGCATAAACTGGGAGCCTTGCAATATAATATTTAAAGTTTATGTGAGCAAGGTAACTGCAATAATCTCTAACATAAGGCAGTTTAACAGTTTGAATGAAAATGGTAAGAATGCTTTTAATTTTGATCGGATTCCCTAGGCATGGGTGATTAATATTAGGTGTCAGGGACTCCTGATACGGAGTTCCTGGTCAACATGGGTTAATTTTGGGTGGCAGGGGGCCCCAATCGGGACTGCCTGGTCAATAGGGGTTAGTGTTAGCCACGAGCAGGACTCCATGGACAAAATTGGTTAATTTAGGTGCAGTGGGGTTCTTTAATAACCCATTGCAGGGGTTAACTGCTTATTTTTGATGAGGATCTGTATAAACTTCAATGGTTATGTAGATGGGGTTTGAGTAGAAAGGGGGGAGAAATTGAAGGAATCCCCAGGGCATGACATAAGGGCTTTCTATTGGCTTCTAAAGCTGTTTCTCATCCGCAATGCTTAGTTTGGGTACCTACTGAATGGAAATCTCTTGTGGGCAAGTCAAGGATTTATGGATGTGGGGGAGCTGCAGATATATATAGAGGTGTAGTTTAGGAGAAAAAAAAACTCCTGTATTCATAGCAGTGGCCTAACTTAGAGCACTTGATTTACATGGATGCCTTGCAAACTAAAGGTACTGAGAGAGTCAGAAACCTCTGCAAGAGGCACAAGCAAGTAATTGGAAGGGTCAGAGATAAAGAGAAAGTTGAGAGTGATTGAAAGTGAAAGAGAAGAGAAGACAATGATGCTGCTGTAAGACAGGCATATAGTTTACCTGGGTAGAAAATGTAAGCAGTTGGGAAGATGTTTCAATAAATTTGAACTCTGATAGGGAGGCATTATTTGTATTATTATTATTGCCCATTTTTGCATTGTGCCAAGATATTCCATACAATATTAAGCACTCAAAAAAAGGGAAGTTTAAAATCTTACATACATTGTGCTTTTTTCAAAGCACCTTACAAGACTGATAACTCGTAAATTTACAATATAAAGGAATTAATGAAACAAATGGTGAAGGAATTAAAAGGAAGAAACTTTGTAAGTATTGAAAAGTGAGTAGAAGGTTAATTATTGATTACGTCTGTGTGTTTACAGCTGTGAAAAATGGAGGTAATAGTGCTAAACTTGCACTATAAATTAACACAAATCATAGGTGGGAGGGTATGTTATATGAGTGTAGTGGCAGAAGAGTAGAGGCATTTGAGGCTCTAGGTCTGGAGTCAAAATAAACCAAGGTGAATGGAACTGGGAGAAAAATCAGTTGGTCAGTGCTTCTGCTGAAATTAATGGTATTAAGTCCAGTGACATTAGCTGAGTCCCTGTAGAAGTGACTGCTAAGTCCTGATGGTGAATGGAACTGGTAAATATGTCAGTTGGTCAGTGGTTATGCTGAAATTAATGGTATCAAGTCCAGTGACATTGGCTGAGTCCCTGCAGAAGTGACTGCCCAGTCCTGATGGTGATTGGAACTGATAAATATGTCAGTGTGTCAGTGCTTCTGCTGAAATTAATGGTATTAAGTCCAATGACATTGGCTGAGTCCCCGTAGAAGTGACTGTTCAGTCCTGATGGTAAGGATAAGTAACATTGACGGAGCCCCTGCTAAAGTGTCCTGCTATCTGTTCCTAGTGGTCAGATAGTATAACCTGCAAATCAAAAAGTCAGGTGCTATATAGGTGCAATAATTAGAGGTGGGTAGGTGTGGGGGAGTGTGGGAGGGAAGTGGTAACTTGATTCAGGAAGAAGTACGTATGGCAAAATTAAAGGCGGGGAGGAATGTTAATGCATATTATAGTGTCTAGATACTTACATTATTATTTTGCACACTTACATAATATACTGTATATACATCTGATATATGTCATGTTACACATATAGTATTATTATTATTTATTTATAAATCACTAATATATTCCGTAGCTCTAAGTACAGAGGATACAGAAAAAAATATGACAACATTACATAATGATACAGAAGGTGAAAAGGGACCTGCACTCGTAAAGCTTACAATTTAAGGGCCCTATGCTAATCCCTGAAAAATCAACTGTGAGTGCTGTAGCAGCACCATAAATCCTACCTAACTATGTTAATCCCCATCCCTACAACATTGTGAGACAACTCCTACAGGTCACTGAAAATAAATGATGAGTTACTACTCCCTGACACTCTGACTCCTATGCTAATAAGAAAGATTTACGTGTATCAAACACCACTCACAAGTGGTTTCAAACCCTTTGCTGAGTCTCCCAGAAGCATTCATAGTGCCAGTTTAGCAAAAAAAGCAGTACAAAATTAGAAAATGTCAACATTATTTGACACTTAACAATCCGATATCAACATATGTGTAAATAAAAAATATAATATATTAGTATTAGGCCCGTTTTATGATACAATACCCAGGGTAACAAACAGCCCAGTACTCAAGGGGTTAATACACGTCACAAAACCATGTTGCCTAGGAACAAACACTCTAGTGCATTGTCTATAAATATATCACATTTTAATACATCTTTATTTATTTAACCTTTAAATACAATTGTCACATCTTTTTAATATCAAAATATATTAAGAAATAAAAAAACAATTACTATATATATATATATATATATATATATATATATATATATATATATATATTGTGACAAGGATGGCCGTTTACCACAGGAATTCTTCATAACAAACGGTTTCGCAATACAGATTTATGATGCAGGAAACTTGTTTATTTGTAGTGCTCATAAACAAGGGTTAGAAGTAAAAAAAAAATAAAAAAAAAAATCTACATAAACGTTTCTTACTAAACATGCAGGAACACCCTGACTACACCCGGGCGGCTTCTCTGCTCTGGAGAGATTAGAATTCATAAAGTAAACAAATGAATCCAGTTACTTCCAGCAGAAGTTCTGATGGATCATATAAAACAGTCTCTGCTATGAGGGATAGTGCCACCTTTGTGGCCAGGATACAAACAGTCTCTTATAGTGCCACCTTGTGGCCGGGATACAAAGTCTCTTATAGTTGATGTAGTGCCACCTTGTGGCCAGGATACAAACAGTCTTATTTCATCAGAAGTCTTTTCCACCTCTTTACATAAGTAACAGAGGATGAAGCATAGGGCCCACCCGTCTCTCCCATATGCTTCACCCCAGGGACCATTTGATATTGCAATAGTAACTTACTGCAATTTAACAGGACAAGCACTCAGCCTCTTCCATGGGGTATAATAAGTCTGGTATCTTCATTCAGTGCCTCTGACAGCTCCACAATTGCTTAGACACCTTAGGCAACTCTGCCTGGGAATCCTCAATATTCACTTCCCTTACTTGGTGCCTTTGTAGTTTCACCTCCTGAGTCTGTAGTCGCTCTGTCAGCTCTGTTCGTCCAGCTACTGCAAACAGCACACACTCCTTTCTGTTTTCCAAAACTTGCAGCCCTAGTTAACAAGTGGATCCCCTTCAGGTTTGCTTTCCAGAGTTCAAAAATGTAGATCCACACAGGAACCAGCCAGCAAGCTCCTCTCTGTGGCTTGCTCTGGCTGCTTAGCAGCAGCACACAACCTAGGCCAGAGCCTAATCAGCCATCCCCCTTCCATGTCTGCTTTCCAGGCTTTAAAGTAAAACTGCACCTGCACCAATTAGGAGTTTAACTCCGTCACTCCTGTCATTCACTTCTTTACTTGGCATCATCCTCTAGGGGGCAAACGGTCACAACATATACAGCATATATATATATATATATATATATATATATATATATATATATATATATCTGTTCCCTTGAGGCAGCCTAGTTATGGGCAGTTGTTCCTATATCTGCTCCCAAAGTGTCCCCACATTAACCCCTTGCTGCAGGGGTCCATAGGGATCCCCGCAGTCCCCCCACAATAACCCCTTGCAGCAGGGGTCCCCGATCGGCACCGATTGTGACCCCGCTGCATTTCAATTTTTTAAATTTCCTGCCTCGCGGGTCCTTAAAGTACCGTAAAGGTCATGAAAGGACTCGCACTAAAAAATATTAACCCCAGGCAACTAAAATGAACTCCAAAAATCATGGGGGTCAATACAGATCCCCATAAGCACAATAATTACCCTATAACTAATAGGGGTCAATACAGACCCGCATAAGCACTTAATTAACCCTGTCACTCATGGGGGTCAATACAGACCCCCATAAGCACTTAATTAATCCCATAACTAATGGGGGTCAATACAGACCCTCATAAGCACTTAATTAACCCTGTCACTCATGGGGGTCAATACAGACCCCCATAAGCACTTAAGTTATCCCATAACTCATGGGGGTCAATACAGACCCCTATAAAGCCTTAATTAACCCTATAACTCATGGGGGTCAATACAGACTCCCATAAGCACTTAATTAACCCTGTCACTCATGGGGTCAATACAGACCCCCATAAGGCCTTAATAAACCCCTATAACTCATGGGGTCAATACAGACCCCCATAAGGCCTTAATTAACCCTATAACTCATGGGGGTCAATACAGACTCCCATAAGCACTTAATTAACCCTGTCACTCATGGGGTCAATACAGACCCCCATAAGGCCTTAATAAACCCCATAACTCATGGGGTCAATACAGACCCCCATAAGCGCTTAATTAACCTTGTCACTCATGGGGGTCAATACAGACCCCCATAAGCGCTTAATTAACCTTGTCACTCATGGGGGTCAATACAGACCCCCATAAGCACTTAATTAACCCCATAACTCATGGGGGTCAATACAGACCCCCATAACGCCTTAATTAACCTTATAACTCATGGGGTCAATACAGACCCCCATAAGCCTCTATTTAACTCCATCAGTCCCATAAGGGTATATTATCATCCTTATGCGGCTGTTAAAAACCTAACATTAACCACATAAGTGCCATGACGGTCCACAAGGAACTTACCTTACAGAAAATTAAAAAAAACCTAAGTCACCAAAAATAAAAAAACCTGCATTACAGAAAATAAAAAACCTAAGTCACCAAAAATAAAAAAAAACTACATTACAGAAAATAAAAAAATACATTATAACCCCCCCCCCCCCCCACTACAGGGGACAAAAATTACACACCTGAAAAGGAAAGACAGACATACACAATACAATACATACAATATATGATAATACATACAAAACAAATAAAATACCCCCTATCTATCTAACATCCAATCTATTTAATATACAATAAATCCTAACTATATCAAATACATCCCCCTTTCTATCTAATATATAATAAATCCAAACTATATCAAATACATCCCCCTTTCTATCTAATATACAATAAATCCTAACTACATACAGAAACCCTAATTCTAAGCTAAAAAAAATAATTACAATCCTAACTGATGTCCCTTCAGATAACTAACCTAGGGGTAAAACAAAAAAAAATTAGTACAAAACATTAACATAAAATAAATAAACATTATACACATTCTAAATATTCTACTCACCTTTCCAGCATGGCCCGTCCTTCTTCTTTTCTTCTCCGGCGCAGCCCTGTTAAAAAACCCACAATACATTAATAAAATATACAGACACAAAATACAATAAACATATAAAAATATAAATATACATTCAACTTACCTCCCCGCCATGTCCCCGGCCTCCTCCTCTTCAGCCCTGGCTGGGCCCTGGAACCATCCACGCTCTAAAAAAAAATAAGAACAATAAGAAATTGGCAATGGCGGCTTCTGATTAGCTGAAAAAGCTGTCTATCAATTTCAGCCAATCAGAAGTCGTCAATGTGTGAGCCGATCAGGATGGGATAAACCCTAAAATCACACCCTGATTGGCTAAAGCACCTGTCAATCTTTATTGGAACCAATCACAAGGCTCAGTTGCCTTCAGCCAATCACAATGGGATACAACCCCGCGGAGTGATTGGGTGAAGACATCTGCGCACTCTCATTGTATGTAATGTATTGTATGTAATATATTGTAATGTATTGTATGTATCGTATGTATTGTATTGTGTGTATATGTATTATATGGGACTGATGGGGTTAAATAGAGGCTTATGTGGGGGTCTGTATTGACCCCCATGAGTGACAGGGTTAATTAACTGCTTATATGGGTCTGTATTGACCCCCATGAGTGACAGGGTTAATTGAGTGCTTATGGGGGTCTGTATTGACCCCCATGAGTTATAGGGTTAATTAAGGCCTTACGGGGGTCTGTATTGACCCCCATGAGTTATAGGGTTAATTAAGTGCTTATGGGGGCCTGTATTGACCCCCATGAGTGACAGGGTTAATTAAGTGCTTATGGGGGTCTGTATTGACCCCCATGAGTTATAGGGTTAATTATTGGCTTATGGGGGTCAGTATTGACTCCCATCAGTTATAGGGTTAATTAAGGCCTTATGGGGGTCTGTATTGACCACCATGAGTGACAGGGTAATGAAGTGCTTATGGGGGACTGTATTGACCCCATGAGTGACATGGTTAATTAAGTGCTTATGGGGGTCTGTATTGACCACCATGAGTGACAGGGTTAATGAAGTGCTTATGGGGGTCTGTATTGACCCCATCAGTGACATAATTAATTAAGTGCTTATGGGGGTCTGTATTGACCCCCATGAGTTATAGGGTTAATTATTGGCTTATGGGGGTCTGTATTGATTCCCATGAGTTATAGGGTTAATTATTGTGCTTATAAGGATCTGTATTGCCTCCCATGAGTTATGGGGTTAATTTTAGTTGCCTGGGGTTAATATTTTTTAGTGCGAGTCCTTTCAGGACCTTTACAATGCTTTAAGGACCAGCAAACGGGAAATTAAAAAATGTAAATGCAGAGGGGTCACTATCGGTGCCGATCGTGGACCCCCGCTGCAAGTTGTTAATGTGGGGGGTTGTGGGGGTCCCTATGGACCCCTGCAGCAAGGGGTTAACCCCCGATGGGGACCCCCAGCATGAAGGGGGGTTAATTTTAGGTGCCATGACCGGGATTGTTAATAATGTGCAGCGGGCCCTTTAAGGAGCCGAGGGGGGGGGGATTTTTAAATGCAGCGGGGGCCTGATCGGTGCCGATCGTGGATCCCCGCTGCAAGGGGGTAATGTGTGGGGGCTGCGGTGGTCCCTTTGGACCCCTGCAGCAAGGTGTTAATGTGGGGACACTTTGGGGTTCCCAATGGGGACCCCCGCATAGAGGGGGCTTAATTTTAGGTACCGGGGGGTAGTTGGAGTACCCCCCATGGCAGGGCTTATGTGTGGGACTGCCGCGGAGGTCCTGTTTAGGACCCCTGCACTAATTGATGAGGTGAGGGAGCCTGCGAGATCATCTCGCAGGCTGTCACTCCTCATGAACATTATCGCAGTGTTGACACGGATGGCCGTGCTATGTAGCTCATACGTTGCTCGCAGCGGGGCGATTATAATAGCATTGTAACTTTGGGAAATTTTGCAGTACGTAGGGTTTAAGTAGAAGCCTCTTATTTACGAGGCTGGATTTTAATGAGGCTGCTAATGTTTTAATGTTAAAATGAGAGAATAAATTTAGTCCTTAACATGTTGGTAAACTAATAAGAAATTACATAATAGTTTTGTGGTAAAATACAAATATCCATGGTCCTTTCCCTATATTTGTCTGCACAGAGTGTGAACGCTGAGGTTGAAAAAGAGGTAGTGCAGGCAAAAGATTATTCCTCCCTCCAACACTTTTATTTTGTTAAATGTAAGCTCTGAAACAGTTAGTTATGCTTTTCTCTAATTCTTACCCATAACAAATTGGTCTGTGTGAGTACTACGAAGGCCAAAGTGAAGTCCAAAGATTAGGGGCCCTATTAAATTATCCCTCGTAGTTCTCTTGGTGCTCGCAAAGGCAGTTTTCCTGCTGTTTGCGAGTACCGAATCTCTCGCAGCCTGCTTTGCGATATGACTGCGAGAAAATGGCCGAGAATAGGCTCCGAGAGAGCTAGGTAGCCTTAAATCTATGCATGAGTCTCGCATATCATAAGAATCCCTACGTGGACAAAAAGTCTACGCAAGGGATCCGAAAGCCTCTACGTGCTGCCTCGGAACAGCCCGAGACAGCAGTGTGAGGCTCCCCCTGCACCCTATACACATCCCCATGCTGCAGGGGTCTCTATCAGGACCCCTGCAGCAGCCCCACATTAACCCCTTGCAGCGGGGGTCCCCGATCTGCATAGATCAGGCCCCCCGCTGCATTTCAAACTTTTAAATTCCCCGCCGCGGCTCCTTAAAGGGGCAGCGGCACACTATTACCCAATCCCGACCGCGGCACTTAAAATTAACCCACCTCTATGCTGGGGGTCCCCATCGGGACCCCCGAAGTGTCCCCTCATAAACCCATTGCAGGGGGGGTCCCTGATCTGCATCGATCAGGCCCCCCGCTGCATTTCAAACTTTTAAATTCCCCGCCGCGGCTCCTTAAAGGGGCCGCGGCACACTATTACCCAATCCCGGCCGCGGCACCTAAAATTAACCACCCTCTATGCTGGGGGTCCCCATCGGGACCCCCGAAGTAACCCCATATAAACCGCCTGCAGCGGGGGTCCCCGATCGGCACCGATCGTGACCCTGCTGCAATTCAATTTTAAATTTCCCGCCTCGCGGGTCCTCAAAGGACCGTAAAGGTCCTGAAAGGACTCGCACTAAAAATATTAACCCCAGGCAACTATAATTACCCCATTAACTCATGGTGGTCAATCCAGACCACCATAAGGCCTAAATTAACCCATTAACTCATGGTGGTCAATACAGACCACCATAAGGCCTAAATTAACCCATTAACTCATGGTGGTCAATACAGACCACCATAAAGCCTTAATTAACCCATTAACTCATGGTGGTCAATACAGACCTATCTATTTAACCCCATCAGTCCCATAAGGGTATATTATTGCCATTATGGGCCTGTTACAACCCAACATTAACCACATAAGTGCCATGATGGTCCTCAAGGACCATCATGACACTAACTACAAACAGTACACTATAACCCCCAATAAACCATTTAATCTAAACTAACCCCCCTCTACACTAATCTATTAACACTTACACTACCTACCTACACTACCTACCCCCTAATAAACTTCCCCAACACTCTAAGTACAAAAAACAAAAAACCTACAGTACAGAACACCAAAAAAACCTACAGTACAGAAAACAAAAAAACCTACAGTACAGAAAAAAAAAAAAAATTACAACCCCACCCCCCACTACAGAAAACAAAAAAATACATTACAACCCCACCCCCACTACAGAAAATAAAAAAATTACACACCTGAAAAGGAAAGACAGATAAACTAACGGAGGTCTGCACTGGCAGACCTCCCCGACGCTAATGAACCTCCCGGAGTCGTTTCCGGGAGGAAATTGGTATTGTCGGCTTGTAATTGGCTGAAAAAGCTGTCTATCAATTTCAGCCAATCAGAAGTCGTCAATGTGTGAGCTAATCAGGATGGGATACACCCCGGGGAGGTTCATTAGTGTCGGGGAGGTCTGCTAGTGCAGATGTGAAGAATTGACTTTGCTGGGTTTTGAACCCTGGTCCCCAGACTGCTATACCTCTTCCCTACCACTGCGCCAGCCTGCCTGTTGTGAATTCCATTGAGACCTTATAAGCTTGACTCTGCTAGCAATTGTATCAGTACCTAAGTCTCTTCAGCTGTGTCTGGTCAGGTGTCTGGTCCTTGGCCTATATAAGGCATTTCCTGTCTATTGATCCTTGCCAGATTATTGTGTGGTTTCTGATCACTTCAATAAACCTTGTTCCTGTTTTCACCTACAAGTTTGCGGAACTGGATTATTGCTGACCTTGGCTGCTGGTCTCCACAACCTTGTGATTCCATATCATAACAGCAGACATCCGTTAGTTTTTTTTTTTTTTCTTTTTTTAGAGCGCGGATGGTTCCGCGGCCCAGCCGGGGCTGAAGGAGAGAAGGCCGGGGACATCACGGGTAAGGTAAGTTAAATGTATATTTATATGTTTATATGTGTATTTTATTTATTGTTTATATATTGTATTAATGTATTCATGTATTGTGTTTTTTTTTAACAGGGCCGCGCCGAAAGAGCTAAACAATGACGGGACATGGTGTAAAGGTGAGTATATTATTTAGAATGTATAGAATGTTTATTTATTGGATGTTAATGTTTTGTACTAAATTTTTGTTTTTGTTTTGACCCATAGGTTAGTGATCTGAAGCAACATCTTAGAGGAAAGTGGTCTTAATTTATTGATTTTAGCTTAGAATTAGGGTCTGTGTAGTTAGGACTGTAATTATTTTATTTTAGAATAAGGGTCTGTGTATGTAGTTAGGACTGTAATTATTTTATTTTAGAATAAGGGTCTGTGTATGTAGTTAGGACTATAATTATTTTATTTTAGAATAAGGGTCTGTGTATGTAGTTAGGATTTTTTGTATATTAGATAGATAGGGGGATGTATTTGATATAGTTAGGATTTATTTTAAATTAAATAGATTGTATGTTAGATAGATAGGGGGTATTTGATTAGGACTATATGTAATATATTATATTTAATATATTATATGTAATGTCATGTATTGTATGTAATGTATTATATGTATGTATTGTATTGTGTTTATCTGTCTTTCCTTTTCATGTGTGTAATTTTTTTATTTTCTGTAGTGGGGGTGGGGTTGTAATATATATTTTTGTTTTCTGTAGTGGGGGGTGGGGTTGTAATTTTTTTTTTTCTGTACTGTAGGTTTTTTGTAATTAGAGTGTTGGGGAGGTTTATTAGGGGGTAGGTAGTGTAAGTGTTAATAGATTAGTCTAGAGGGGGGTTAGTTTAGATTAAATAGTTTATTGGGGGTTATAGTGTAGTGTTTGTAGTTAGTGTCATGATGGTCCTTGAGGACCATCATGGCACTTATGTGGTTAATGTTGGGTTGTAACAGGCCCATAATGGTAATAATATACCCTTATGGGACTGATGGGGTTAAATAGATAGGTCTGTATTGACCACCATGAGTTAATGGGTTAATTAAGGCCTTATGGTGGTCTGTATTGACCACCATGAGTTAATGGGTTAATTAAGGCCTTATGGTGGTCTGGATTGACCACCATGAGTTAATGGGTTAATTAAGGCCTTATGGTGGTCTGGATTGACCACCATGAGTTAATGGGGTAATTATAGTTGTCTGGGGTTAATAATTTTAGTGCGAGTCCTTTCAGGACCTTTACGGTCCTTTGAGGACCCGCGAGGCGGGAAATTTAAAATTGAATTGCAGCAGGTTCACGATCGGTGCCGATCGGGGGCCCCCCGCTGCAGGGGGTTTATGTGGGGACACTTCGGGGGTCCCGATGGGGACCCCCAGCATAGATGGGGGTTAATTTTAGGTGCCGCGGCCGGGATTGGGTAATAGTGTGCCGTGGGCCCTTTAATGAGCTGCGGCGGGGAATTTCAAAGTTTTAAATGCAGCGGGGGCCTGATCGGTGCCGATCGGGGACCCCCGCTTCAAGGGGTTAATGTGTGGGGGCTGCGGGGGTTCCTATGGACCCCTGCAGCAAGGTGTCCATGTGAGGACACTTCGGGGTTCCCGACGGGGACCCCCGCATTGAGGGGGGGGGTAATTTTAGGTGCCTGGGAGTTTTTTGGAGTACCCCCCACGGCAGGGCTTATTTGGGGGACTGCCACGGAGGTCCCTTTTAGGACCCCCGCAGCACTTGATGAGGAGTGGGAGCCTGCGATAGCAGTGTAGATATGTACGGCCCTGCTGCGTAGCTCATACGTTGCTCGCAGCAGGGCTAATTTAATAGCATTGTACGTTAGAGGAACTGTGCAGTATGTAGGGCTTAAGTAGAAGCCTCTTATTTACGAGGCTGGAATTTAATGAGGCCCTAAGTGTTTACTGCATATTAATTGTAAAAATAAGGTGATATGCACAATGATTTAGGTATCATATAACATAGATGCTTCTGATGCGTATTAGGTACTTGTTTGCTTTTTAATTGTCTTACAAATTTAAATAATGAAGGGTTTGATAATGGGCATACCAGTCCCTGTATGTAGAAATGTTATAAAAAGACATGTTGTTTATGTATTGTCGTAGATATTGTGTATGCTATTCTGTTGCTTCCCCACGCGTGCCCAAATAAATCGAAAATAATAAGATAATCTGTGTTTTTGTATCATGACTGGGTTTTGGAGTAGAATGTCGTTTTGTGGATATATGTTTTTCTTCTACATCAGCAATAAGAGCGTGGTCATCTAAACATCTTAAGTTATTTTATTATGTTAATGTTGCTTAGTCTAATGCTTAATCTCAAGCAATCATACAGTACACGATTGACATACACATTTTATTTTCTAAAGGACCACTGCAGCATTTTATTTCTGCGTGATCTTTAAAAAATCAAACAAGACTAAATAAATAAACACAACCTTTTGTTTACATTTTGCTACTTTTATAATCAATTATTATTTTGCTGCTTCCTGTTACTTTCTCTGGTATGGGTGTCCTTTTAAACTAGTGAGTATCCTTTTATAGCTGCTGAGAGTATTGACAGATGCATATGCTATATTCCCTTAAATGTCCTGTATATTCAAAGTCTCCTCCCACTAAGGGATCTGCTAAGATCAAAATGGTAGATTTCTCCTTTTATATGATTAATGTAGTTCTACAAAGTAGTATGTTTTAAAAATATGCCCAAAATTATCCCATAAATACGTATTTTTTAAAGATACTATATACTTTTGATAAATATCTTCCCTTTTGTTTTTATACCATAATCATCAGTTCCATCATTTGATGAAATATGTGTTTGTTTCAACTGGTTTCTCTATTAATTTTCCTAGAATATAAGCAAGATGTTATATAACAAGAGTTTTTCTTAACCCTTTCAGAGCTCGGTGCACATCCTTATTTCTTAGACTGTAGATTAAAGGGTTTAACATTGGGGTAATAACTGTGTATAAAACTGACATCAGTTTGTCGCTAGATTTCCCTGAATGTCTTGGCCACATATATACAAAAATACCTGGTCCATAGAAAAGGGCCACAACTATCAGATGTGAAGTACAAGTATAAAAAACTCTCCGTCTTCCAGAATGTATTCTCATTACAGCAGAGATAATGCGAATATAAGAAAAAATAATCAAGAAAAGTGGAACAAATTGGAAGATAACACTTCCAGCTATCTGCACAATGTTTTTAATAGTGCTGTCATTGCATGATAGCTCTAACAGTAATGGAGCCTCACAAAAAAGGTGGTCAAGTGTGTTATGACCACAGTAGGTCAGATGAAAAATGAAGAACATGTCTAAACAAGATACTGTACAACCTGACATAAATGAAAAAGTGGACATCTTGATACTGGTCATTTTGCTCATAACTACATTATAATTAAAAGGGTTACAGATTGCAACAAAACGATCATAGGCCATGAAAGTCAGTAGAAAACATTCACTTCCTCCAAGGAAAATAAAAAAATAAACTTGCATTAAACATCCAGTAAAGGAAATACTTTTTTTCTGGGACAGGAAATTCACAAGTGTTTTAGGGACAAGTATTGATGTGTTACAGATATCAATAAATGAGAGGTTAGCAAGAAAGAAATACATAGGACTATGTAATCGATGATCCAGATTCACAGCGACTATGAGAAGGACATTCCCAGATATTGTGATCATGTAGACTATGAAGAACAAATGGAAAAGCAGAATTTGCAAATCATGGTCATTGGTAAATCCTAGAAGAATGAATTCTGCAACCATGCTGTGGTTACCACTGGTCATAGTAATTACTCAAGTGATATCTTGTTTTATAGATAGATTTTGAAGGATCATATACAACATGATTGATAATGATTTTTGTTAATCTGTGTAATAAAAAATATATATTTAAAAAACATTTTTTTTTTATAATTATAAACATTTTTTGTTTGGCAGGGTGCTGATTTGAGTCAAGGGATGTGATGGCAAATGTTCTCCATAGTAAATAGTGCATACTAATTACAGGGATAAAGGATGCAGGGATAAATTCCCCATAGTATGTAAGAAACATTGTCTTAAATCTTATAATTGCTCATAGAGGAAAGGTTAGTGGCTAAAGGTTATACTAACACCAAAATTATCATTCACAAAAGGTGCTTGTGAGTTAAAAAGATTGAGCAATTTTAACACATTTGTAATAATATACAGTGCCTTGCAAAAGTATTCACCCCCCTTGACTATTTACATATTTTGTTACATTACAGCCTTAAGTTCAATGTTTTGTTAATCTGAATTTTATGTTATGGATCAGAACACAATAGTCTAAGTTGGTGAAGTGAAAAGAGAAAAATATATAGATAAAACAATTTTTTTGAAATAGAAAACAGAAAATTGGCTTGTGCGTATGTATTCACCCCCTTTGTTATGAAGCCCATAAAAAGCTCTGGTGCAACCAATTACCTTCAGAAGTCACATAATTAGTGAAATAATGTCCACCTGTGTGCAATCTAAGTTTCACATGATCTGTCATTAAATATACACACCTTTTTTAAAAGGCCCCAGAGGCTGCAACACCTAAGCAAGAGGCACCACTAACTAAACACTGCCATGAAGACCAAGGAACTCTCCAAACAAGTAAGGGAAGTACAAGTCAGGGTTAGGTTATAACAAAAAAAATCCAAATATTTGATGATCCCCAGGAGCACATCAAATCTATCATAATCAAATGGAAAGAACATGGCACAACAGCAAACCTGCCAAGAGGCCGCCCACCAAAACTCATGGACCGGGCAAGGAGGGCATTAATCAGAGAGGCAGCACAAAGATCTAAGGTAACCCTGGAGGTGCTGCAGAGTTCCACAGAAGAGACTGGAGTATCTGTACATAGGACGACAATAAGCTATACGCTCCATAAAGTTGGACTTTATGGCCAGAAGAAAGACATTACTTTCAGCAAAAAACAAAATGGCACTTTTTGAGTTTGGCAAAGACTTCCAAAATTTATGGAGGAGGGTGCTCTGGTCTGATAAGACTAAACTTGAACTTTTCGTCCATCAAAGAAAGCGCTATGTCTGACGCAAACCCAAAACATCACATCACCCAAAGAACACCATCCCCACAGTGAAACATATTGGTGGCAGCAACATGTTGTGGGGAAGTTTTTCAGCAGCCGGGACTGGGAAACGGGTCAGAGTTGAGGGAAAAATGGATGGTGCTAAATACAGGGATATTCTTGAGCAAAACCTGTACCACTCTGTGCGTGATTTGAGGCTAGGACGGAGGTTCACCTTCCAGCAGGACAATGATCCCAAACACACTGCTAAAACAACACTTGAGTGGTTTAAGGGGAAACATGTAAATGTGTTGGAATGGCCTAGTCAAAGCCCAGACCTCAATCCAATAAAACATCTGTGGTCAGACTTAAAGACTGCTGTTCACAAGCACAAACCATCCAACCTGAAGTAGCTGGAGCAGTTTTGCAAGGAGGAATGGGCAAAAATCCCAGTGGTAAGATGTGGCAAGCTCATAGAGACTTATCCAAAGTGACTTGTGATTGCCGCAAAAGGTGGCTCTACAAAGTATTGACTTTAGGGGGGTGAATAGATATGTACATTTACTTTTTTCTGTTATTTAGCCCTATTTGTTGTTTGCTTCAAAAAATAATAATAATAAAAAAAAAACATCTACAAAGTTGTGGGCATGTTCTGTAAATTAAATCCTCAAACAATCCATGTTAATTCCAGGTTGTGGGGCAACAAAACATGAAAAATGCGAAGGCGGTGAATACTTTTGCAAGACACTGTATAATATATGCATGAAATAGAAATAGAATAGATAATCTAATGAAATCAACAACAGTAAAATGGTCATATAAGTAGCTTCGTGAGAAACATATTTCACACTGTAATAACTGAGGTTAAAAAGTAATACATTGGAAGAAGTAAAAAGTTACTTTTGATAAATATAACTTTTATTTTAAATAGGTTTAAAAAGCATTATAGGGAAAAAATAAATGACAAATATAATAGTCACCACAATTATATTTTTTTTAATACTTTAGAAAGCATAGATTACTCAAACACATTGACATTATAAATTGTTTTACATTAGGATTAAACAAAAAATATAGAGCAGGGTGAATACTAAAAAAAAAAGAAAACAAATACCAACACCTACTTAAAAATAATCAAAATGGCCTTTTATCCATGATGATATTTGTTCTATAATTAGTGTTTTTCATGGTTGAACTTGCAATATATTGGAACTAATTTCTTTTAATGGTCTCTCTACCCGCTTGCTGTCATATCATTTTGCTAATATTGGTTTATTTAGTGTGAGACACTGATGGAATTGAACCTTACCTTGCATATTCATAAGGTTATGAATTGACAGAGAGCCTCATTAAACAGCATGAAGAGCCTATGTGAGACAGGGTCCTATACAGATAAGCAGTTATTGTACATGTACGCAACATGTATTAATATGGGATTTCCTGATTTATATTTTATTTAAGATGTCATACTGCTTTTAATACTTGAAAAACATTGTTGCATCCTAAAAATGCAGAAAGAATATAACTGAGCATTTATTAGTATTTAAATAGTTACATTCATTAAATACAAATACAGAATACCCATGCATAATATACAGTATGTATCAGCCTGAAATAAACATAGAGTCTGTCTTTTAAACAACATGAAATCATGAGACTTTAAAAAAAAACAAATAGATGACTGTTATAAATGTGTCCTTTTTCCAGTTGTGCATTAGGTGAGCAAGTCCACAAATACTATTGCAAGATATCACAATTTATGTAAGCCCATGCTCAACACTATGACAATTAGTTAAATTCCCAGTCTTGCACTAAGTAAGAGTAAAGCTGCTTTATTACTTAAGAGACTTGGCTAATAGTGATCACAATAATATTACTCTAACTGAGCTTTAGAGATTGTAAAGAGACCCAAAGCTCATTATTATTTCACATCTGCAGACAATGTTTAATAACTTCTTTTCATATTTAGGATGGTTTTCTCCAAATGTGGTAATACAAATAGAATGATAACCATATTAAATTAACATAAAAATAACCCAAAATCCACCTTTAAAACTGTTTAGAATTATAACAAAAGTAAAAAATTGCTCAAAAACTGACATTATACATTGACATTAAGGGTTTTCTACATCAATGTCCTCTCGACTATCTTTACTGTTTGTTTGGATATAATTTTGATGCTTGCACATACTGATATGCCAAAGCTTGGTCACTGATATTTTCTCCATCATGGTATCCCACTCTGAAAATCAATTACGTTAACTTGAATAGAGAGGATATAAGATGTTTACTTAACCTAGTTTAATTGTCCCACTTGGTGACTAGAAATTGCAATGGTTAGTTTATTTCACCAATAAATATAATCAGTTATTTTATCTATCTGACCAATTAAATGAACTACAATCACACTAATATCTTTCTAAAGGAAATATTTATTCAAATACAAAACAAATGTGAGCAATATAGTGGTGTGAGATTCATGGCTTCACCTATAGTATACTAATGTCTGTCAATGTGTATATGCAAAATGTATGGCTATATTTACCTGTGTTCTTTTCTTTTCTTTCTACTTAAAGATACATTGTGTTCAGGTATATCCATAACAGTAACACAATGAGTATTGACCCAGCTAAACAAATCTTATATTTATGTCCATCCTTGTATCCAGGGAAAATGACATCACTAAATGGCATACAAGTGTCACTGTGGCCAAGAAATGTTAACACTCACCTTACCCCCGGTATATTTGGATGAATGCTGCCAGAAATTTCACTACAAATAAAATCCAATCCTATATGGTTATTATAATACTAACGACTTGACCGTCAAAAATTACGGCAATACAATTGTAAGGCTGGGGATGCTGTTTGCCACACAATGTGAAATTTTTAACCTTTTTGTTATCTATGAAGAAGGACAACCATGTAAGTAGATTGGTTTATTTTTTCAACTTGAGTTCAAGAAATGGTAAACCATTATTTTTTAACAATATTAACCTTTTTAATTTTCAGCTATGCAGGAATAATATAACAATGGATCAACGTTGTATGAATCAGTATTGTAAACCATTAAATAATGCTTTTTAACATGCAACTTGTAGTTCAAGTATTGGTCAACAATTATTTTTTAACACTATTACAATTTTCAATTGTCAGCTATTCAGTAGTAATATAACAATAGGTCAACTTGGTATGAACTGTATTAATAAGTACCGTAAACCATCACATAATGCTTTGTAACATGCAACTTGTAGTTCAACTACTGGATAACCACACAGGTATTGAATCCAGAGGAAGGCAAACAGAACCCCCCCCCCCCCCCAGTGAAACTCATCCAATTGTGTCAAAGGGGAAAGAAAAATTAATTCCTTCCTGACCTCAGTAACTGGCAATCAGATTATTCCTGTATCAATACTCCCTATTGAATAATACATTTCAATTTTAACATGCAACTTGTATTTAAACTACTGCTAAACAATTGTTCTTTTTTTAATATTAACATTTTCAATTGTCAGCTATGCAGGGGTAATATAACAATAGATCAACTTTGTATGAACAAGTATTGTAAACCATTACATAATGCTTTATAACATGCAACTTGTAGTTAAAATACTGATAAACCACATAGGTATTGAATCCAGAGGATGGCAAACAGAAAACCACCCAGTGAAACTTATCCAATTGTATCAAAGGTGGAAAAAAAATGAATTCCTTCCTGACCCCAGTAACTGCGATCAGATTACTCACTGGATCAATACTGTCTATTTAATCATCTTCCCAGAAATTATCATCCTCCTACTAACATAAACCCTTAATTACATACAATGAAACAACTTTCCACACCTTGTAAAATACAATTTTAACATTACAAACAGTAACTTAATGTAATAACATTTAAAGTGTAATAGTAAGAAAATTCAAAATAACTGTTTTGTGGGGCCAATCTTCCCAAAAGGTCACTTTCAAGACATTTCAATCTTTTACTTTTTCTCTGGGATATTACCACTGTTTATTCATGTTTTAGTTTTTTTTAATCTTGTCATTCTTGAAAATGGCACATAGAGTTTCCTATGTGAAATAGTGGTCCTCTAAAAAGAGGCCCAGTGACATAAAAGTTTGTCCTGATAGTAAAACCACTGTTTTCTATGTTTTTTTGCCATTTTATAGAAGTTACTATGTGAAATAGTTGTCCTCTATAAAGTGTCCGAGTGACAACAACGTTCGTCCTCGAAATAAAACCACTTTTCTCTATGTTTTTGGGGGGTTTTGTTGTGAATTTGTCCTTTAGATAAAAACTTTTTCCTTTTTTTTTTTGGTACATCTGTTGTATTGTTATCCTTTTTTGTAATTTACGTTACAGCACCTCATAGTAGACAATGTTTTTTATAAAAATTCGGCCATCATCTAAAAAATCACCCTGACTTTGTTTTTTTCAATATAAACTTTCATTTTGAAAATGCAACATAGAGTTGTCCATGTGCAAATACAGGTTCCTGTAAAAAAATACCAGCAGACTTAAAAGTTTGTCCTTGGGATTTATTTATGGTCATAGCAAATGCCATGATGATGGGAAATTGTCTATTTAAAGGAAAAAAAGGCAAACCACTCTCACTTGGAGCCAAATCAATTCTTAGTATAAAAACTCGTTCAAATTTATGGGTACCTTTCACAATTTTTTCTAGATTCAAGGCATCAATATTTTTTTTATGTTAATATCACTTTGCAATGTAATGGTCGTTATTGATAGCATTTAGAAATATTGCTGATATTAGTGATTCTTTGCAAATAATTTCTGATGGAATTTCAACGGTATCATCAGGTAGAATAGTTATTTGTGGATGTTTTATTTCTCCAATTTGAATTAGCCAATCATTGAATTCATTTTGGCCTTGAGATGTCATATTTAGTTCTAATTTGACACAGTTTACTTGTCTTTATACATGTTTCGACGATGTCAGTCTTATTTCCATGTAGCACAAAAGGTAATGTTTGGCTAAAATCTCCTCCTAACAACATCACCTTTCCACCAAATGGCAAATCGTTATCCATAACTTCTTTTAATAATCTATCAATACATTGCAGGGCATGACACAACACCATTGTTGCCTTGCTATTATAATTAATTTACTTTGTTTTATATTTTTTGGCTTGTAATGAATTCATTCGAATATCCGACACTGATGTTTTTAAAATGGGAACTGGCAGTTTAAATCCACTGTGCACAGTTCTCCCTCTTTCTAACAGAAGTGGGGCAATTCCAGTTGTTGCAAATAGCAGCGTTATTTGAACTTGTGCTTGAATAAAACGCATCAATAAATTATATAGATAAGCTTTTCCCGAGCCACCAGGTCCATCTAGATAGAAATAATGCTCTTTCAGCATGTCATCATCTATTGCATTCATGATGGCTATACATGCTTGTAATTGTTATTTATTTAAAGTTGCAATTTTTCTTGGGCTTTTTTGGTTTTCAGTGACAGTGTCATATTCTTCAAAGTTTATTTCATCTATGAGTCCTGGATCAGGCAGATTAAAATTTGCACAATTTAATCCATGACAAATACATTTTTCTTGAATTTCCATTAATGCTTTTAATTACGCAATGGTCTCATTGTAACGTTTCAAAAAGTCTTCACACATATTCAATTTAAATGTTTCACACAAAGCTAATGCATCAGGTACATTGCAAAAGATGCAAATGAATGCAAATTGTTCTGTAGTTTGCTTTGGCATTTGACATAGTGCTGCTTCTTCCAGACATCTCTCCCATTCCATATCATCGCTATGAAGTTTTGATGTCTTACAGCTAACTGAAAACTATCATAACCTATGTAATTCACTGTGCGTAAATATTCATAACTTTGTGCAACGGGAACATGTAAAAGAAGTAATCTTAAACTGACATATTCAATGTCTCTTGGACTAAAGGTATAAATTCTGGGGATCATTTTATTAGTATCTTTTTTTCGTTGTCACCATTGGGCATTTGTGAATACATAGTAATATGGAATCTCAATGTATAAAAAATGAATGGCCTTACAGTCGTCGCAATTTAATAGAACCCAAGCAGTAAGTGTTGTTGTTCTATTTTTATTTTGGGCTATGGCATTTCTTTCATTCCCTGCAGTAAAGCAAACAAATTGACTTTGTGGTAAATGTACAGCTAATCGTAAAAACAGAATGTGACCAATCATGCATCTCAAATTTCAGAAGATGCCACATTGCTTCCGGAGCACTGACATAGCGAGCATCTAAATAACATGGAAGTTCATCTTGTAAAATTGGATTATCTTGTTAATTTTGTGCACCTTGCACAACAACAGTTGCTGCATCATATACTTTGTATATATATATATATATTTATACACATATTTTATGGGTTTGATAGAAGTGCAAGCTTCCACATTTATGTGTGCATTGTACTTAATCTACAAATGTGGATTGTATGGAACTACATATTTATTAACAAACATTTTGCCACGAATAATTGCAGTTTGTCCATCTCTTCTTTTATATAAAGGATATCCATCACAATTAGCATAAGTTTGCATTTGAAATTGTTTTGGGAAATCTTTTGTGCATTTTTTATTTTCCATACATGGTGAATTAGGATTTATATCTCCACATGGACCATGAATAATTTGGTGTGTTACAATGTCATAACGTTTGGTAAATTTTTGGGGATGTGGCAATTCAGCACTAATCACTGAATCCACTCTCTCTGCAGTATTCAAATTATATTTTTCTTGTAGGATTAAAAGTATATGTGCATGTGGCAGGCCTCTTTTTTTAAATTCAATGGTATAAACAAAAGCCACACATCACCCAAATAACTGTGCTTTATTTATATAATCTATTAATGTATTTAGTTTTATTTTGAATACTCTAGCCACTAAATCTAGTTGAATTTCTTTGATCTCTGGCCATTGTGGATTACATGTGACTGTAATGAATAAATCTGGTTTTCCAAATTTAGTCACAATAGCCATGGCATCATTGTATCTTTCTTGCATATTGCGAGGCGATCCTTGGAAAGAAGATGGCGAAATGATTGCTCTTCCAGCTGGAATGTCTCTTGCTTGTAGCCAATTCAGCGACATAATTCATCAATCCACAATATTGATCTACGCAAAGTATGTTTTGTTGAAATTTTATAAAATTTAGATTATTTGCTTCGACTTGTAGATATGAATCAATAATCCATTGTTGTGTGAGTTTCCCCCCGCATAAAATAGAATTAAAATGATCCTGAATAGCAGTTTGTGCCACTTAATATTCCAGCATGCAGATGCACAAGTGAAAAACTAAGAAACTACCTAATACATCAACTTTATACACAGAAACATCATCTAAATCACCAAAGAGTAAGCCTCCTTCAAAAACTAAAGGAGAGCAACATATATGAAGCTGAACATGTAGAAAAAGAAATACAACATCTTCACAAGAAACAACAACATGAATTTATAAAAAAAAAAAAAACTCAGCTGCCTCTTCCAGCAAAACAACATACATCAGCGAAAGGAAGAGAGAAGAAACAACCAAAATTTAGTCCTAAATTCTAATAAAGCATTTGAAATAAAGATGATCACATTCTTCAACACTAAAAACACAGGACTTAATATAGACTTGGGATTTCTAACACATTATCAGAATTTCATATGATTTTTCTCCTTATACTATAGACTTATCTATGATATTAATAATAAGTAATTAATAAATTAATATACGTTAATTAATTAATCACTAAGTATCATCAATGCAAAACCTAAAGAGCTAATCATGTTTTCCCAAAGAACGTTATCATTGCAATGCAAATGTCATATCCAAACACAAAGAGCTATAAGCATACTGTAAAATAACCTGAAATTTTTTTTAATTTTTTTGGTTAAATTAATTAATTAAGCAATTAATGTATGATATTTAATTGGCATTCATTAAAAGGTAAATAACTAAGCATCTATGTATTTATAACTAAGGTAATACTATTTTTTTTTTTTTTTTTGAAATTATTAATTAATTATTAATTACTAAATTAATATACGTTAATTAATTAATCAAAAACTATCATCAATGCCAAACAAAAATACTTAATCATGTTTTCCTAAAGAAGGGCATCATTAAATCGTATACCTGTAAAGTTGATGTAATTGCAGATGAAATGCTGCAGAGGCCTGTTAGCCAATGATCAGTAATACAGATATATGTGCAGTGTAAAATATTTATTTTTTTAGTGCAGTGAAAAATATAATTTTTTTTCTAATTACTAATTAATAAATGTTCATGAACTTTAATAATTAATTAATCAATTAATAAATATATTAGAAATAGCTAAGCATTTTTTCCCGGGCTCTTATACAGACCCTCATGAGCCTCTATTTAACCCCATTAGTCCCATAAGGGTATTTAAAGACCCTCATGGGACAGTTAGAAGCCTAACATTACCCCGTAAGTGCTATGAGGGTTCTACAGTACCCTCATGACACTAAGTATAAACACTACACTGCACTATAGCCCCCCCAATAAACCATTAAATCTAAACTAACCACCCTCTACACTAACCTATTAACACCTACACTACCTACCTACACTACCTACCTACCCCCTAATGACCCCCACCACTCTAATTACATAAAATAAACCAAAGTCACCAAAAAAAAAAATCTACATTACATAAAATAAAAAACCTAAATCACAAAAAATAAGAAATCTACATTACAGAAAAAAAACCTAATCACAAAAAATAAAAAAGTAACATTACAGAAAATGAAAAAAATACATTACAACCCTGTCCCCCCCCCCCCCCCCCCGTACAGAAAAAAAAATACATATGCCTCAGATAAGGGCGGGAGCTGCCATAACTGGCAGGATCGGTAGAAGGTGTAGAGCCATTAGGGTGTGTTCTCGCGTGTGTGAGGGGTGGATGGAGTTTAGGTGTTGTGGGGTCGGGCCTAGCTGAGTCATTAGAAACATATAAAGGGAGTAGCTTGCAGTCAGTAAGGTTCCCACTCCTGTTAGGGCAATAGTTCAGCTTGATCAGTTGAACAAAGAGACCATGATGGTAAGTTCTCCCTTTAAATTAGGGGATGGGGGTAGGGCCATGTTGGCTAGGTTCTAGAATAGTCACCAAGTTCCTATTAAGGGTAAGATAGACTGTATCCCATATGACAGGAGTAGGGCTCGGCTCTGTGTGCGCTCATACTTTGTGTTCGCCAGGCAGAATAAGGCTGAAGAAATTAGTCAGTGGGCGATTATTAGTACAATAGCTCCTGTAAAGCTTCAAGGTGTTTGAATTAAGGCGGCTGCAATGACTAGTCCTATGTTGCTCACAGATAAATAGGCAATTATAGACTTTAAATCTGTTTGTTGTAGACAGACCGAGCTGGTTATAATGATACCTCAGAGGGAGAGGATAATAAATGGGTAGGCTAGGTCTTTTATGGTCGGGGCCAGGGTAATCGAGATACATATAATGCCATACCCCCCTAGTTTTAGTAGAATCGCGGCTAGAACCATGGAGCCGGCAATTGGTGCCTCCACGTGTGCCTTGGGGAGCCACAAGTGAGTTCCATACAGAGGCATTTTAACCATAAAAGCAAGTAAACAGGCCAATCATCAGGCTTTATTAGATCATGTTACGGGGGTTATAGATGGTGATAGTTAAAGAGCTAGAATTGAGAGGGTCCCTCCATTTTTTTGTAGGGCTATTAGGGCCAACAGAAGGGGGGGGATCCTGCTAAAGTGTAAAATAAAAAGTAAGTTCCAGCATTAAGTCGCTCTGCTTGGTTGCCTCACCGTGTAATTAAGATGAGGGTGGGGATAAGCGTTATCTCAAATGTTACATAGAAAATAATACGTTCTGTGTCTCCGAAGGCCAGAACGAGGGCAATTTGAAGGCAGGTTAGGGTTAAATTAAGGAACATTGTCGTGTTAGGGGCTCAGATGTTATGTGATTTTGACTGGCAATAATTATTAGTGGGAGAAGCCAGCAAGACAGTATTATAGTGGTGACGAGAGTTGGTCGGTTGCAAGTATGTTATTGGTAAAGTAAGCAAGTTCAGTGGGGCTGAAGAACCAGATTAGGCTAATTGTGGCGACTATTAGACTTTAGCCGGCTGAGAAAGTTCATAGTCATCGATTTGGGGCAAGCCAAATCGACGGGATTAGCATTAAGGAGGGGATCAGAATTTTTAGCATTGTAGAAGATTTAAGTTGTGTAAGTTGTCTGTCCCGTGTGTACGAGTAGTTGCTACTATTAGGGCTAGTCCTGTCCCAGCCTCGCATGCAGAGTAGGCAAGTATAAGTATCGGCATAATAGAAAAAGAGAATAATGACACATGTGAGGGCCAGGTTGACAGGCCGACATAAAGTGCTAATATCATGCCTTCTAAGCATAGAAGAGCAGACAGCAGGTGTGTACGATGAAATGCTAGTACGGTAAGGCCTAGTATAAAGGCTGAACAAAAGCTAAAGTGTGTGAGTGTAATAGGGCAGCAGCGGAGTTCAAACGCTGTAAGTTAAGTCGAAATTAACTATCTTGGTTAGACTAGCTGCCCATTCTGCTCATTCCAGCCCTCCATGGAGTCATTCGTAGATCAGCCCGACGATCAGCAATCCTAAGATGATAAGGGCTCAGGTAATTGTAGTGGTTGGGTGGTCAAGTTGAACTGCTCAAGGGGCTTGAAGGAGAAGGGCGATTTCGAGGTCGAAGAGGAGGAAGAGAATGGCCACTAGGAAAAATTGCATTGAGAATGGAAGTTGGGCAGAGTCTAGTGGGTCAAATCCGCATTCATACGGGGACAGTTTTTCTGTGTCGGGGGTGATTTGCGGGAGTCAAAATGCTACTACTGCGAGAATGGCTAGTCAGAGCGGGACCGCTAAGCCCATATTTAAAGACAGTTGTGTTGTTGGTGTAAAGGTATAAGGAAGTAAACCCAGCAGGTTGATTGAGATTAGGAATATTATAAGGGAAGTAAGAATTATTACTCAATTATGTCCATTTTGGCTAATAGGGGTAAAACATTTTTTGTGAAGGTAAAGATTGGAAATGTAGCTAAGCACGGGCAAGTTCTAATAATGGGAGACTTAAATTACCCTGAAATAAACTGGATAAATGAGACCAGCAGCTCAGCTAAGGGGAGCAGGTTCTTGAGTACACTCAGGGATCATTACCTGGCCCAGGTAATACAAGAACCTACTAGAAATGGGGCCATGGATTTAGTCATCACAAGTAATATTGATATAATATCAAATGTAAAAATAGGGGAACCCTTGGGGAACAGTGATCACAACACAGTATCATTTGAGATTGAATACAAAAAACAGAGTTGTAAGGGGCCAACAAAAACTCTAAATTTTAAAAGGGCTAACTTTTATGGGCTACGGGCAGCAATACAGCATATAGACTGGGACAAAGAACTTACAGGGAAAAATTCTGAAAATAAATGGACAACATTCAAATCCTTACTAAATAAACATACTCATCAGAATGTACTATGTGGAAATAAAATGAATAGGAGTAAATCACATCCCATGTGGCTTAACAATGACTTAAAGATCATGATGAGGAAAAATAAATATGCATTTAAATTATACAAGAAGGAGGGAACATAGGCAGCTTTATGTGACTATAAGGAAATCAACAAGTTTTGCAAAAGGGCTATTAGACTTGCTAAAATAGAAAATGAGAAGTCAGTTGCAATGGAAAGTAAGACTAACCCTAAAATATTTTTTAAATATATTAATGGGAAGAAGGCCAGGAAGGAATCGATAGGACCATTACAATGTGACACAGGCCATCTGATAATTAGTGACCAGGAAAAGGCAGATGAGCTAAATAGGTTCTTTTCGTCTGTTTATACAAGGGAGGTTCCAGGGGTTGGGACACAGCAACATAATGGGGCTACACTACCTTCACTAAATAATTGGTTAACGCAGGAAGAAATCCAAAAGAGGTTGGAGAAAATAAATGTTAATAAAGCCCCAGGTCCTGATGGAATACATCCAAGGGTACTGAGGGAGCTGGGTTCTGTAATAGCCAAACCATTATATCTAATCTTTCAAGACTCACTCACTACAGGGTCTCTACCGGATGACCGGAAAAAAGCAGAAGTGATACCTATATTTAAGAAGGGATCTAGAGCAAATCCAGGGAATTATACACCAGTGAGCCTCACTTCTGTAGTTGGGAAGCTTTTAGAAGGGTTAATAAGGGACAGAATACAAGAATACGTCTATTTGAACAGGATCATAGGTAGCAGTCAACATGAATTTATGAAGAATAGGTCATGTCAGATCTAGTTTTTATGAGGAGGTTAGTAGGAACTTGGATCAGGGCAACTCAGTAAATGGAGTCTTTTTAGATTTTTCAAAGGCATTTGATACAGTGCCACATGGAAGACTAGTGAGCAAACTAAGGGATAAAGGAATTGCAGTAAATATCTGCTCATGGATCGAGAGCTGGCTAAAAGACAGGAAGCAAAGGGTTGTTGTAAATGGAACATACTCCGATTGGTCTAATGTGATAAGTGGGGTTCCTCAAGGTTCAGTATTAGGTCCTCTCCTTTTTAACATATTTATTAATGACGTTGAGGTAGGACTCGAATGTAGTGTCTCCATTTTTGCTGATGACACTAAGTTGTGCAAGGTAATAAAATCAGATAATGATGTACTTTCCCTACAAAAGGATTTGCATAAATTAGAGAAATGGCAGATGAGATTTAATACAAATAAATGCAAGGTTATGCATCTGGGAAGGAAAAATAGCCATTCAATCTAAATTCTTAATGGAGCAAATCTAGGGGTATCAGATATTGAAAGAGATTTTGGAGTACTAGTGGACAACCATCTAGGTAACAGCGCTCAAGCCAAGCCAAACAGCAGTTGCAAAGGCAAATAAAATATTAGCATGTATTAGGAAGGGTATAGAAGCAAGGGGAGCAAATATAATTCTGCCACTATACAAAGCCCTAGTACGCCCTCATTTGCAATATGGAGTACAATTTTGGGCACCACCTCATAAAAAAGACATTTTAGAGCTGGAAAAAGTACAGAGAATGGCTACAAAACTAATAAGGGGAATGGAGGGGCTAAGTTATGAAGAAAGAATAACAAAATTAAACTTATTTTCGCTAGAAAAAAGGCGTTTTACGAGGGGATATGATTACCTTATATAAATACATCCTGGGTCAATATAAGGCTTTGTCAGGTGAACTTTTTGTAGCAAGAGATTTTCAACTGACAAGAGGACATCCTTTGAGGTTAGAGGAAAAAAGATTTCACCTTAAACAAAGAAAAGGGTTCTTCACAGTTAGGTTGGTTAAACTGTGGAATTCTCTACCAAAGGATGTGGTGACAGTGAATTCGATAGACAACTTCAAAAAGGGGTTAGATATATTTTTAAATAAAGAGGGCATTCAAGGCTATCCTAGATAACTAGCAAAGGAATATTGATCCAGGGAGAAATTTGATCGCCAGTTTCTGGGGTCAGGAAGGAAATTCCCCTTATGAGACAATTGGCAAGTTTCAATGTTTTTTTTTTTTTCTGTTTGCCTTCCTCTGGATCAAATAACAATTAACACTTAATAATAAATACTCCACATTAAAAAGATCAATAGAAATCTACTATACTATTCATAATTATTTAATCAATAATTTAATTAATAACTAATCCACATATTGCAGATCAGAGGAGATCTTAACAGGTTGAACTTGATGGACTGAAAGTCTTTTTTCAACCTTAATTACTATGTAACTATGTAAGATAAATCAGGATTGGAGAGTTATTAAGCGGTTGTTTAACCATCGGTCGGACTGGGTGGGGAACAGTACTCATGGTGCCAGAATAGCTAACTCCTAGGAGAGAGGGGCTCATAAATTGGTCAAAGAAGCTTAAGTTCATGGACAAGTTCACGGGGCAGGTTTAGATTTTTCAGTGTTTTGGGTTGTTGGCTCATTAAATGTTTTATGGCTGGTAACTTTATGTGGAATAATTGTTAGAAGAAGAAGCCAGGAGAATACTAGGATGGCAAATCACAGGCCCGAGTTTAACTGCGGCATTTCGCTAAGGGTGGTTGGGAGTCACCCGGACTACAGCTTAAAAGGCTGTGGCTTGTACCCTGTTAGCTTCTACGTAAGGCTTCTAGCATTGATGAAGACCAGTTTTCCTTTAGGGGACTGCTTCAACTACAATTGGTATGTGATTGGCGCCGCAGATCTCCGAGCACTGACCGTAGAATACTCCCGGGCCTGTGGCAATAAAGGATGTTTGGTTTAGTTGTCCCAGGATGGCATCTGTTTTCACCCCTAATGAGGGGACAGCTCATGAGTGAAGAACATCTTCAGCTGTTTCTAGTATGCAAGTTGGTGCTTCTATCGGAACAACCATTTGGTTGTCAACTTCAAGCAGGCGGAACTGCCCGGGTGTAAGATCTTGGGTCGGGGTTTATATAGGAGTCAAATGCTAGGTCTTCGTAGTTAGTAAATTTGTAGCTTCAATACCACTGATGTCCAATAGCTTTAACTGTTAAGTGCGGGTCGCTAATCTCTTCTATTAGGTATAGGATGCGTAATGAAGGCAGAGCAATAACAATTAGAATAATGGCTGGCATAATGGTCCAGACTATTTCGATCTCTTGTGCATCTATAGCGTTGGTAAGTTTTGTAGTTATCATGATAGTGATAATATAGAGGACTAAGGTGCTAATCAGGAAGACTGCCATCAGGGCGTGGTCATGAAAGTGAAGGAGTTCTTCTATAATAGGGGATGCTGCGTCTTGAAAGCCTAGTTGTGTTGGGTGTGCCATGTTAAGGTGTGCGTGGTTTTAACTCGCAACTCTGCCTTGACAAGGTAGTGTAATAGTTTTACTAACACTTCAATAAAGAAAATGGCAAAGTGGCTATGCAGCTGACTTGAAATCAGTAAATGGGGGTTAGATTCCTTCTTTTCTCGTTAAGCCCAATGGGGTATTTGTACGAATGCTGGTTCCTCAAAGGTATGGTAGGGGGGTGGGCAGCCATGAAGTCATTCCACGTTGGTCATAGTCAGTTCCGTTAGAATTACTTCCCATTTGGCGGAGAAAGCCTCTCAGATAATAAATATTATTATAATCACTGCTATGTGTGATACCAGGGAGCTGATAGAGGAGACTGTGTTTCAAAGGGTGTAGGCGTCTGGGTAGTCCGAGTAACAACAGGGTATGCCAGCTAGCCCTAGGAAGGGTTGGGGAAATTTTTTTAGGTATACCCCTGCAAATATAACTCCGAAGTGGATTTTTGTTCAGGTTTCGTGAAGGGTGTAGCCGGTAAACAGGGTTAATCAGTGCACGAACCCGCCCATGATTGCAAAGACGGCTCCTATGGAGAGACCATGATGAAAGTGGGCAACGACGTAGTAGGTGGCGTGAAGGACAATGTCCAATGATGAGTTTGCAAGAACAATTCCGGTTAGGCCCCCTACTGTGAATAAGAAAATAAAGCCGAGGGCCCACAGCATGGCGGCATCTCATTTAATAGTTCCTCCGTGCATTGTGGCTAATCAGCTAAATACTTTTATCCCTGTTGGGATGGCAATAATTATTGTGGCGGAGCTAAAATAAGCTTGAGTGTCTACGTTAAGGTCTACTGTAAATATGTGGTGGGCTCAGACAATAAACCCTAATAGGCCAATCGACGTTATAGCTCAGACCATGCCCATGTAGCCAAAGGGTTCTTTTTTACCAGAATAATAGGTTACGATATGGGAAATCATGCCAAATCCCGGAAGGATAAGAATATATACCTCTGGGTGCCCAAAGACCCAAAACAAGTGTTGGTATAAGACCGGGTCCCCCCCACCCGCAGGGTCAAAAAAGGTAGTATTAAGATTGCGGTTTGTAAGAAGTATTGTGATTCCGGCTGCTAATACAGGGAGTGACAGAAGAAGTAGGACCGCTGTAATAAAGACGGACCACACAAACAAGGGCGTTTGGTACTGGGACATGGATGGTGGCTTCATGTTAATAGTTGTAGTGATAAAATTAATGGCAGCTAAAATTGATGATACACCAGCCAGATGGATGGAGCAAATTGTTAGGTCACAGACGTCCCGGTGTGAGCCAAGTTTCCGGCTAGCGGGGGTAAACTGTCCTCCCAGTTCCGGCCCCAGCTTTGACCCCAGAGGAGGCCAGCAATAGGAGGAATGACGGGGGCAGTAGTCAGAAGCTTATATTATTTATTCGAGGGAACGCTATGTCTGGGGCTCCAATTATCAGAGGAATTAACCAGTTGCCAAATCCCCCGATTATGATGGGCATGACCATGAAGAAGATTATAACGAAAGTGTGAGCCGTAACGATTACATTATAAATCTGATCATCCCCTAGCAAGGTGCCGGGCTGGCTCAGCTCATGCACCGAAAATCAGGTAGAGGGTGCCAATGTCATTATAGTTGGTTGAAAATAGTCAACGTGTGATTGCCACAGGTAAGATAGCCCAGGGTTAGGCGGCGGGTTGTAGCCCCGAAGACGAGGGTTCAAGTCCCCCTCTTATCAGCCCTGTGGTGTAGAATATGCAAGATTGCAAATCTTGAGAAGCGAGGTAACATCTCGCCGGGGCTTCTCCCGTTTCACAGACGGGAGAAGTGACATCCAACCTATATAATATACAATACATCCTATCTATGTAATATACATCCCACAATCTAATATACAATACATCCTATCTATGTAATATATATCCCCCTAACATACAATAAATGCTATCTCTATATAAGAAACCCTAATTCTAAGCTAAACTAAAATAATTAAGACAACTTACCTTTACAGATGTCCCTTCAGATCAGCCACCTCGGGGGAAAAAAATAAAAAAATAGTACAACATTTACAGTAAATAAATAAACATTCTAAATAGTCTAAATATTCTACTCACCTTTCCAGCATGTCCCAGTCCTTCTTCTTTTCTTCTCCTGCGCGGCCCCTGTTGAAAAAAAACATTACATTAATACAACATACATAAACATAATCTACATTGTACTAACCTCCCCGAGATGTCCTCGGCCTCCTCCTCTTCTGCCCCGGATGGGCCCTGGAACAATCCGCGCTCTAAAAACAAAAAAGGTTGAAAAACTAAAGCAGGTCCGCACTTTCGAAACCCCGCCAATGTGTGAGCCAATGAGAAAGGGATACACCCCCAAATCCCACTCTGATTGGATAATGCACCTGTCAATCTTTATTTAAACCAATCAGAAGACTTTATTGCCATCAGCCAATCACAATGGGATACATCCCCACGGGGTGATTGGCTGAAGACATCTGCACCTTCTGATTGACATTGACAACAATCAATGAGAAGGCGTAAATGCCTTCGGCCAATCAGTACATGGGGGTGTATCCCATTATGAATGGCTATTGTCAGTGCAACCAATCAGAATGTGCAGATGCCTCCAGCCAATCACCCTGTGGGGGTGTATTCCATTGTGATTGGCTGAAGGCATCTGCGCCTTGTGATTGGTTGAAATAAAGATTGACAGGTGCATTATCCAATCCGAGTGGGATTTTGTGGTGTATCCCTTTCTGATTGGCTCACACATTGGCGGCTTCTGATTGGCTGAATTTGATAGACAGCGTTTTCAACCAATCAGAAGGCGCCATTGCCTATTTTCTTCCGAAAAAGTCTCAGGGAGGCTCATTAGCGTCGGGGAGGTTCGCGAGTGCGGATCTCTGTTATTTTTGTTAGAGCGTGGTTCCAGGGTGGGGCAGAAGAGGAGGAGGCCGGAGACATCGCAGGTAGGTAAGTACAATGTAGATTCTGTTTATTTTATTTTGTTTTATGTTTATGTATGTGTCCTAATGTTCTGTTTTTTTTTAACAGGGGCCGCGCCGGAGAAGAAGAAAAGAAGAAGGACGGACACATGCTGGAAAGGTGAGTAGAATATTTTGAATGTTTATAATGTTTATTTATTTTCTGTAAATGTGTTGCACTAATTTATTTATATTTTTTTCCCTAGGTGGCTGATCTGAAGGGACATCTGCAAAGGTAAGTGGTCTTAATTATTTAATTATTTTAGCTTAGAATTAGAGTATTTTATATAGAGATAGCATTTATTGTATGTTAGATAGGGGGATTTTTATTTTCTGTAATGTTCCTTTTTTTTTATTTTTTGTGAGTTCGTTTTTTTATTTTCTGTAATGTCAATTTTTTTCTTTTTGGTGACTTGATTTTTTTTAAATTTTCTGTAATTAGAGTGGTGTGGGGTTTTAGGGGGTAGGTAGGGTAGGTAGTGTAGGTAGTAGTAGGTTAGTGTAGAGGGTGGTTAGTTTAGATGTAATGTTTTGTTGGGGGGTATAGTGCAGTGTAGTGTTTATACTTAGTGGCATGATGGGCCTTAAGGACCGTCATGGCACTTATGCAGTTAATGTTGGGTTGTAACAGTCCCGTAAGGGTAATAATATACCCTTATGGGACTGATGGGGTTAAATAGAAGCTTATGAGGGTCTGTATGGACCCCCATGAGTGACATGGTTATTTATGGGCTTATGTGGGTCTTTATTGACCCCAATGAGTGACAGGGTTAATTATATGTATTATGGGCATCTGTATTGACCCTCATGAGTGACAGGGTTAATTAGGGGTTTATGGGGGTCTGTATTGACCTCATTAGTGAATGTGTTAATTAAGTGCTTATGGGGGTTTGTATTGACCCCCATGAGTGACACGGTTAATGAAGGGCTTATGGGGGACTGTATTGACCCCCATGAGTGACAGGGTTTATTAAGTTCTTATGGGAAGCTGTATTGACCCTCATGAGTGACAGGGTTAATGAAGTGCTTAGGAGGGTCTGTATTGACCCCCTTGAGTGACAGGGTTAATTAAGGGTTTTATGGGGGTCTGTATTAAGCCTCATGAGTGGCAGGGTTATTTATTGGCTTATAGTGGTCTGTATTGACCCTCATGAGTGACAGGGTTAATTAAGGGCTTATGGGGGTCTGTATTGACCACCATGAGTTATAGGGTTAATTATGGGCTTATGTGGGTCTTTATTGACCCCCATGAGTGACAGGGTTAATTATATGTATTATGGGCATCTGTATTGACCCTCATGAGTGACAGGGTTAATTAGGGGTTTATGGGGGTCTGTATTGACCTCATTAGTGAATGTGTTAATTAAGTGCTTATGGGGGTTTGTATTGACCCCCATGAGTGACACGGTTAATGAAGGGCTTATGGGGAACTGTATTGACCCCCATGAGTGACAGGGTTAATTAAGTTCTTATGGGGAGCTGTATTGACCCTCATGAGTGACGGGGTTAATGAAGTGCTTATGAGGGTCTGTATTGACCCTCATGAGTGACGGGGTTAATAAAGTGCTTATGAGGGTCTGTATTGACCCCCATGAGTGACAGGGTTAATTAAGGGTTTTATCGGGGTCTGTAATAAGCCTCATGAGTGGCAGGGTTATTTATTGGCTTATAGGGGTCTGTATTGACCCCCATGAGTGACAGGGTTTTCTAGGGGTTGATGGGGCTCTGTATAGATATATTACGGGTCCTTTAGGGACCTTTATGTTCCTTTAAGGACCCGTAAGGCGGGAATTTTGAATTTTAATTGCAGCGGGGCTCCCTGATCGCGTGCGACCAGGGACCCCCAATGCAAGGTTTAATGTGGGGTTAATGCGGGTTTCCCAGCTTATCTGGGATCCCGTGGGTTTAATGTGGGTTTCCTAGCTTATCACCCTTACTCTTGGATACATTTTAGGTGTCTGGTCGGTCTGGGGGCGTGGAGCCTCGTTTTCGTTTTTTTCGGCGGCCATTTTTTCTTTCGCTTAGGTGATTTTCGGGTGTCTAAACTCTTGAATTTCTACTTAAAT
Organism: Discoglossus pictus; assembly: GCA_027410445.1. Taxonomy (NCBI): domain Eukaryota; kingdom Metazoa; phylum Chordata; class Amphibia; order Anura; family Alytidae; genus Discoglossus; species Discoglossus pictus. Next base: position 441,859,371 of record CM050165.1, on the reverse strand, counting down.
TGAGGTATAACTTCACTTTTAGAGGTGCTGGGTGCCCCCCTTGCTGTGGGTAAGCTTTTTATGTGTTTGTTGTGTGTAAGGCGCTTTTGTCACTCCTTGCCAGCGACGGCGCAGCAACAACTTTTGCAAACCCGCACTGATGACAACTATATATGTGATATGTCATTTTTTATTAATATTTATAAAGGTTATTGATATTAATAATATCACATATTAATTGCCGAAATCCATGACAATGCTAATTCCTGTAATGTGCCTAAAAAGGCACTTTGTCTGGAGTACATTTGGAAAATTCTCTTTTTTAGTTTAGCTAACAAAAATGATTTTTGCTGGAAAGGTTTCTTTAATTGTATGTCCATGGCTCCATTACTTCCTACCCTATACCCCTTGTCCTAGAACAAAACTAGATATGCAAAGTATTAGTTTTGCAAAAACATATAAATATGAGGTTCAATATATCTATATTTTGGTGGACTTTGTGTTTGATCTTCCAGAAGATAATTTATTAGTTTTCAAAGCAGTGCCATCTAGTGCCCCTCAATAAAATACCCCTTGAACTAGGACTTCCCCTCTGATCATGGTTCTCAATTCATGACTTTTTGTCTGGAGAGCATGGAATAGTAGGCTTGATATAAAGTTGATCGGTTCTGTGGTTACTATTAACAGCAACATGACAGAGTGCTTGGGTGCTGCCACTGGTTGAAACAAACAGACTAAAGAGTTTACAGGAATATTACTCTTCTTTTATGATATTCAGCTACACTCCTGATTTCTTCTACTATGCTTGGAGTGGTGGCAGCAGACACATATGTTCAAAGTGTGCTACAATTTTGATGGCTTTCATCTTTGACCTCGGATTGTGACCCCAACTTTTCTTTTGATTGCTGCCTGCCTTAACCCTTTACTAATGATCTCAATCTGCAATGTTGCCACCCTCCCTAATCTCTCATCTCGGAATCAAACAAGTTCTGCTGTCTGCCACTGATCTTGAATATGTTTAGGATCAATTTTCTTACAACTCTACTTGAGTCTTGTAATATTCCTTCCGTTGTGCAACTACAAGCACTACAGGTATTATACAATTCTAGAGGTAAATATGAGTTTAGTCATTCACAAAGACAAAGATTGACAATGAGTAGTTCTCAAATGGTATTGTATGACCTCATATGAGCCGTACAAGCAAATAATCACCGTAATGCCATACATTTTTTGGAAAATTAGGAAATCTTTCTCCAAAATTATATGAGAATTTGACCAGAACCTACAGGTAATGTTTAGTTGAAGTAAACTCCCAGGAACAAAGACTCCTTCTATAACAACAGGACTAAAAAGTTCAACTAGATGCCTTGTTCTTACTGTATTTAAAGTATTTACCACATATATACTATGTTGCATAAACAGTTTGCCTCCATTCTGTGGCTCCTTTAAGAACTCAATAGAGCTATTAATCTATCATATCAAACACATAAATCTAACCTACTAGAAATTCCATCCCAGTGCTCAAAATGTCCGTAGCATAGTAATCCCTGAGTACCTGTCCCATAACTATTTTATAAAATGCTATTGGCTCATGTAACAATATCCTATTTTGCTGAGGTTTACTTGGAAGTCTCTCCCAGTGCTCGAAAGTTTAAAAAAATCCTACAGGTACTTTAATCATAAATAAAGGGAGAATGGTGCCCCAGAGAAACCTGGATTTTACAAATCCATCACTATGAAGAAACTACCACCTTAATTGTGTCAGATTTGTGGCTTGGTTGTTCAAATCTGAAACTGCTACCTCCTTCAAACCAGGGGACCTGTGACCCCTCCTTAAATCCGCTATGGACTATGAGAACTCTCTCTCTCTACCTCCTCTCTTTCCCTTCCTTTCTCCACTCCCTCTATCTGTGCCTCATCTCTTCCTCTGTCTCTCTCCCACTCTTCCATCTTTCCTTTTCTTTCTCTCCTTTCCTCTCTCTTTACCTCCTCTCTTTCCCTCCTTCCCTCAATTCCCCTCTCTCTCCCTTCCTCCTCTCTCTTTTCCTCCCTCTTCCTCCCTCTCTATCTCCTCCCCACCCTCCATCTCCCCTCTCTCTCTCCCTCCCTCAGTCTCTCTCCCCTCTCTCTCTGCTTCCCTCCCTCCGTCTCTCTATCCCTTCTTCTCCCCCTTTCGTTCTCTTTATCTGCCTTCCACCCTCTTTCCCTTCCTTCCTTTCTCTCCCACTCTCTATTTCCCCCTTCCTCTCTCTCTCTCTCTCTCTCTCTCTCTCCCACTCTCACCCTCTTCCCCTCTTCCATCCTTCTCTCTCCCTCCATCTATCTCCATTCTTCTCTGCCTCCCTCTCTCTCTGCCTTCTCTTCTCTCTATCCCTCTGGCCCCCTTCCTCTTTCACTATCTCTTTTTCTCTCCCCCTACATTTCTCTCTTTCCCCAGCATGAACATTTTGTGGAGGAGGTGGCAAGGGCCCAGGCATCAGAGGAGGACACAAGATTTATGTAGTCAAACAGGAACATACTGGACCCTCAGCCAAACCCTTGGCATTTGACCACACTTCCCTACTATTCTGCCCGGGCCCTCCTGCTGGGCAGGCCAAAGGTAATTTCCTCCACCACCATCACCAACACCTCCTCCCAGCAGCTCTACCAACTGGGTCTCACCCATGGGTGTAGGATCTGGGGGGATGGGGGGGATAAATCCCCCCAGATTTTTCTGTGTTTGTATGTATGTATAAATAAGCTATTTTATAGCCTGTGTATATGTCATGCCCAGGGCCTGACTGAACTGTTTTACAATATGGCCTAGACCTGACTGGCCAGAGTTACCCTTTTTTTTTATTATTTTGGGTATGTATTTCTTAGTTTTTTTAGTTACAATATAATTACACTGTTATACTGTATGTATCTTGGTTTATGTTCTGTAAAACATATGTATTATGTTTCATGTTATAGGAATTGTTGTAACAAACATATTAGATATTCTGCAGGCTATTCCACCGGCCAACGCCTAAGACCATAGTCTCATGGATAATCCTTGTACACTCACTTCAACAGCAAATAGTTATCGTTAATATAATCAACAGGATAAGTTTAAAGGCTTGAGCTCATCAGATGTACAGGGTTTCCCAGAACGCAGTAAACAGTCAGATCTCTATTTTAGAAAATAAACTGGAGCTCTACTGTTGAGTATAGCACAGCAGGCAGTATATCCTAGTACATACAGGGATTATGACTTGGAATAGTTTGTCGGTGGGGTAATAAACTGAAAATGATTAACCAGTGTACTCTGGTAATGACAATTATAACAATACCCAGACCTCTAAAAAGATAAACTGGAAATCAGATCTCTACTATTAAGTGTAGCACAGCAGATAATAGTTCATACAGGAGTTATGACTCGTAAATAGACTTTTGATGGGTAGACAAAGTGTAATTCACCAGTAATATATAACATTTGCAATAAGCAGAAATTATCTACATGTATGTAAACACTATACAAATATACCAGGTGTGGGAGAAGTGAGAGACAATCATATAATGTAGATAGTATTACTCTGTGGCCCTCTCTGTAGTGGTTGTTAGGGACATGCTCCAACCCCCCTGACCCTGACAGAATACAGTCTCTTCATACTATGTTGAAACTGGGACTTATCCCACTGTTGTTTCACTCACCCACCACCTCAGCGTTTAATAGTTTAATAGTAGAGATCTGATTTCCAGTTTATCTTTTTAAAGATCTGGGTATTGTTATACTTGTCATTACCTGACCTTACTGGTTAATCATTTTCAGTTTATTATCCACCAATAGACTATTCCAAGTAATAATCCCTTTATGTACTAGGATATACTGCGTGTTGTGCAATATTCACCAGTAGAGCTCTGGTCTCCAGTTTATTTCCAGGACAGTAGACTATTTCTTCCCAACAACTGAGCATGTACACTCATCAAACCCAAGAACAGATGAATAAAACATATCACTTGCACTACTAGACAAGCTGGAAACTTATTTCTGTTCTCAACTTTCAGATGCTGCCATAACTCTACTCTGTGATAATATGGACTTCCTGATCATCACAACCTTTAGCACCTACACTGCAGAGCAATCCTCTCCCCACCTATTTCCCACCTATACTTCCCTATTTTAATTCTTCAAAACATTGAAATTCTATATACAAATATAAAAAAAGCCCTATTTAGTAAAGCTCTTTTTTAATTGTTATGATATAGACTTTATTAACAATTTGTCTAGCATTTCAGAGCAATTTGTATAACCTTTTTTTTATATTTTATATTAATGCCTTTGTAGTCATATACGGTTCAGATTCTGTGCTATCTACCAATATGGGCATGAAAGGAACACTGCAGTTCCAGAAAAAAGACGAGAGTTTGTCATGTGAGTACCAACATTTAAGAAGTATCAATTTAGGCATTATTCAAATTAATTAAGTCAGAGGTGCTCATCGGAGAATGAACCAACCTTAATAGGTTAGTTCTATGGCCATGATAAGCCAATCTGAGAGCAACCTCTTTCAGCTCACTTGTGCCCTTCACAGGGAGAAATATCCTGTAGTATATCAGTCTGGTCCCACTCAAAAGAGTGACCCAGCCCCGAAATACCAGGCAATTCTACCCTAAACAGGAGAAACAGCAAACCACAGACGCGTTTCGGCCTTCATGGGCCTCGTCAGTGATGTGTAGCTGAACTCCCTAAAGCACAGTGAGCAAGGGGTCCACGTTTGGCGTCCCCTATTCATAGATAAATAAGTTATGCAGATATATATATATATATATACTACTATCATTATATCTGTGTATCTGCTGAAAACCAAATATGCATTTAAAATGCTGACTAAAATAAGTGAATTCCCATCAAATTTCTCCTTTCTCTTTTTGATGGCACACATCTTTTTTTCAGAATTTCTTATTAAAACAAACTAATTTATAGGCGTATGTGCAGCTCCTCACTCTTCAGTGTCAGAAAGTAAAACAGTTTGCTATTTGGTATTATTTAAGTTGTTTGTTGTGTTTGTGTTGTTTAGTTGTGTCCCACTCTCCTTGACCTCATGGACTGTAACACACCATGTTGATCCACTTGGCGTCCATGACAGAGATACTGGAGTGGTATTACTTGGCTTTTTCCCATCTGATTACTGACCAGGCAATAACCCTGCATGGCTTCAGGGTGGTGTGACCTCTTAGTTCCCTGACTAGAATTGAATCCAAGATAAAAAGTGTGTAATCTGAGATTATGATTGCTGACTAATTTAAAAATGTGTAACCTGGTTCAGTTTTAATTTAAGGAATAGGACCTTGTAATCTGGGATTATTAATGCAGACTATTGTAAACGTTTGTATTCTGGTTCCGTTTTTGGTACATGGTAAAAGAGCTGCTTCTGGATTGCCACCTTGTTGTGGTGAGGGGACTTTTGTACATCAATGAAGCTGTGAGCTATACCATGAAGGATCACCCAAGATGGGCAGATCATAACAGAAGGGTGAGACAAATTGCAGTCCACTGGAGAAGGAACTGGCAACCCATTCCGATAGCAGAAATAATCCACATGTATGTAAACACTATACAAATATACCAGGTGTGGGAGAAGTGAGTGACAATCATATGGAAAGTATTACTCTGTGGCCCTCTTTCACTCGTGTGTAGTGGTTGTTAGGGACACGCTCATACCCCCCTGACCCTGACAGAATACAGTCTCTTCATACACTGTTGTAACTGGGACTAATCCCACTGATGTTTCACTCACCCACCACCTCAGCGTTTAATAGTTTAATAGTAAAGATATGATTTCCAGTTTATCTTTTTAAAGATCTGGGTATTGTTATATTTGTCATTACCAGACCTTACTGGTTAATCATTTTCAGTGTATTATCCACCAATAGACTATTCCAAGTCATAATCCCTTTATGTACTAGGATATACTGCGTGTTGTGCAATACTCACCAGTAGAGCTCTGGTCTCCAGTTTATTTCCAGGACAGTAGACAATTTCTTCCCAACAACTGAGCATGTACACTCATCAAACCGAAAAATAGATGAATAAAACATATCACTTGCACTACTAGACAAGCTGGAAACTTATTTCTGTTCTCGACTTTCAGATGCTGCTATAACTCTACTCCGTGATAATATGGACTTCCTGATCATCACAATCTTTAGCACCTACACTGCAGAGCAATCCTCTCCCCACCTATTTGCCACCTATACTTCCCTAATTTAATTCTTCAAAACATTGAAATTATATATACAAATATATAAAAAGCCCTATTTAATAAAGCTCTTTTTTTAATTGTTATGATATAGACATTATTAACAATTTGTCTAGCATTTCAGAAAATGTTGTATAACCTTTTTTTTATATTTTATATTAATGCCTTTGTAGTCATATACGGTTCAGATTCTGTGCTATCTACCAATATGGGCATGAAAGGAACACTGCAGTTCCAGAAAAAAGACGAGAGTTTGTCAAGTGTGTACCAACATTTAAGAAGTATCAATTTAGGCATTATTCAAATTAATTAAGTCAGAGGTGCTCATCGGAGAACGAACCAACCTTAATAGGTTAGTTCTATGGCCATGATAAGCCAATCTGAGAGCAACCTCTTTCAGCTCACTTGTGTGCTTCACAGGGAGAAATATCCTGTAGTATATCAGTCTGGTCTAACTCAAAAGAGTGACCCAGTCTTGAAATACTAGGCAATTCTACCCTAAACAGGAGAAACAGCAAACCCCAGGCGCTTTTCGGCCTCCATGGGCCTCGTCAGTGATGTGTAGCTGAACTCCCTAAAGCACAGTGAGGAAGGGGTCCACGTTTGGCGTCCCCTATTCATAGATAAATAAGTTATGTAGATATATATATACTACTATCATTATATCTCTGTATCTGCTGAAAACCAAATATGCATTTAAAATGCTGACTAAAATAAGTGAATTCACGTCAAATTTCTCCTTTCTCTTTTTGATGGCACACATCTTTTTTTCAGAATTTCTTATTAAAACAAACTAATTTATAGGCAGTATATCTTCAGTGGCAGAAAGTAAAACAGTTTGCTATTTGGCATTATTTAAGTTGTTTGTTGTGTTTTCATTGTTTAGTTGTGTCCGACTCTCATTGACCTCATGGACTGTAACACACCATGTTGATCCACTTGGCGTCCATGACAGAGATACTGGAGTGGTATTACTTGGCTTTTTCCCATCTGATTACTGACCAGGCAATAACCCTGCATGGCTTCAGGGTGGTGTGAACTCTTAGTTCCCTGACTAGAATTGAATCCAAAATAAAAAGTTTGCAATCTGAGATTATGATTGCTGACTAATTTAGAAATTTACAATCTGGTTCAGTTTTAATTTAAGGAATAGGACCTTGTAATCTGGGATTATTAATTCAGATTATTGTAAACGTTTGTATTCTGGTTCTGTTTTTGGTACATGGTAAAAGAGCTGCTTCTGGATTGCCACCTTGTTGTGGTGAAGGGACTTTTGTACATCAATGAAGCTGTGATCTATACCATGAAGGATCACCCAAGATGGGCAGATCATAACAGAAGGGTGAGACAAATTGCAGTCTACTGGAGAAGGAACTGGCAACCCATTCCGATAGTAGAAATAATCCACATGTATGTAAACACTATACAAATATACCAGGTGTGGTAGAAGTGAGAGACAATCATATAGAAAGTATTACTCTTTGGCCCTCTCTCGATCGTGTGTAGTGGTTGTTAGGGACCCGCTCCAACCCCCCTGACAGAATACAGTCTCTTCATACACTGTTATAACTGGGACTAATCCCACTGATGTTTCACTCACCCACCACCTCAGCGTTTAATAGTTTAATAGTTGAGATCTGATTTCCAGTTTATCTTTTTAGAGATCTGGGTATTGTAATACTTGTCATTACCAGTAGTATCAATTAAGGTATTATTTAAATTAGCTGTAGCTAAAACAACGTAAGTTAAAATAAAATAATTTAGACTTAGCCCAAATAAGTTCTATAATTGGCAGGGTAATCAATAATGTTAAGCCAATTATATCACACTAAGACCCTCAAAGGGGTTCCTCCTGACTGGAAGGCCCAGATAATAACTGTCTGTGTCCCAGCATAAAGGAGTAAAATTATATGAATGACTGTAGTAGCGATTCAATATTTTCCTCAGCTGTACAAGGACACAGCCAGTGTTTGGTACAGCAGTTATTATCTTGGCCTTCCAGTCATGAGGAACCACTTAAGGGTTTGAATACCCTGCCTGTTATTGAATTTGTTCAGGCTTAATGTATGTTATTTTATTTTAACTTATTTGTATCATCATACAAACACCACCCGTCATCAGGATGTGATGTAACAAACACAACATGATTGTAATGTGTTACATAGAGGGAGGGATGGGAATACTGGAATAGTCAGAAGTCTAGAGCCTTTGCTTCATTATAGGATAAGATTGCAATTGACACCACATCCCTTCCCATACTGGCCAGGGTTAGACTCCTTGCATCATTTAATGCAACCATAACTCTCCAGCAATGTATTTGTTCCTCATTAAAAACTTGTTGTAAGACTTGATTAATTGTTCACTTAGACAGAAAAAGTTTCACTGTTAAGAAAAAAAAGGACAAAGTATTTCTTATTTAACTATTATCATTATCATAAAGAAATTGTTATCAGAAGTATGAATACAACTCCCAGATCAGTTCAAAATTGGCACAAAGTCTGATTATGGAAACTAATTACTAAGAACTTTAAAACTCTGCAATAGCCTTAAAGTGCAGGTAGAAAAGTTTTTAATGACTTCTACTTAAGTCTCTGAGGTAATAACCTTACACACATACTAATACTGGGAATTAAACTGATTGACAGGGCTCTGAGATGAAGCTAAACCAAGAACATTAACGTTAGTATTCTTGTATTCTTGTCTGTAAATGTGCTCATATATACATGGACACCACACGCAATACCAAGAAATGAATGATGACATTATTATGGCTCATCATCGAAACATTTGGATTCTCATTTCCTCTGGAATATTTTGCTATTGAGTAACTCGTTGCATGGTGCACACGTTGTATTGGGACGTGGATTTGGAAACCAACTCTAATCATTCCTGAGGCAGGTATTTACTGTCTATTTTCATCATATTGGTTTATATTTTTTAAATATATTATTATTATTATTATAATTTAATTTTCATAAGAATATTCAATTAATGACAACAGGAATGATCTCAAATAGCTTCATATACCAGTCTATCTTAAAATGTAAGGAATATATTTTTGTTTGCAAATTCAGTTTGAGAAAAGGTAAATTATTTATCTATATATAATATTTCTTAACATTCTATAATACTGATATTGTAATCGCAAGATACAGATCATGGAAAGCAACATGGTTGTACATTTATCAGATTTTATTTGCAATTACAGTATCACAGAGCACATTATAAATGGAAATCTGGGAATATTGAAATATGCCTACAGATATACCATTGCAGAAAATATATTCTGGATCTTGACAATACTGGACCTAGGTAATGTTTTGTCCCCTTCTGGATCTCTACATTGTCTTGGTGAGGGGTCTTGTGTACGTCAATGAAGCTGTGAGCTGTACCATGTAGGGTCACCCAAGATAGACAGGGCATAGCAGAGCGGGCTGGCCCAATCCAATATACTTGCCAAGAAAACCATATGGATAAGTGCAACCAGTCACAAGATGTTCCTGGCATGCTGTGGTCCATAGGGTCATGGAGAGTCAGACAGGACTGAATAACTTAACAACACTTTTTTTTGCAAAAAAATAATTGATCACTCCTGCTGTAGATATTTAATAAAACATAAACATGTTGATAATTATTATGATTATGATTATATACAAATGTTGGACATAAACAATACACAGTGTTTTGTGTATATACATCTGCTTTGTGTCTGTTCATAGATAACACCTAAACTATTCATTAAGTGATAGTATTATTACAATTATTATTATTATTATTATTATTATTATATAAAAGGAAGTTATGCAGATATATATACTACTAGCATTATATCTGTGTATCTGCTGAAAACCAAATATGCATTTAAAATGCTGACTAATATAAGTGAATTCCCATCAAATTTCTCCTTACTCTTTTTGATGGCACACATCTTTTTTTCAGAATTTCTTATTAAAACAAACTAATTTATAGGCGTATGTGCAGCTCCTCACTCTTCAGTAGCAGAAAGTAAAACAGTTTGTTATTTGGCATTATTTTAGTTGTTTTTTGTGTTTGCATTGTTTAGTTGTGTCCGACTCTCCTTGACCTCATGGACTGTAACACACCATGTTGATCCACTTGGCGTCCATGACAGAGATACTGGAGTGGTATTACTTGGCTTTTTCCCATCTGACTACTGACCAGGCAATAACCCTGCATGGCTTCAGGGTGGTGTGGCCTCTTAGTTCCCTGACTAGAATTGAATCCAAGATAAAAAGTGTGTAATCTGAGATTATGATTGCTGACTAATTTAAAAATGTGTAACCTGGTTCAGTTTTAGGTATATGGCAAAAGAGCTAGAAATCTGACATTATGACTGCTTACTACCTAAGAAGATTACAATTTGGTTCAGTAATTAGTGTATGGTAAAAGAGCTTGCAATCTGAGATTATGAATGCTGACTAATTTAGAAGTTTACAATCCGGTTCAGTTTTAATTTAAGGTATAGGACCGTGTAATCTGGGATTATTAATTCAGACCATTGTAAACATTTGTATTCTGGTTCCGTTTTTGGTACATGGTAAAAGAGCTGCTTCTGGATTGCCACCTTGTTGTGGTGAAGGGACTTTTGTACAACAATGAAGCTGTGAGCTATACAATGAAGGATGGGCAGATCATAACAAAAGGGTGAGACAAACTGCAGTCCACTGGAGAAGGAACTGGCAACCCACTCCAATATCTTAGTCATTAAAAACATATGGACTGGCACAACCAGAGACATTGATAATTGTGCCTTGCATGCTGTGATCCATAAGATAACAGAGATGGACACAACTACAGAACAAAACATTTAAAAGAGTTTAAAATCTGAGATTATAAATGCAGACTATTTTAAACGTTTACAATCTGGTTCACTTTTAGCTGTATGTTATAGGGCATTGCACTATTATTAATGCAGACTATTTTAAAAGTTATATTCTGATTCATTTAAATGAGCTAGAAGCCATCTTCTTTGATCAGAGCTAGCTTCTATTAAAGAAATATTTGGAAAACCCTAGTTTAAAGTATATTTATTATAAAGATACTAGCGTATTGCCCGTCAAAAAATGACAGCAATCAGATGTGTATGTTTTAAAAGTTGTTTAGTTATTAATATACACATGGAACTGTAAGGTAGCTAATGTTTTTTTTTGTGTACTACTGAAATATAGAATTCAAATTAATAAATGAATTTACATATTTTTATGCATTGTGTTGAAGAGCTGGCAATCTGTGTTGATGTTGCTGCAGCATTAGTGGTGTGGAGGTGCTGTGTAAGCGTGATGAACGTGTGCAGTGTAATAGTGTGCGTGCGCGAGCCGAAACCGTTAACGTAGCTGTGTACTTCCGCATTATCCTAAAATGGCGGATAATGTGTTTTATGCGTCTTCGCAGATTATTGGTACGTGTTTTGCGTGGTTATAGTGCTGTAGCCTGGTTTTCGTTTTGTTCGTCCGTCATTTTTTCTGCGTCGCTCATTGCCAAAGTACTACGGTTTAACGGCTCGCCTCGCTGCGCGAGGCTCGCCAGGCGATGACCGCCTGCGGCGCTCATCGCTAAGCCTGCTACAGTACTACGGTTTAACATTAAATTTGTTTGCCACACAACATGACACTACATTTGTCCCTTTTTTTTTTTCTTCAAATAAATACAATTTTTTTTTTATAAAATTAATATTTTTGTAATTTGCAACTTATATTTCATCAAATGCGTTGGTTTAGGCGGGAAATCCGATGTTGCGCGAGACAAAGTCGTTAAATCTGTGTTAATGCGTAAATCTGTAATTTCTGATCGTAAAATGTAGTCGCTACTGTCTTTTTACTCATTGCGCGGTTAATCCTCATCCTTTATCTCATATTTTTTCTAACACCTACGTCTATGGCTGTGTTTTACGCAGTTCGTAGTAGTATAGCCTCGTTTTCATTTTTTTCGGCGGCCATTTTTTGCTTGCTTAGCCGATTTTCGATCTTTGTAACTCGGCAAAATCGCTGTAAATTGGAGTTCCAACTCACTTCCAGACGTCCTGCCTGCTTCCCCATGCTGTAAGTGACCTTTATTTTATTTTTTAGTGTGTATTTAGTGTTTTTTTTAGTGTTTTGTTTCCGCCGCCTGCGGCGCTCATTGCCAAAGTGCTACGAAGTAACGACTCGCCTCGCTATGCGAGGCTCGCCGGGCGATGAGCGCCTGCGGCGCTCATCGCTAAGTTGTACGCACTACGCAACAGAGCAGTTTAACGGCTCGCTACGCAAAGTCGTACGCACTGCGCAATGGAGCGTGACGACGTCTCGTAGTTAGACAATTATAATATGTGATTTGTTCATTGATCAAAGCTAGCTTTAAAGTAAAGAACTGGTTGGAAAGCCTCAATTTAAAGTATATTTTATTATTTATTATTATTATTAACTTTGTAATGCTCCAACATATTCCGTAGCATCTTACAGGGGATAAGAAAATGGAAAAATACAATATTCACAAACTGCAGAAAATGGAAAGCTGTTTTCAGCTAAGAATCTTTGTAGAAAGTGTTTTTTCAAAGCACCCTGTAAGTCTAAAATGAATGGAAGAGACAGAAACCTCAAGAAGAAAAGATAAAGAATAATAACCGTCAGGAAGAAAGTGACCATTTAATGGATAGGAAGGAGGTTTTTTATTTAGTGGAAGAGGGAAAGGTTTTGATAGAAAGTCATTTGATGTGAAAGGCTCTAGTATGTAATATGTTGTGTGCTCCTAGTGGCCAGATAATTTAATTTTATAAAATTGGTACTTTATAACCAACCTGTGTATATTTGATATATGAGACTAAGATATAGCTAATGATTAATACATACACCATGCTGATAATGCATTGCTGTTCTTTAAGATAATAATTATTCTTGATATATATATATATATATATATATATATACTGCATTACTGGGCAGTAACATGCAAATGTGCCCACAAAGGCTTCACTCTGGTAATCCAATACTACTTAATGCATGGTCACTTTTAAAAGGCCAGTTAATTCAGTACAACTCTGATTACATCACAGTAAAGATCTCCTATGATCAACCATGTTGAAATACTTTTTGAATTTATGAACTATGATAATCTTTCACATAGAAATTAATAAATGAAATATCTTTTTACACAAGTCACTGGCAGTGCCCCCAGACAGACCCACAGCAACAGCTCTGTTCAGAGAGCATAAGCAGAAAGAGATTTAACTATTTACAAATTCATCTATGAAGGGAAAGGACTGCTTGAGTCAACTAAATATGACATTTGAGGTTTAACTGCTCCTGCTGCATTTTGAAGTTCAGAGAAAAACTATAAATCTTTGGGTTCAATGCTCTGTGTCAGCAGATGTTGTTAATTGTGGAACAGTCAACAGCACTAGTTTTTTAGCTGTTATTAATATAATTAAAAAATAGACCATTTTTACATACAATCTTGTGCTCTTTCACACCATGAAGAGCACTTACAGTGAGGTAAATGGTCCTTTAAACATTAGCCTTTTCTATTAAAGAGCTTTCAGCAAAGTCCAGGATGGATTATGCACAGATTTTAACAAATGTCCTATTTATTTACTGTGCTACTGTACGGTGAAGGCCTCTATCACTCTTTTGCCCACCATTAGTTAAATTAAATTGTTGTGGTAAACAGCCTCCCCACAAAATCTACTGCACAAGTTTCCAGTTTCCAGCCCCACACTGATTAGAGCCATCTATGCTTGAAACAGCTGTCTGTGGGTAAGTTTTCTGGCTTGTGCATAATCCATCCTGGGCTTTGCTTAAACCTGTGTAATATAGCAAATATATGCTTAAACAGAAACATTTTAAAATGTTAGTGGATTGTATTTCTTGGATTCATCAAACAAGAAAAATTGACAAAATATAAATATCCTTATGATATAGCCCATGAGAAAATAGTGCTTAAAATATAACCTTTATTGAATATGGTTAAAAAAAATATTATTAAAAAATAAAAAATAAATCCCTCTATACAGAGCGAAGGGGACTAGTGCTAATACATTTAAAGTGAGCAATTAAATAGCTTCTGAACACTGTCAGTCTTATTAAATTGCTATTCGGACAATTCTAAAGGGCTCTATATAAGCACAGAGCATATTATTTTTTACAGAAGTTTTTAGTTAGTGATCTTCTAGCCAAAAGCAAGGTCTTCACTAACTAAAAACTTCTGTAAAAATAATATGCTCTGTGCTTATATAGAGCCCTTTAGAATTGTCCGAATCGCAATTTAATAAGGCTGTAATATTGCTGACGATTTTGCTAAGAATTTTTTTTTTAACTTTATTTAACTCATTTTTGAGCCAAAACTGACAATGTCCATTAGTGGGAAGGATGATTTATAAGAGACAGATTAATGTATGTTACTGTTTTAATTGAGAAAATATCTGCTTCTCCAACCATCTATAGCAGTTGTTCTAAGTTGCACTAGGATTTAGTTATAGATCATGAGAGCAGCGTTTTTGAGCAAGAAATACAATTTTAACTTATAGACATTCAAATGTGAGCACAAATGTACAATTTATTTACTTCTCATTGGTCAGGCTCTCATCCGAAGCCAGGACCAAGTCCTCTATGTCCAGTGCATCCACATCTCCTGGTCCAGCTGTGGTCACTTGGTCCACTATCTCTTCTAAAATAGGCTCTTATCGTTGCATATCTCCACATAGCTCAGACCAGATCTTCTCAGACCAAATGAAAGGCCATTCGATAAAACAAAGATGCGCATCATTGTGCAAATTATTAATACAACTGTATAATTTGGAGAAAACAAATAAACTAAACCCAAATGATACAATCTCTAAGGAGATTAAAAACATACAAAATCAAATAAATTAGTTTAATTTCTGATAAAGCCATATGGTGACTACAGCAAAAATGTCATCAATTCGACAATAAATCAAGTAAAATATTGGGCAGATTTGGCTCACATGCCATAGGGGCTTTATACTCTGGGTCACCGGCTTCGGTAGCCGGGATCAACTTTAATTCCCTGTGTTTTGAAATTGGTAATGGCATGAGGCAAGGCTGCCCTCTGTCTCCCATTCTGTTTACTTTATTAGTGGAACTCTTTGCAGAAGTGATCAGAAGTTCAGCTGGTGTAGGCGGTGTAAGGGTGGGAGAGAGCATAAAACCACTTTATTTGCCCATGACATTATTCTGTCACTTGCTCAACCCAGGGGATCTCTTACTCAATAACATAATTTGATTATTAAATATGGCTTTATCTCTAACTATAAATTAAACTCCGTAAAATCAGAAATCTTGATGATTAACATTTCTAATGAAGCCAAAAAAGTTCTGGAGGCTAACTTCCCATTTAAATGGAATGAAAATACATGTAATCATTTCGGTATAACTTTTTGGGAAAATATAAGATAGATGATGATTAACTCTAGAAAGACTTTTGATAATGGTGACAAAACTATTAAATATTGGAGGGATCTACGTTTGACATTCTCAGGTATAATAGCTAGTATTAAATTGGTTATCCTACCAAGAATTATTTATATTTTTCAGTGTCTACCGATATGTTTTCCAGCACCTTGGATTACTAATTTTCAAGTTTTAATCAATAAATGTATACACTCCAGTAAACACATTAGGCTTAAAAGACTTATAAAGGCTAGAAGATTTAGTAATGGTAGTATTGTGTATCCACTTAATACATTTTATTACAATGCCATTTTGTTATCACACATTTTGAAATGGTCGGACCATAAAAATAAACATATTTAGGTCCAGAGAGAAAAATCTTTTGTAAAAACCTGATCTGAGTGCCTTGATTTTTGTTGAAAAATACCCAATTAAAAACTTAATGAAAGGATCATACACTGTTAAGAACAACTTGAAATATTGGTAATGCATTAGTAAAAAATAGGGATATATACCATTTCCAAGTTTACTAACTCCATTTAATACTATTTTGAATCTCTCACAAAGCTCTTTGAATTTTAATGACATAGGTAAGGATATTCATTTCCTTTGTGGTTTATTTTTTAATGCAGATCTTGCTTCTTTTGATCAGCTCAGAAATAAATTTGATATCTCTCCTCATTCCTGGTTAATCTTTAAACATTTAAGATCATTGCTAAACAAATATAAATTTAACAAAAGGATTAGGCTTAAGCTCACACGATTATTATATCTAAATGTCTAAATCTATTAGTATGACAATCTGGGAGTATGATATTGGTAAAACGCCCCCATTAGAAAATTGGGAAAAAGCATTTAGAAATACTAATAAATATATAAAAAATGTAGCTCAGAAAGAAGTATATTTTACAAATTTAAATAGATGGTATATGGGCCCATTTAGAGTTTATCACTTTTTTCAAGATCCTAAACACAAAGGCCCTCATTCAATTGCAATTTGGCCAATTGAATAGGGCTCTATGGGCCTCATTCTATTATCGGCCGTAAATCGGCCGTAAGGCTGCGATTCCTTGCGGGGGTTCAGTTTACTCGCGATTCTATTATACGGCCCCGCAAGGATCTCCTTTTACGGCCGGCCGCATATCTTGGAACCGGCCGTAATCTGTGAAATATAAAAAGTCAAAAATAAATTCAAGCCTGCACTGTACAGCTCTGTAAATGCTAGGGATCATATTGGGGGACATGAGGAATAAAAGGAACCCACTCTCAAGCTTGCACATCTGCCCAAACCCGAGTTCAAATTAACTGTTTATTTTCCGGCTGCGGCGTGGGCGTGTCTGAGGTGCTCCAAGCACTCTGGACTTTTTACATGGATATTTTACGGATATTAAAAATGAAATATTTTACGGGTTTGAGTACAGGATAATTATGTGCTATTTTTTCTAACACCTAAAATCCCTTTATAGTCTTCTCAAAGTGCAGGATGGCTTTATTTGAGCTATTTTATGTGCTTAATTGGTGCTAGCGAGACCTTTTTCCTGCAAGTAACTGCGGCTCGTTTTTAGCCTTGCAGAGAGGTTTCCCGGAGCAATTGAATTGCAAATCTCTTGCGGCCGTTTTAGATCAAAGGCTTTCCTCCGGCGCGATCGGCCGCAAGAGATAGCAAGGCACCGGCCGCAAGCCTGCCGGAGCCTACGGCCGTAAGGGAATAGAATAGCCGAATAGCTTGCGGCCGGTCCTTGCGGCCCCGCAGCGGCTGCGGCCGATAATAGAATGAGGCCCTAAATAAGCACATAACATATATTTTTTAAATAAGTTTTTAGTTAGTAAGCATCTATCCAAAAGCAAGGTTTTTACTAACTAAAAACTTATTTAAAAAAAATATGCTATGTGCTTATTTAGAGCCCTATTAAATTGGCCAAATCACAATTGAATGAGGACCAAAATTTGTTGGAGAAACTGTGGTATTAGTGGTAAATATTATCATATATGGTGGAATTGTTCTGCTGTTAAACCTCTATGGTAGGACTGTTTTGGCTTTTTCTCAGATATTTTGAAGGAGACAATCATACCAACCCCTCAAGGTTGCCTGTTTCATTTTTTTCTGGAAGGTTTTAATAAGAAAGAAATGGCATTTATTATTCAGATTTGTACTACTGTTAAATCAGCAATTATATGTAGATGGAAACAAGTAAATTCTCCTTCCTGGGTGAAAATTTTACATAAAATTGAATACATTAGAGATTTAGAAAATGTATATGGAACAAGTAAAATTATCACCCACGACAATTCTAAATGGACGATTTGGGACTCTATTAAGAAATCTAGCTCAGTTTCGAATTTACTGTCTTTGAAAACATTTGCTCTTATTTAGCTATATTTAGCTGTATTTTAGCTGTACCCTGTATTACTACTGGAAAGATGTTTGTATGGTGTGAATTAATTCACAATGTTTTATTAAATTATTGCGATTGATGGAGTTATATCTTATTGTTAAAGTTCATTGTGCATATTTCTGTATGTCTTTGTTTCTTAAAATAAAAACATTTATCACAAATAAAAAAAAATGAATTATGGTATTTCCAGAGCTGAACCAAAAAGAAAGCTTAGCACCGTAGAATTGACACCATTGAATTGTGGTGCTGAAGGAAACTGCTTAGAGTTCATTGGACTGCAATAAAATCAAATTAATCAATGTCAAAATGAAAAAATCAAGTCAAACTATTCACTGGAAGGTGTTATAATGTGGCTAAAGCTCAAATATTTTGGCCATATTAAGAGAAGACAGGATTCTCTAGATAAAACTCTGCTGCTGGGACAGATTGAAGGCACATGAAGCAGGAGATGGTAGAGATAGAGTTATTATAATAGGTAAATTGAAGTAATAAACATTATCTTAAAGTAGTTTAGAGGGGCAATGACTGACAGATGTGCCTGGTGTGCTGCGGTCCATAGGGTCACAGAGAGCTGGGCACTTTTAAACTACTGAACTATTGAACAGCAACCCACCTTCCCCAGCATCTCTCTTGTTTAAATCAGGGATAATATTTAGCCCATTAGAACTATTTAATTCTCAGTGCTAACATACGGATGTGAGGTCTGAACCATAAAGAAGTCTGAGCGCTGGAGAATTGATGCCTTTGAATTGTGGTGTTGGAGAAAACTATTTACAGTCCCATAGACTGTAAGAAAACATAATCAATAAGTACTATAGGAAATCAAGACAAACTGTTCTCTGGAAGGTTTGATCAGACTACTTCAGTCTGTAAATATGAGTAAATTGTACAGAAATGCTCCATTTACAATTCTTTGTAGAGGTTTCACTACTTTTAAAGCAAAAGTTTGAATGTCTCTAATGCTCAAAAATTATCTTAGTTTGTTTATTAGGCCTGGGTGTTGTTACTTAGATGCGTACAAAAAAATTGTCCTATAGATGCTATTTAGGAATCCTTGAACAACCAACCAAGGTTGTACAGAAACACCTTTTATGCAGGCTTTATTTTAATTATTATGGCCACATACTAATTTTAAAAAATTAAATCTTTATTTGTACATTTAAAATATTGTTAAAAATGCCACAATTAAAAAAATCATGTTAAACCCAAGGTTTTTAATCCTTTGGGTTTTTTGACGTCCAGCAAATTATTAAAGGTTTGTTTAGGTTTTATTTTTGTTGTTATTATATCATTTGCTTTGATCACAGTTTTTTTATTTAATTACTTTATTATGCTCCAGTCAATAAAAAAAATGTTTTTCAATGCATCTGTATGTGTGTTTTATTTCTGGTTATTTTTCCTTGATCAAATCCTTATCAGGTACCATGATTTTTAATTTACATAACATAGGATTTTTCTTTTATAATCTTTTTATCTGTTTATAGTTTTGTTTATTCATACAGCACTTCACTTGAGTATATGCTTTAGGTGCCTTTATGTTTCTTTTGTGTTAATCTTTTACCCTCTTTATTTATGTTAATTTCATGTTCTATTACTTAAAGTGCATTTAATTCAAATTGTGCTATTCAAAACTGTTATCTTAAAGTGCTTTTGCTATTGTGACTTAGTGCAAATGTATTCTTATATTGTTGAATTAACCTTTTACCTCGTGACTGTTTGTTTGTCACAGTCACTACTTTCCCTTTAAAGTGCTGGTGTTGTGCTATTTTTCAAAATGTATACACGCCTGATTTTATGCTGTATCTTAAACTGTATGTTTCATTAATGCTTCTGTCTATTAGTTTTTTAAAAGGAGGTTGTGTCCTCCTTTTTCTTTCGTTTTTTGCTTTAATTATGCCACAAGGTTTAAATGAAGAATTTACATATACAGCATTCATTTGAAAGAATCTCTTATGAAACAAAAATATAAAATTAAAATACCTTGACTTAATATATGAAAAGGATACAAAAAACACACAAGGTTTAAATTAAGAATTTATATATACAGTATTCATTTGAAAGAACCTCTAATAAAACAAAATACAAGCTTAAAAACTTTTATTCAAAAATATGAAAAATTAAAACAAGTAATTAGAGCACCATCTTTATCTATAAAATCCATTAATACAATAATAAATATAAAACATAAATAAGATAAATATTTATAAATAAGTAAACAAATAATATATACAAACTAAAAATGAAATATGAATAAATAAAAAGAATATAGATGTAGAAAAATAAATAAGTATCTCGAATAAATAAAAAATAAAATAACATGGGATGCAAAATAATTATAATTTAAAATCAATAAACATGTTTAGAAAACAAAGTTTTAATAAAATAATACAAAGGTATGCTAATGCTAGCAAGTTAAAAGTATCAATTTGAAAGTAATTTCAATATTATTTAGAATCAATACACATATTTAAATAATAGGAATACAATATAGTAATAGCAGAAAATAAATATAATAAAAAAGAAAGTCAAAAGCAACATTTGAAAATAAAGTATGAACAACAACATTCTGGAACACAAAGAGTTAACTAATTGCCAAATAAACTATAACTAGCTCCACAGAGAAGGCAGCACTGTGCCCCTGATGAGTGAGAGACTGATAGAGCCTCACAAAACGCGCGTTGGGAGATTGTGACGTCATCAGTAAGCGCAATCACAGCGCAGACCACGCCAACATAGCGTGGAGCATGATAGATATAACTCTATAGTTCCAGGACCACTACTAACTTAAAAGAAAGATAGGAAGCCAATACTTTCACCACAAATTTACAATATAGAAACAACAAAGTAATATACAAGAATAAGAAAATAGAACAGCAAGAAAAAGAAAAAAGTAGTGAAGGCATAATTAAAGCAAAAAATGGAAGAAAAAGGAGGACACAACCTACTTTTAAAAACTAATAGACAGAAGCATTAATGAAACATACAGTTTAAGATACAGCATAAAATCAGGAGTGTATACATTTAAAAAAATAGCACAGAACCAGCACATTAAATTAATAAGGTAAAGTAGTGACTGTGACAAACTAACAGTCACAAGGTAAAAGGTTAATTCAACAATATAAGAATAAATTTGCACTAAGTCACAATAGCACAATCACTTTAAGATAACAGTTTTGAATAGCACAATTTGAATTAAAATGCACTTTAAGTAATAGAATCACAAAATTAACATAAATAAAGAGGGTAAAAGATTACCACAAAAGAAACATAAAGGCACCTAAAGCATATACTCAAGTGAAGTGCTGTATGAAAAAAACTAAACTATAAACAGATAAAAAGATTATAAAAGAAAAATCCTATCTTATGTAAATTAAAAATCATGGTACCGGATAAGGATTTGATCAAGGAAAAATAACCAGAAATAAAACACACATACAGATGAATTGAAAAACAAAACATTTTATTGACTGGAGCATAATAAAGTAATTAAATAAAAAAGCTGTGATCAAAGCAAAGGATATAATAACAACAAAAATAAAACCTAAACAAACCTTTAAAAATTTGCTGAACGTCAAAAAACCCAAAGGATTAAAAACCTTGGGTTTAACATAAATTTTTTAATATTTATATATATATATATATATATAAGTAAGGAATAGTACATCAGTGATTACACTTGAATGTCTAAAAATAAGTTGATAAAAACTTATTTCCTGCTCAAATTTCTCAGAAACACAGTACATGCACTGCAATCTGGGAAAACTGGGCGGGACATGCAAATGAGGCCACATAATGCACCATCACTCTGTCAATCCAAACAGACTGTGTTTCTGAGAAATTTGAGCAGGAAATAAGTTTTTATCAACTTATTTTTAGACATTCAAGTGTAATCACTGATGTACTATTCCTTACTTGTACTACTGTACTTTGTACGGTGGAGGTCTTCTATCACTCTTAGCCCACCATATGTGAAATAATTGCTGTATATATATATATATATATATATATATATATATATATATATATATATATATATATATATATATATATATATATATATAGCAATTATTTCACATATGGTGGGCTAAGAGTGATAGAAGCCCTCCACCGGCAATTGTAGTGTATACTCAAAATATTATACTATAATACTATAAGAATAATGGCTGTTTTAAAAAAGTACATGCATAAGTATAATTCATTTATAAAGTTGAAACTTTGTAATGCTAGTAGTTATATTTGAAAGCTCTTAGTTTTATAGAATTCTGCCTAATGTGCTGTGCTGTTTAGCTCCGCCTCTTTGGCATAACTAGGTTTGGGCTTTAGCAGACTTCTTGATGTGCTCTCTGGTGTACATCTACAAAAGTTAGGGACCAGAACATACAGCAGGAAGTTTTCTACAGCCCATTTCTAATTATACAAAAGATTCAGAGCTAAGCAGCACAGCACGTTAGGCAAAATCCTATAAAAGTAAGAGTTTTAAAGTATAACTACTAACATTACAAAGTTTAAATATTATAAATCAAGTATACTAATGCATGAACTTTTATTTTAATAGCCATTATTTTTATAGTACAGTGATACTTTAAGAGTGATATGTAGGACTATAACCTTAGACAGTGGAGTAGGATAGTGTAGGTCTATAAAAAGATGATGAGAAGATTACTGCTAGACAATGTAAGGAGAAAAGCTGAGCCCATATTGCTACATTTGATATAAGTAAATGTTTTATGTAAAAAAAAGACTATTAGTTAAAAAATAATAACCAATCATACAGTAGTAATCATAATTGCTACAATGATCAGTTGTTCTTTGTTGTATAATTTTCTATTTTTTGTTGCTGTAATGTTGAAAAATAAATATGACAAACTAACATAACGTGTATATTTTATTGTGGTTATCTGTCTACAGAACAATATTCTATTTCCAAAGATTAACTCCAATGGCAAGAGGAAATCACAGCATTGTGGTAGAATTCATTCTGCTTGGATTCACAAACGACCCTAATTTACAAGTTCTACTTTTTTATTTGTTCTTCATAATCTACATGATCACATTATCTGGGAACCTCCTTCTAATAGTCTCTGTGACTCTAGATCATCGTTTGCACAGTCCTATGTATTTCTTTCTTGCTAATCTCTCATTCATTGACATCTGTTACACATCAATAGTTGTTCCTAAAGCACTTGTGAATCTCCTGTCAAAGAAAAAAACTATTTCCCTTACTGGATGTTTAGTGCAAGTTAATTTTTTCCTCTTCCTCGCTGAAAGTGAGTGTGTCCTTTTAGCTTTCATGGCCTATGATCGTTTTGTTGCGATCTGTAACCCTTTACATTATAACGTAGTTATGAACACAATTACCTGTATCAAGATGTCTACTTTTTCATTTATGACTAGTTGTACAATATCTTCTCTAGACATGTTCATCATATATCATCTAACCTACTGTGGTCCTAATATAATTGACCATTTTTTTTGTGAAGCTCCATTACTGCTGCATCTATCATGTAATGATAGCACGCTAAACAATATTGTGAAATTAGGTGGTAGCGCAATCTTACTGTTCATTCCTCTCTTCTTTATTCTCTTCTCTTATATTCATATTATTGCTGCTATAATGAGAAGCCATTCTGGAGGATACAAAGCTTTTTATACATGTATTTCACATCTTATTGTTGTTGCACTTTTCTATGGGTCAGCAATTTTCGTGTACATGCAACCAGACCATTCAATCAAAGCTACAGACAAGATGGTGTCAGTATTTTATACAATCATTACTCCAATGTTAAATCCGATAATCTATAGCCTAAGAAATAAGGATGTGCACAGAGCCCTACAACGGTTAGGACGATCTGTGGTTACTAAGTAAAACATCTTAAATTTCTACTATACTGTTGGCAAATTAAAATGTAAAAGATAATACATACACATTTCATATCTCTGTTTTAGTGAATGAATAGGAATAAAAACATCTTTATTTTTCCAAATTTCCATTACTATAAGAATTAAAATGTAAGAAATGTACAATAGAGACTTAAGTTAGGACTTGTACATTTCTGTTCACATGTGTTTTCTTAACACCTTGGCAGATGGAAGTGAATCAATGTGTGACTCTATCATTTCAATTTACTATGAATAATTACAATATTTTTAAAAGAGTGGCATTTGAGGACTAAGGATAGAAAAGGCTGAGCATACATTTCTGGGCAGATTAATTGAAGTTAGACACAAAGCAATGTAGTGAGTTACCTGTACATAGTTCCAGCATTTCACATTTTAAGATGTAGAATCTTTTAATCTCAATGTTTTTCATAACAAACTAGATATGGACTAAGCCTACTGTCGTTTTGCCTTTTAAATATATTGATAAATACATTCACATAAATGAAGGCTAACAGGGATGGTGTTTATGTCAGTGCATTCTTTACCAGAGTTTTGGAGTGGGATTGTAGGACTCTCTAAAAAGCAGCAACCCCATATTTGTGAGGAATATTGGTATATAGTGACCTGGTCAGAATTAGGTGAAAGTTGTGGCACTGCTGGCAGTTTGCTCTGAAATACTGTAGTAACTGAGACTTGTGTAAATTACCAATGTTCGAGAAATCATTAAAGTCTGTGTTCATGTGTCACTGAATGCCCACTGCCAGACCCACTGCTACAGCACCATGTTGTTAGCAAAATAAACAATAGAGTTAACCCTTATCAAATCTATTTGTTCAGAGCATAGAATTTTGGAATCGCCTAAACAGGTTAGTTATGGGTTAACTGATAGTTGCATTCCTGAAATTTGGGAAAAACTGCTATCAATTACTGTCCTCACAGTAAATGAAATGGATTTACTGTTGTTTCTAATTGTCACCCCAATCTTCACTGAGCATGGTCTACTCATTGCTAAGTAATCAGGGCTCATAACAAGCAGAAACCATTAACTATATGTTCTACAGTGAATTTGGCTGCCAAATAAATCACCAAATAAAGTGCATGAACTCAGATCATAAGAAGAGTATGTACATAGCACAATAGTCTCACTAACATATTCATATTCTGTGATGTAATTCTACCAAATAAAATATTTGGCAGGTCTACCATTATGTGAGATCTCTAATAATATGGAATTGTTGATTAAAGTTGATCACAGGTATTCACAATACTTCAAAGAGAGTAGCTAACACCAGTGTGGCTAATTGGATTTTAGTCATGTGGCAATATACAAAATAATATTACGGTAAGTAAAAGTCATTTGGTGTAAGTTTCCTCATTATTTTGCATGGTGACTTTGTTAGGTGCAACGTAACTTTCAACACTATAGCAAGGGATGTCTGGGAGTTGTAAGGATATTATCCAGACATAGGAATTTGTGAAATCCTTCTGGTCCTAGGGGATACCTGCTACCTCAACATGTAATGTAGGAGTGGGGACAGCAGGGGGCCCTACCCCATGGTATTAGAGAATTTAATGGATTTATGATCTCCACATGGAAGTCTCAGTGTAAAAGAATAAAACTTTTTTTTTTAAATGTGGAGTTTAAAGAATACATATCCCATAAATGCCCCGTTCAGAATCAAAATGTAGGAACACAGCTTTTTTAATTTCAATCAAATCAACATTTTTTGCGTGTTATCCACTACTTGATGGCTGGGCATAAATGCCATTTTTTTTCACTGATAATCCTTAATAACTAGAAAACTAATAAGTTTAATTAAGTTAAAATTAAATGCCTAGAGGTTGAAAAGCAGGATAACCTGTTGGTGTTACAAATAAATGATAATAATAATGTTATATATATACAAGATATTTACGTAGTGGAGCAGTAAGGATGGCTTCCGAGATGTGTCTCCATCTTGGCCTGGTTACAGAGAATTTGTGGCTGCATTTCACTTTGTTATTATTGCTGGAGAAAGGTTATTGAAGTTTGCCAGTGAGTAGCTTTCACTTTGGCTATTACTAGTGTGTTTTAATATGACCTCTTTAGTCTCATATGATATTAGTAAAAGAACCAGGTCCAGCTTTGTTAGAATCAGAATGGCATAGACAAAATCCTATACATAGCGAACAGAGCATCAGGAGAGGAATTTTGTGTAAAGGCTGTAAGTTTGTGATAGCTACTGTTTTAGAAATCCTTCAAATGTGTCCATTCTGTCTTGGTGTTTTTTTTTTACCACTTACTATTTCATCAGTATATCTTCATTGTTGTTCATTGACAGTAATCAACATTTGTACTTTCTCTAACATTTAGACAGCTATCAAACCTGAAACAAATATTGGTCAGCAGAAGATAGGCCAATGAACAGTCTACCCGAGAAAATGGTACCAATTGCAAAATACTTGACCTTAGTCATTGTTCCCCCATCCAATCTAGTAAGGGCTGAATTCTTAGAAACATTGTGAATATCAGGGTCAGCCCCAGAAAGTGAATACTTTGCAGAGCCACCTCCACCCTCCTAGTTGATCTCTCTCTGACTGAATAAATATATCTCTACCTGAGAGGAGGAGGGATAGGGAATGGATACAACAATATTCCATCCTCCCCACAACCACAGGAAACAAAAGGCTTTCCCTCCCAGCTTATGGTGCACCATAGGCCTACTGTCAGGTAGTCTATCCTCCCCTAGGATCCACCACTAGAGGGAATCTCACAGATACTCTGTGTCCAGTGTTATAATAGTCTGACAGACCACTGCTGTGCCCAGACACTGACCAAAGGTATCTGACATTTGAAGCTGGAGACTAATCAGATAAGGAAATAGATAGGCTTGCACCAGGTCCTTGGTGGAAGCCCCAGCCCACATGGGGCAATTAGATACAAAAAGTGGTTTTCAACATATTTAATCTGGGAGCTGACTAATTACCTTCAAATTCTCATAGTGACAAGCTGTGAGATAAAGAACAGTTTTTAATAAAGTGATATTATGATGAATTTTCATTTAGTATTGAACTGATTAGAAAATACATTTTAACCTCAGATGCTTTCATTAATATACTAATTATAATTATGAATAATTATGGTAGTATGTTAAAAGTGATAGATTCTCATCATCCTTTTTCATGAGATTCTAAAGATAAGTTCTCATGTACCAGCACTAATTCTAGAAAGAAACTTTCAAAAATATAAAAGGATTTAATAAAGTTGAAGAGAGAAGTGTCTTTGAGAAAGGGAGGAATGCAAGAACAATATGTCAAGATACCCAATTTGATGGTGTGATAGGGTCACTATCACTTGCGGGGTCAGTGCCCTGTTTTAACCAACTCTTCAGTTTTATGGAGGAAGGCATAGGAGGCTTTAAATTCCACCTCACGTTTTATTAAGATCCAGTCAGAACATGAAAATAATATGAATAGAAAAGAAATATAGTTTCCTTACAGCTCTCATTATATACAGTCCCAATACTTAATACTGGCTTCTCTTGTTCAGCATTCCTTTCCTCAGGGGGTTCATCTGCCTGTATTCATAGCCCTCTCTGTGTCTTTAAAGACTTCACCCTTTTCAGGGGTTTCACTTAACTGTAATCTCAGGTCCTTCTCTCTCTCTTTCTCTCTCTCTCTCTCTGCAGCCATTCTCCTACTGGGTAATCGCCTTTCTAGGGTCTCCTCATGGACTGCAAACTTTCCAGGCTCTCATATTGTGAGCATCTGTCTCTGCTCACAAACTCCAGCTCAGGCCTTTCTTTACTGGGGCCTGTGTGTCCCAGGCACCTCTTTGCCTGCAGCTCCACACTCTGTCTCACAGACAGACTTCTGACAGGGACCACACTTCCAAACAATCCTCCAACTGGAGGTAGCAGCAGGCCTTGATTGCAGCCACACCCCTGCCTTTTGAGCAGGTCGTTAACTCACTCCTGGGGAGAAGTCTTGAAGAGCTCTCTTCTGACCTGTGGTGGCACTTCACCACAATGGTAAAAGATTTAAGGGTAATGTGAGAAAGTACTATTTTAAAGAATGAGTAGTAGATAAGTGAACTATCTCTTTCAAGTTAACATGGAAGAGTCAAGCACAATTAAGGAGTTTAAGCTTGCTTGGGATAATCATGAAGCCATCCTAAGGCTTAACTAAACATATGTTTTAGGTAGATAGCATAGGCAGGTGAGATCGGCCTTTTGGTGTTTTATCTGCCATCAAATCTATGGATTTCAGTATCATCTATATGCAGATGACACTTAAATCCACCTCTCAGCACCAGATCCATCCTCCTATCTTCTAACACATGTCTCCAACTGCATTTCAAGTATATCCTCCTGGATGTCCGTCCAGCAGCAAAAGCTCAACATGTCCAAGACTGAACTCCTAATTTTCCCACCCTCTACTTCAGCTTAAATTCCTCACATCTCTCTCACTGTCAACAATGCCTTCATTACTCTCACCTCTCAACCTATTGTCTTGGGGTACTACTGGGCCCTGTCCTCTCTTTCATCCCTCACATACAGTCAATAACTAAATCCTGCCTTCTTCATCTAAAAAACTAAAATTCTTATACAGTCTCTTATCATCCCTATCTTCCATCTATCCCCACTTCAATCTATAATGAATGCTTACGCCAGACTCATCTACTGTACTCGACGTTTAGTGTCTGCATCACCTCTCTGTCAATAATTTCACTGATTTCCTGTAGCCTCCAGAATCAAATTTAAAATCATGACCCTAACTTGCAAAGCTTTCGACAACAGCAAACCCCCTTATATCTCTGTTCTCATCTCCAAATACTCCCCCACCCTGCCCCCTTTGTTCTATTAACAACCTACTTATTTCTACCTCTGTTATTACAACCTCTAATTCCCACCTTCAGGACTTTTCTTGTGTTGCCCATTTTCTCTGGAACTCCTTGCCTCGCACCACTAGACTATCTCCCTGCATCAAATCCTCAGTTTAAAGAAGCCTATCACCTTCTACTCTAACTTATTTACAACTCTCCTGCTCCTCACCCAAACCCTTTAGATTGTAAGTTTGAGAGTTTCTCTCGCATGGTGCTTTGGGGAAAGCACTTTGGACACTGGATTCTAAGCTCAAAGACAGGACCCTCTATCATTTGCAACATATTAATACTGCTATTGTTTTTGTGTGTTAGTAACCCATGTATATTGCTATGTAATATACTGGCGTGGTACAAATAAACAATAATAATAATGTTTCTTCATTAGGCTACAAACCTAATATGTTAAATCGAATGTTTAGCTACACATCTCAAAAGAGACTCTTTAAAAAGTCCGCGGTTTGACTTAGAACTTGTCCCCTGATGAATCCGAAACGACAATAGCGGGGAAACGCTCGTCGGGAACAAAATAAACATACCAGGCGGCGGGGGTAAGCTCTCCCAATGTGGAGCACAACACCTATACACTCGACGTAGGATTGTATTATCTACACCTATAGGGTAAGACAATATCATTTACTAGAATGTTACTTACCTCATAAAATCACTAAATTAATATACCATTGACAATAATTCCCTATTGGGCTATGAGTAAATAACTGGAACCAAGCCCCTTTTTTCTGATAGCAGCATTGGGCTGTGTATCAAAACACTGAGGTGGATTTGTCTCTGCTGACCCTAACTACATCACACAGAGGCAAGACTCTAGAGTGATTAGATCAAGTTTCAGTCAGGAACTCAAAGAGACCTCCCCTCTTCTTCTTCTTTTTTTGACAGCAACACCAGCAACTGAAAGCTGTCATCTGTCCTTTAAACTAGACAGGTGGCGGCTAAGTTGTTTACTATATCTCCTCTAATAGAGATTTATTTTTATTTATTAGAGCTCATTATTAATTAGCCCCCCTAACTAACTAGAGCCAGCGTGCTAGAGATATACCAAGAGTATATCTTTTTTATCTACACCATTTTTATTTTATTTAGATTTTTTCTTAATAAAGTTATTTTTGTATCCATATTTTTTCATTATTAGTTGCTACACAATTACAAATAAGAGTCTTATTTGTCTCTATAGTTGTGGTGGGGATAGACATTCCAGACCCACCGCACATGGGGACATCCCATAAACATCTCAAAAGATTCTTTAACCTCAACTACTGACTGGTATGCTCACCAAACCCAAGAACAGATTAATAGAACAAATCACTTCCACTACTAGACAAGCCATAATAGGAAGCTGGAAACTACTGACTTTCAGATTTCACTAAAACTCTACTCCACAATAATATGGAATTCCTGACCACTACAACCATTTTTTTATTGCAATATTATTTTCCTTTAGCACCTACACTGCAGAGTTCTCCTCCCCCACCTAGTTAAATCCTATACTTCTCTATTCTAATTTTTGTAGTCAGGAAAATTTTATATAAAAATAATAAAAGAGCACACAAACTCCTAGTGCTGATCAATAGAAAAACTGCTGTGTTTTTTTACTTTCAACTGTTTGTGACTCTTACCTGGAGAGACCTCAAATGTTATTAGGTATAGAGATCACATTCAATATAATCTCCACAAGAAATGTCAATCTTCTTCATCTCCGGCAAATAGATCGCAGTTTCCTTATTGCTTGTGTACATTAATTAAAGTGTATACAATATATATAAAAAATGGAGTATAACGTAATGTGGTAAAATATATCTATAAATTATTAATGGGATGGTTATAATGAATAGCCTAGAGGATCTGACAATGTCAGTGCTTTGTATATGGTGTATTACATAGTAACTCCAATTGAGGCTTAATATGGTCACACGAAAAAATTAAAAATAATTTATTATGTCCTGATATCAATTAAAAATGATATCTGTAAAATGAAGGCTAAATATAAAAAATAAATATAAATAATAATAATAAAGGACCTACGAAAAACTTCCATCAGATCCAACTAAAAGCTTTGATTTCAAGGGCAAAAGAGGAGGGGATCTTGACAATCAAAGAGGCTATATACTTAGAGGTACCACATCCCAGGAAGGCTATTATATACCATCTGCCAAAGATACATAAAGATCCACTCTGTCCTCCAGGCAGACCTATAGTCTCTGGAATAGGATCTCTCACAGAGAAACTGTCGGAATATGTTGACTATCATCTTAAACCGTTAGTATGGGGACTTTGCTCATACACAAGAGACACTATGCACATCTTGGAATTAATGGAAGAAATTAGATGGGAAAAATCATACAGCTGGATTACCCTTGATGTTACCTCACTATACACTTCAATACCACAGGACTTAGGCACAGCAGCAACAAAGCATTTTTTGGACAATCAAAGCAATATGGATACGAGTCAGACTGAATTCATCATGGATGTGATTATTTTTATCTTGCAACATAACTACTTCACATTTGAAAGTAAATATTACCTTCAAAAAACAGGAACGGCAATGGGGAACAAATTTGCATCCAATTTTGCAAACCTCTCTATGGGTCTCTGGGAGGACTTGTTTATATGGAATAACAATCCCTTTGCATCAAACATTGTATGTTGGAAACGATACATCGATGATATTATCATCATCTGGGACCACAAGGTAAAAGTATATAGAATAATTTCTCAAATACGTTAACCAAAACCATATGAATTTACAATTCACTATGAATCATGACAACACTTCCATTGCATTTCTAGATGTAACACTCAATGGCTCACAGACAGGCATTACCTAAAGATTATTTACCAAGCCCACCGAGACTAACGGGTACTTACATGCTACGAGCGGACACAATTCTAGGTGGATTCGAAATATCCCATATGGACAGTTCAGAAGGTTAAGGAGAAATTGCACATTCACCACTGACTATGACTTAGAGAGTATCAGATTGGCAAAAAAAGTTTAAGGAAAATGGATATGAGGAACACATTATACCACAAGCAAACACCATGTCTAGAAACCTCAATAGGAAAGATCTGATCAAAAAGAAGTTCAAACCAACAAATAACAACAGGGTTCATCATTGCAGATTTATGACTAAATTCAACAAAGCATCCAAAAGTATAACTAATAGCTTGAAGAAATATTAGCCTATCCTCATAAAGACAATCTACTTCATGAGATTTTACAGGCCAAACAAGTGGTCACATTCAAGAAAAATTATAACCTTATAAACATCTTCGAACCAAGTGAACTCAAACAAGTAAAAACATCCACAATCCCAAAGCTTACAACTACTATACTCACAGGAACTTACAAATGTGGCACAAAAAATTGTATCACCTGTCCACAACCAAGAAAGAGAAAAACGTCACTACCAAAGACATGACAGACTGTAAATCAGACCATATTATATATGTGGTGACATGTAGATGTGGAAAGCAATATGTTGGTAGAACTAAAATTACATTAAAAGTGAGCCTGTGCAAACATTTACATAATACAAACAAGGGCGTTCTTACCAATGAACTTTCAGCACACCTCACATTGGAACACAAGAAAGACAGCAGTGGAATTATCATACAAGCGGTGGAATAAGTCAAACTTGATTGAAGAGAAGGTAGTAGAGTTTTTAAACTATGGCAATCAAAAACCAAGTGGATTTACAAACTAGGGACGATAGAACTAGATGGCTTAAATCGGGACATTGCGTTAACAGCATTCTTGTGAATATTATTATTATGATGTCTATTTTTGATAGTTCAGTATTTTATTATATTTTGCACTTATTACCATTAATTTTTTATAGATATTATCTATTTATGGATTATATTTTAGCAATAATATGTCTCTCTAACAGTAATATCTTTTTATCATTATTATTGTATACACGTTTTTTAGACCCTTATCATGTCATTTAACCTTAGTAGATATAATTAAAGTAATAAGGAAGCTATAGTAGATATTATTTAACATTTGCCTTATTAAACATTTTTGCTCCTTCAGTAGCTAGTACTTATTATGATTCCCTGAAGTCTATGCATGAGGCCCTGGCAAAAGTACTTGGGGTACACATAGAAGTCACCACTATTATGCACTCCAACTAAATGTATTATTATCTAGGCAACACTCAAACTCTATCTCCTAATGACACATATGAGTTCACGAATTGGACCACCGAATGTCCCTATGCAATTCATCAGCTGTATTCACAATTCTATCCTGTATCAATTTTTAGATCTAATTCATTGACATCAAGCTATAGTGGAACTTAGATCTTTTTAGCCCTTGGTTACTGTATATGTAAGTATAATTATATTTCATAATCCTGGATTTACCTGGTATATATTTTGAGGTCATTATATATCATTTTATCATTATTTCCCTTTTCTTTATTAGCTCTATTAATTTGTAACTAATGTTAATGAGCATAAGATTGAATAGGTAAGCTATTAATACTTTTACACCAGTAGGTGGCCTCATAATCAAGGCAGTGACTGCATTACATCGCTTGTAAATATGTTGCTATGGCAACAATCATGTGGATACACCCAGTTGATTGACTCCAGGTGTGTGGTATTTTTCAATCATGTAATTAGCCTTCTTTATAAGCCAGTCTTCTCACAATACAAGCACATGCTGTTTTAGTCCTACAGACAACAGACTGAGCAGTCATTTTGAGCAACCTAGGTAAGCAGTAGTGACTAAAGGCTCTTAGATAGGCACCAAAACACTGTATAAATGATCATTACTGAGATCTATTAAACTGGAGCATGTTCTACTACAACTAAAGGGCATATATGTGTATATATATAATAACTACCTTAAACAATTTCAAATTTGTATATAGTGACTACTATTGTAGTCATATTATTGTTGCACTCACTTTAATACCTTTTTCTATAGACTATTTATTTCAAACCTCTATATTTTCCATATGTATATATTTGTTTAAAGATGTTTTTATTTCAATGATATTTGCAATAACGGATAACATGCCATATTAAGGAGATGTACGGCCAATGTAAGATAGTAATACAATAACCTGGTTATCAATTATCTATTTGTTAAATCATCAATACTATTGGTTTAAACATCACATATTTTATTTTCACATTTACATAAGTATCAATTATATATATATATATATATATATATATATATATATATATATATGTGTGTATATCACGTATGTATGGCTCATAACAGATAGTAACCCATAAACAAGGTTATAAAATATTCATCTGACTAATCATCAGTATTATTGGTTCAAATATCACAAATTGACATATTATTATCTACATTCATATGTGTATATTTTTTGTATTTTTTGAGTACATGTTATGGGTCTTATGACTGTGTATATCATAAAACCATGTATATATAATGTTAAATAACTGTAATGACTATAGCTTTATATTTTATAGGGCTTACCACAACTGTTGTTGTAGAGATATATGCATATTTTAATATTTTCTTTGATATACCTATATTTATGCTATATATGTGGATACTAGACTATCATTTTTAAGACAAAAATAGCTCTAGTGTATAACATGTATGTGTGCATTTTTTTATAAAATATATTTTTAAGAATATATATATATATATATATATATATATATATATATATATATATATATATAAAAACATTTTTTAATGACTTTTTTAAGGCACAATTTTTAAATATATGTCTAAATCTATATATACAAAACAACAAAGTCAGAGGTGCTCATCAGAGAACGAACCAACCTTAATAGGTTATTTCTATAGCCATGATAAGCTACTCTGAGAGCAACCTCTTTTAGCTCACTTGTGCCCTTCACAGGGAGAAATATCCTGTAGTATATCAGTCTGGTCTCACTCAAAAAAGTGATCCAGCCCCGAAATACCAGGCAATTCTACCCTGAACAGGAGAAACAGCAAATCCAGACGCGTTTTGGCCTTTATGGGCCTCGTCAGTGAGGTGCAGCTGAACTCCCTAAGGCACAGTGAGCAAGGGGTCCACGTCTGGAGTCCCCTATTACCCTTAGGGAGACTAATCCCTAAAGGTAATTTGCATATACAAAACAACAAAGTCAGAGGTGCTCATCAGAGAACAAACCAACCTTAATAGGTTAGTTCTATAGCCATGATAAGCTACTCTGAGAGCAACCTCTTTTAGCTCACTTGTGCCCTTCACAGGGAGAAATATCCTGTAGTATATCAGTCTGGTCTCACTCAAAAGAGTGATCCAGCCCCGAAATACCAGGCAATTTTACCCTGAACAGGAGAAACAGCAAACCAGACGCGTTTCGGCCTTTATGGGCCTCGTCAGTGAGGTGCAGATGAACTCCCTAAGGCAAAGAGAAATGCATTTTAGTACTTACATTTATACTTTTTATATCATCATTGTATTATTTATATTTATCCTTTGTTTTACAGATATCATTATTAATTGTTATCAGTACATAATAAAAATTTTTTTTTTTTACCATATTAAGCCTCAAGTTGAGTTACTGTGTAATACAACATATACACAGCACTGACATTGTCAGACCCTGTAGGCTATTCATTGAACCAAATTCCAAATGAGGGCGTACTAGGGATTTGTATAGTGGCAGATTTAAATTTGCTTCCCTGGCTTCTATACCATTCTTAATGCATGCTAATATTTTATTTGCCTTTGCAGTTGATGCTTGGCATTGAGAACTGTTATGTAGGAGGTTGTCCACAAGCACTCCCAAATCCTTTTCAATATCTGATACCCCGACATATGCTCCGTTAGGTTATAAATTGCATGGCTGGTTTTCCTTCCCAGATGCATAACTTTACAGTTATTCGTATTAAATCTCATCTGCCATTTAATTACCTATTTCTCTAATTTATATAAATCCCTTTGGAGGGAAAGTGCATAATTTCTGATCTAATTACTTGCATAACAGCGTCATCAGCAAAAATGGAGACAATACTTTCCAGTCCTACTAAGTGGTTAATATGTTAAAAAGGAGAGGACCTAATACCAAACCCTGAGGAACCCCACTTACCACATTAGTCCAATCTGAGTATGTTCCATTTACAACAAGCCTATGCTTCCTGTCTTTTAGTCAGCTCTCAATCCATGTGCATATATTTACTGCAATTCCTGTATCTCTTGGTTTGCACAATAGTCTCCCATGTGCCACTGTATCAAAAGCCTTTGCAAAATCTAAAAAGACTTCATCCACTGAGTTGCCTTGATCCAATTCCTACTAACCTCCTCATAGAAACTAATTATATGTGTTTGACATGTCCTATCCATCATAAATCTATGTTAACTACTATTTTAAATCCTTTTTGAATTAACATATTATTGTATAGTATGCCTTATTAACTCTTCTAAAAGTTTTCCCACTACAGAAGTGAGGCTTACTTGTCTTTAATTCCCCTGATTTGCTCTTGCTCCGTTCTTAATTATAGGCATTACCTCTTATTTACTCCAGTCATATGGTAGCGACCCAGTGTTAAGTGAATCTTTAAAAATTAGATAGAATAGTTTGGCTATTACAGAGCCCAGTTCTCTCAGTACCCTTGGATGTATTCCATCAGGACCTGGGGCTTTATTAACATTTATTTTTTCAAACCTCTTTTGGATTTCTTCCTGCATTAACAAATTATTTTGCGAAGGTAGTGTAGCCCCATTATGTTGCAGTGACCCAACAACTGGTACCTCCCTTGTGTATACGGAGGAAAATAACCTATTTAGCTCATCTGCCTTTTCCTCTTCACTAATTGTCAGATGGCCTGTTTCACATTGTAATTCTCCTATAGCTTCCTTCCTGGCCTTCTTCCGATTAATTTACTTAAAACCTTATTTTAGGGTTAGTCTTACTCTCATTTGCAACTAATTTGTCATTTTCTATTTTAGCCAGTCTAATAGTCCTTTTGCAAGCCTTATTAGTTTCCTTGTACTTACGTAAAGCAGTCTCTGTCCCCTCTTGTTTGTATAATTTAAATGCCTGTTTTTTACTACGTATCTTGATCTTTAAATCATTGCTTAGCCACGTTGGATGTAATTTACTCCTTTTACTTTTATTTCCATATTATATATGCCGATGTGTATGTATAATTAGTAATAATTTAAATGTTGTCCATTTATGTTCAGTGTTTTTACCTATCAGTTCTCTGTCCCAGTCTATACTTTGTATTGCTGCCCTTAGACAGTTCAAATCTGCCCTTTTAAAATTAAGAGTTTTTGTTGCCCCTTAGAGTTTTTTTTTAAATTCAATCTCAAATGAGACTATTGTAATCACTGTTCATCTCTAGTAGGCTTTTGTATAACCTTTTGGATACTGGGCTGGTTGGTCCCAGTGGGTATAGTTAGCGTTAAAGAATGGATATTATGGCCTGATGTAATACTGGCTCACTTGTAGGTACTCGACTCTTGCAAGAACAATTGTTCTATTAATTGTTCAAAAGTGTGTTACATGAAGGGGCTGTGCTGCTTCCTTAATTGACACACCATTCACCTAGGTGTCTAGAATATGTATAAAAACAAGAGGGAAGGGAGAGAGGGCAAACAAACTCCTAGTGCAGATCAATAGAAAAACTGCTGTGGTTTTTATTTTCAACTGTTTATTACTCTCACCTGGAAAGACCTCAAATGTTATGAGGTATAGAGATCGCATTCAATATAATCTCCAGGTGAAATGTCAATCTTCTTCACCTCCAGCAAATAGATCCCAGTGTACATTCATTAAATTGTACACACTATACATAAAAAATGGAGTATAACTTCATGTGGTAAAGTATATCTATAAATTAATAATGGAATGGGTACAATGAATAGCCTACAGGATCTGACAATGTCAGTGCTGTGTAACTCCACTGGAGGCTTAATATCGTCAAAACATATTTTTTTTTTATAATTTATTATGTACTGATATTGATTAATAATGATATCTGTAAATCAAAGGTAAAGTATAAATATAAATAATACAATGATGATATAAAAAGAATAAATGTAAGTACTAAAACATGTTTCGCTGATCCTGATGCTTCTTCAGTTAGAAATATTCTTGGTTGCGCAAAATGACTGCTCAGTCTGTTGTCTGTAGGACTAAAACAGCAGGTCTTGTATAACCTGGGCCAGATAATGATCCTTTAGTGTACTCAAGAACCTGCTCTTTTTACCTGTACTGCTGGTTTTACTCATCCATTTTATTTCAGGGTAGTTAAAATCTCCCATTATTAGATCTTGCCCATGCTTAGCTGCATTTCCAAACTGTAATAACAATTGCATTTTCTCCCTTTCAATTATATTTGGAGGTTTATAGCATACTTCTACCAATATTCTTTTGGAATTTGCTGCTCCGCTATTTAACTCTACCCACAAACATTCAATATTATCACTAGTTTCAGCATAAATATCATCTCTAACTAGGCTTAAATTCAGACAACATACAGACCAATCCCTCCTCCCCTTTTATCATTGCTCCTATCTTTCCTAAATAGGTTATAACCATCCAGATTAACAGTCCAGTCATGAGAGTCATCCCACCATGTTTCAGTGATGCCTATGAATTCCCATATCTCTTTAACTGCTAATAATTCTAACTATCCCATTTTCCCTGGCAAGCTTCTGGCATTAGTAAGCATACGCTAAATGTTATGAGTCTGTAGTTGTAGTATGTATTTCTTCCACTATACTTGAGTAACTTAGCAGTACCTCCATATTGACTATACTAACCCTCCCCATCTCCTCCCAAATGACTAGTTAATTAATTCATTACCCCCTCTACACTTACTAACCCATTACTTCTATCTAGTCCCTCCCCCCCACATATTAGTTTCACAACTACCCCAGCCTTTGTACCATCCTTTCCTGTAGCACAGCAGCTCCCTTCTCATTATTGTTCAATCCATCCCTGCTATAGAGAATGTACCGAAGTGAGAAGACAGCCTAGTGCTCTAAAAATCCAAACCCCTCCCTAATGCACCACATTTTTAGCCATGCATTAACCTCCCTAAGCTCCATCTGTCTCCCTGGGCTAGCATGTGGCACTGGTAGTATATAAAAAAATACTATCTTGCCTTAAGCTTATTCCCTGATTATCTAAAATCATTCTTTAGGACACTCTCTTCCTCTAACTTTGTCATTGGTACTAATATGTACCAAGACCGCTGGTTCATTTCCAGCCCCTCCCAAAAATGTATCTACCTGATCCACAACATGCCAAACCCGAGCACCCTGGAGACAGCAAACTGTTTGATTGCTGGGATCTGGGTGACAAATCACCCTTCTTACATTCCTAATAATAGAGTCCCCTACCACCAAAACCTGTCTGTTTCTCTGCCTATTCTTTCCTCCCACTCCTCCTGTAGAACTGTTCTCCGCTGTTAGAAGTAACAGCTCTATCTGGCATTGCCATTCCTGAATGGACATCTCCAACACTTTCACTCAGTCTTGCAAATCTGTTGGTGCTTGCCAACTCAGTGCTGCCCTGCCTCCTCCTGATCCCCCTACTTCCCCTTGTAACTGTAACCCAGCTACCTCCTTGGACATCCTCACTAGCCTCAGCTTCACCCTCCATGCTAGGCCCAACTAAACTGTGCTCAGTGAGCACCAATTCCCTTTCCAGTAGAGCAATATCACTAAGTGCTGCAATTCTCCTTTCCAGATCCCAAATTGGAGCTTTCAGAGAAGCAACATGCTCACAGATATCACAGAGGTATGGACCCTGGATCAGTTGATCCAGCCATTCATATATGTGACTGGATGTACACTAAGTGAGGTTGCCACTGAACTGACTCATAATTACATATGGCAAAAATATCAGTGGGAAAAAATATTACTATTTGAACTCCCTCCTGCAAACAGTCACACACAAGGCCCAAATTTATATCGAAGTTTAACCCAGGCCAAAACACTCCCCTCTCACCTGTACCAAATCATTACACACAGAAAACAAACACACACTTTACTTGTCGGAGTAAATCAGATGCAAAACTACTGGGAATACCATAGTTTTAAATTTGCAGACCTTTGTAAAATGTTTAATATCTTTACTTTTTACTAGCTTGTCCGAACTTGCCATAGGTTTCCTCCCCAGAAGCAAACAGCTTTGAATTTCATGACTACAGTCACCATCTGCAGAGATCTTGGATCCCAGGAAAATAAAATCTATCGCTGCCTCCACTTCTCCCCCATCTATTTACCAGGAACTGAGATTACTGTTTGTCAGCAGACCAACTTTTGCATTCTCTTCTTTTACCCTCATCAATAAATCTTTTAGTTCCGCCTCACTTTTAACCATAAAAGTAGTATCATCGATGTATCTGAGGTTGTTGATATTTCTTCCAGCAATATTGATTCCATCTTTGGATTCATCCAGTGCAGCCTTATGCATGATGTACTCTGTATATAAGTTGAATGAGTAAGTTTACAATATACAACTTTCTCACACTTCTTTTCCAATTCAATTCTATTCTCCTCACATACAGATTCTTCAGGAGGAGGATAAGATGATCTGATATTCCCATCTCTTTAAGGACTTGCCACATATTGTTAAGAACCACAGTCTAAGGCTTTAGAATAGTCTATCAAGCAGAAGAAAATGATTTTCTGGAACCCTCTTGTTTTCTTTATTATCCATCGGAACTCTTCTGACTTTTTGTCTGCGTAATCCTGCTTGCACATCTGTATTCCCAGTCCATATATTATT
Organism: Discoglossus pictus; assembly: GCA_027410445.1. Lineage (NCBI taxonomy): Eukaryota > Metazoa > Chordata > Amphibia > Anura > Alytidae > Discoglossus > Discoglossus pictus. Next base: position 441,818,900 of record CM050165.1, on the reverse strand, counting down.
GAAGTAGAGCTTGTAGAATCTTAAGCATTACCTTGCTGGCATGTGAAATTAGTGCAGTTGTTCAATAATTGGAGCACACTTTGGCACTGCCTTGTTTTAAGATCAGGAACAAGACTGGTGGAGATCAGCATAGGCAGCATAATGGGAGATTTAGCAGTAAAATACTCCTCGAAAACCAAAGGCCCCATTGATTCCAAGCATGTAGCGGCAACGTGCGAGCTGCAACGGCTGTGGGCTTGAAATGTGGCCGAGTTACAGAACTATTAAATAAGATCATGACTCGAGTTAAGGGCTTGAGATACAAGCCTGTAAATCCTTTCTGTGTACGCAAGCTGTAAAGGGGACGGACGAGCCGCGATTGGCCATAACTATCAAATTGAGGTATAACGTAGTGCAACATAGGCCTCTTAGCCAATAAAAAGTGGTCTAGCTGAATATGATTGACAGAGGGAGATTATAAATTTCCGTTCCACATGCCTATGCATTGACTGTGTTGTATTTTCTTTTGAAGTAGCAAGCAGGTCCCGGAGTTGGTGGTTAGGTTCAATTGGAGAGTAGGAGAGTTTTGAGAGGTAGTTTGCAATTTTATTCATTTATATTCTATTTCATACGAATTTACACTTAATACTTGCTTACACATAATTTAAAGAACACAAATAGATACATATATAGTTAGGTCACACCACACAAGCGCCCATCCCATCCCCCACACCTCATTCTCCAACAGTTATTAATAAAACATGGCACACACATATTTTTTTTAACAGACATATACAGTTATACTTTTTTTATTTATCCTTATTTTACTTTTGGCGTATTATAAAGGGAGGAGAGAGGAGGGGAGAGGAGTAGATAGCTAGGGAAGAGGAAAAAGAGGAGAGGTGATGAGGAGAGAGAGGTGGATATGGGGAGTAGAGGTGGGGAGCAGGAGTTAGGAGTAAAGTGGAGAAGAGATTGGAGGGAGAGGAGAGAGATAGGGGGAGGGGGAGTAGGAGGAGGAGGAGGAAGAGGAGGATGAGGGAAAGGAGGAGGAGAGAGAGGAGGAGTGAGACGTGGAGGACAAGGTAGAGAAGGAGAGTGCGGAGGAGGAGGTGGATGGTGGAAGGGGGCATCAGGCATATATAGCATAGAGACAGAGGGTAAGGGGCCTGGTCCCAGAGGGGGTGGTAGTACAGGAAAGGGACAGGCCCCAGGGACAGGTATGGAAGGCAAAGATTAAGAGTGCAAGAGTCTAAGGGCAAGCACAGGGCCAACAATTATACACACTGGGAGAATGTGCTCCTCCTAGGTGCTGTCTGTGACTGCTCTGTCATTCTTTCAGGGGAGGGAAGTTAAGCCAGGGCCTAGGGCTCAGGGTTATAAGGAGGTAGCGGCAGATTTTACTTCGGTAGGCACAGCACCAATGGATGTGAGGTGTATGAAGCACAGATTCTATGACATCAGGGACAAGGTGAGGAGGATGATGGCTAAGAAGGACAAGGACCGCAGCATGACCTATAATGAGTGGGAGTTGGTCACCAGGGACCTTCTGAGACCATTTCCTGCCACTGGAGCTTCAGGCCCAGTGTTCCTAGCAGGACCCAGCCTCGATGTCAGGTAAATATCACATATACCAACATGATGACGAACAAGGGCACTGACATGTCAACTCCATGGAATCAACAAAGGATTGATGGATGTGTCATTAAATCCATAAAAGCTGACAAATCACTGTCATTCCTGGGCACAACAACAGTAATCCAGCAACAAAGAATGTATTTATTTGTGAGCTCACTACAGCCTATGCAGTGTCAGAATGCAGACGGAATCAAGCTAGGAACCAAGAACGATCAAGATCATAAACCAAAGAATAGATCACATATAGCAAATGATAGCTAATCTGAGTTGCAATTAGGAGAATCGCCCAGGTTCAAGCCTAGATGTCAGATAGTTAGGAATAAACACATAACAATGTATTTTTCATCATACTAGTGACATATACTAATTCTTTTCTATCTTTCAGTATCCAGGAATAGGTCTGCGTCCAGTGGCGAGCAGGAGGTGGGGGCGTTGGCTCCATCAGAGCAGGTTGGGGAGGAGCAAGCCCCAGTCCTGCAGGAACCGATGCAGGGAGAGGAGAAAGGAAGAGGATCTGAGAGCCCTGGCCCATTGGAGGAGGATGTAATTTGGGTGATGGGGTCACTGTCCAGACCTCCTACAATCCCACCGGGATTTGACCCCACTACCTCTCTCCTCCAAGACTAAGAATTTTGCCAGGGTCCTCCATCTGGACTCATGGAGCCCAGGACAGCAGCCAGCCACCACCTCCTTCCCCTGAGAGCAGTTCACTGGCCTGGTCGCCACCACCACCGGGCCCACCCACACCACGGCAAGTTTTGCCCCAGGCTTCAGCCAGGACCAAGACCCTTCCCACTTCATCACCGCCACGTCCTCTCCCAGCAACACCCCACGGACCAACATCTCTACCACTACTAAGCCAGGCTGCACAGGCTGAGATGCTGGCCATCATGTGCCAGCAACTGGACTGTCTTCAGGCGATCCAGACAAGCATCTCTGCCAATCATGCAGAGCTCATGTGCAGCCTAAGCAAGGCACAATAGGGAGGAGAAGAGGCACCACCCCGGAGGCATCACCTGGACACCCGCAGCCTGACCCCTCCTCTCCTCCAACCATGTCTCCACCACTGCCACTTGTAGTGCCGCTGCCTCCCTAGGGGTTGCCTACCCCAGAGACAGCGGCCAGCCGTGGAGTATATGGGCCCTGTGGCTAGGCTGAGGAGGACATAGTGGCTGCAGACATGTTTGTGCCTTCTTAACAGCATTCCTCAGTGACAATCTATTGGTCATAATTTTAACCTAATTTAGCCTGGCTACAGAGTCTTGGATCTTGGCCTATGTGATGGTGATATTTTGTATGCAGATGGCTACCTCCCATCACATGGTCCATGACACTCTTCTCTGTGGACACATAGGGTTCTGTTGAACATGTCCCCAATTAATGGTCACTGAGGAATATTGTTCAGAAGAGGTGCCTGTGATTTTTCAGTCCTTAGTTTATATGTTTATTTGTTCATTTTTGTTTGTTTTAAGTACAATTCAGGCCCATGAAGGCATCTTCTGCATCTGCAAGCATATTAGAGGAAATGTTTTAGTTGTAAGATTTTCATAGTGCCTCTCAGGTAGACATTCCTTCAATGGCAGCCCCCTTAACATGTAGCTTCCACAATCTTAAAGCTATAATATAGCCAGATATCTCAGACTTGATTGTTGTTAGCTTAAATGTAGACTAATATCGCTATGGCAGTGGACTTGCAAAGTCTCACAATGGCATGATAATGACAGCTAGCATTAATATATGCACTAGTGAAGCATGTGATCCTTACCTCAATATCGGTCTGAGAACAGATGCTTGGGTCTGATTTAAGTGATATTGAATCTGGCTGCTGACCTTCGTGTCCTCTCCATATTAATGTGTTTTTTCCCATATTTCTGATTATCCTAAGATCTAGCTAATTGTTAGTAATGCTTGCAGATGGGATACAGGTGAGTTGGTATATTGTTACAGTTACAGTGTTTAGCACTGTACTATACATGCATGTTGATTAGTTTTTTTATCCTCTTCCACCAATTTTTAGTTGACCACTTTTTTCTTTCTATTTTTTTATGTCACCACATTGTATGTTTGAAACTGGATTAGATTACACAGTCCAGAGGTTGAATCCTCTGTTTCATTGAGAAGATCTAGACAAGTTTTAAGTGCTATGCATATTAATGGTTTCTTCAATTAAATGGAGTGTTAGGATCCTTCCTGAATACATCTTCAATGTATTCCTGCTACCTCTTCTTTATCTGATCTTCTTCAGTTAAGTCTTTGCCATTTTTGTCTTTTTTTACATCCACTTTGGCATTAAAAGCACCTTTGAGATCCCCAATTTTCTTGAAGTGATCTATTGATTTACCCATTCTGTTATTGTCTTCAATCTCTTTACATAGCTCAATGGCTCCTTGTCTCTTTTTGCTATCCTCTGGAATTTTGTATTCATTTAGACAAAGATTTTCCTATCTCCACTACCTTTTGCTTTCCTTCTTTCCTGGGCTACCTTCAAAGCCACATCAGATAGCAATTTTGCCTCCTTACTTTTCTTTCTTTTAGGGATATTCTTTATTGATGTTTCCTGAAAAATGTTGCACACGTTGGTCCAAAGTCCTTCAGGAATTCTATCTTCCATGTCTAGTCCCTTAAATCTATTCTTTACTTCCACTGCATATTCACAAGGGATATTATTTAATTTGTAACTACTTGGTCTGATGATTTTCCCTTTTTACTTCAGTCAAATTCTGAAGCTTATGGTCTGAGCTGCAGTCAGCTCCAGGTCTTGTTTTTGCTGATTATATACAGTAGAGCTTCTCCATCTTTGGTTTCAAAGTATATAGTGAATCGGATTTCTATGTTGTGCATCTAGTGATGTCCATGTGCAGACTCGTCTCAGAGAATTATCTTGACAGAATTCTACTAATCTCTGATATGCTTTATTTTTGTACTCCAAGCCCAAATTTTCCAGTTATCCCATGTAACTTTTGGTTCCCTACTTTACCATCTTTTTCCACTGTTTAATTGACTGTGAAGGCCACTCCATTTCTTATGCTGGATTCTTGGCCACAGTAGAATATATGGTGAATGGCTGATGTGAAATGTCCCATTACAGTCCATTTAACTTCATGAATTCCTAGAATATCATTAATAGCAAATAAATATTTGATCCCAAAAAGTCCAGCGGATACCAAATTAGGCCTCCTGTAGTGGTTACACAATGTCTCTGGAAAGTTTTTGAAGAGTCTTATTTGTCCAAGCAGGTGTGGGGCAGCTTCTTGGAAGGAACTCTGGAAATATCAGAGCTCAAATACTAAATGGAACCATTAAAGAAAAGAAAAGAGAGAGCATGTAACTTCCTAGAGTAATTCAATTTATTTTAAAACAAATTCACAGTGTATAAAAATCACAAATGAACACTCACATTAAGTAACCTCAACACTAAGGGGTATTTCAGTGTAAAATCACTCCTCATCAGCTAGTCCTTGTGCATGGATAGGGTCAAAATACACCGGCACAGTTCATAAAATATATTAAAATAATTATACAAAAATATACACAATAGCTAGCTAAAAAATATAAAATAAGAAATTGCTAATAAAATCAAACCATAAGCATTTCCCCTGTCCTCCCCAGGCTTCCTCAATGGTAAGATAAATAAATACTTCAGTATTGCAAGCATAAAGGAGCTCTGACCTAATCCAGTGTGGATACTGGCTCAAACTTGTTTGACGGAAAAATTACTCCTTACTGTATGGTAAGATTCGTACTGAGCGGCAGGACATCCTGCTTCCTGTATACCACCTCTGCATTCTCCATTGCTATAGCAACAAGACTGCACCAAGGAATATAATCCAGTGTCTCCTGTTGTCATATCAACCAGGAAGCACAGAACATTCTCACTAGACAAAAAGAAAATATAAAGAAACCTATAATAAACTAAACTAAAGAAAAAAGGACTTATAAATAACTAAATAGTTACTAAGTCTTAAGTTAAAATTTTGTGTCATAAGGCTGAAACGCCATAAAAAAAAAACAACTAATAAATAATAACTAATAAATGATCCTGTTACTTTAATAATGTTCCAAAAGCTACCACACAAACCATAAAATACCAAAATACTTGTTAAATAATGCCTGAAAAAATAGAGAAAATAGAGGCAAACTCAACAGACAATGACTATACCCAAAAGTGTAAAAGTAATTACTCTACAAGTACCCATATGAAATACAAAAATACAGACGCAGAAAACATTAAATGGACCTTAAATACTACAAACATACATACATACATAAGTATATATAGAAATACTCTATATTAGAGTATCAAAATATAAATATGACATAAATATAAATCCATAAAAATAATGTAAAACTTAATAAATACCCTAAATAGGTGTACAGCTACAAATAGATATGACACAGAAAATACAACAAAATGAAAAGAAGGAATGAATCCTCTCTACCTGAGCACCACTCTGTTATAGAATATACAGACACAATTAATAAATATCATGTTCCCCTAAAATATATATATGAAGTGGAAATTAATTACTATGAACTTTACAATTCTAAAACAGCTTTAAAGTGTAGGTGAGAAGTTTTTTTTATTGACTGCTACTTAATACTCTGAAGTAATAACCTTACACACACATCAACATTGGGGATTAAACTGATTGACAGGGCAGTGAGATGGAGCTAAACCAAAAACTTTAAATTCTGGATTCTTATATTCTTATTTTTAAATGTGCTCATATATACATGGGCCCTCATTCAATTGCGATTTGGCCAATTGAATAGGGCTCTAAATAAGCACATAACATATTTTTTAAAGAAGTTTTTAGTTAGTAAGCATCTATCCAAAAGCAAGGTTTTCACTAACTAAAAACGTATTTAAAAAAAAATATGTTATGTGCTTATTTAGAGTACTATTCAATTGGCCAAATCGCAATTGAATTAGGGCCATGGACACTTAACAGATAATACCATTTTCCCATAAAATGAGCAGGGTGACATCTCAAAATCAATCAGAATAGAAAAAAATTGTATTTAAGCTGCAAAAGGAATTTGATGAGGAAGACCCCTCATAGGAGGAGCTCCATTAGGTAAGACCAAACTTCAGGCTTTTTAGTTGGAGGGCCTTGAGGATCATTAAAAAGATTCATATGTTGGAATTGTCATGCATATGCCAATATGAAAAGCCATGCTGCAACATACATAAAGCAAATAAAACACACTACCTGATTAAATTGCAATACAAAAATATGAAACTGCCATATTAACACTTTCTTACACACAAAAACTCTCATGTTGATCTTAAAATATAAATAGGACCCAAAAAGGGTTTTTATAAAGAAGTAAGAGTGCCCTAGTAAACCACTTTTAAACAATACAAAAGCAGGGAAGTTTATCAGATTATCATGCTCAACATTCCCAAAATAAAACATGTGTCCCATTCCTCAAGTGACATTCATAGTTGTATAGTTACATAGGAATTGAGGTTGAAAAAATACTTTTAGCCCATCAAGTTCAACCTTTTAAGATCTCCTCTGATCTGCAATATGAGTATTATTTGTTAATTGATCCAGAGGAAGGCAGACAGAAAAAAAAAAAAACAAGTGAAACTTTGCCAATTGTCTCAAAAGGGAAAATTATTAATTCCTTCCTGACCCTAGATACTGGTGATCGGATTCCTCCCTGGATCAATACGCCCTGTCTAATTAACCAGGATAACCCTGAATACCCTTTATTTAAAAATATATCCAATCCCCTTTTAAAGTTATCTATTGAATCCGCTGTCACCACCTCCTTAGTAGAGAATTCCACAGATTACCTACCCTTACTGTGAAGAACCCTTTTCTTTTTTTAAGGTGGAATCTTTTTACTTCAAACCTCAAAGGATGTCCTCATGTCAGTTGAAAACCTCTCGGCACAAAAAGCTCCCTTAACAAATCTTTATACTGTCCCCTTATTAGTTTTGTTGCCCTCCTCTGTACATTTTCTAGCTCTAAAATGTCCTTTTTATGAAGTGGTGCCCAAAACTGTACTCCATATTCCAAATGAGGTCGTATTAGGGATTTGTATAATGGCAGAATTATATTTGCTTCCCTTGCTTTTTTACCCTTCTTAATACATGCTATTAGATTATTTGCCTTTGCAGCTGCTTGGCATTGAGAACTGTTACGATGGTGGTTGTCCACAAGAACTCTCAAATCCCTATCAATATCTAATACCCCTAGATTTGTTCAGGATTTGTTTCAGATTTGTATCATTAAGTTTTTAAATTGCATGGTTATTTTTCTTTCCCAGATGCATAACCTTACATTTATTCATATTAAAATCTCATCTGCCATTTCTTTGCCAATTTCTTTAATTTATGCAAATCCCTTAGGAGGGAAAGTACGTCATTTTTTGATTGAATTACCTTGCACAACTTTGTGTCATCAACAAAAATGGAGACAATACTTTCCAGTCCTACTTCTAAGAGCTTAATAAATATGTTAACAGGGAGAGGACCTAATACCGAACCCTGAGGAACCCCACTTACCACATTAGTCCAATCGGAGTTTGTTCCATTTACAACAACCCTTTGCTTTCTTTCTTTTAGCCAGCTCTCAATCCATGTGCATATATTTACTGCAATTCCTGTATTCCTTAGTTTGCACAATAGTCTCCCTTGTGGCACAGTATCAAAAGCCTTTGCAAAATCTAAAAAGACTACATCCACTGAGTTACCTTCATCCAAGTTTCTACTAACCTCCTCATAGAAACAAATTAGATTTTTTTTACATGGCCTATCCCTCATAAATCCATGTTGGCTCCTACTTATAATCCTGTTTGAATGGACATATCATTGTATATTATCCCTTATTAACCTACATCATTTACCATAACACTGTGGAAGACAACTTGAAGGTGAAATATGATTTTTGTTGATTAGGAGGTGTCCCTAATGTGCTAGGTGCTATTGATTGCACACATGTTGTATTGATACCTCCTAAAAAGCAGGGGGCACTGTTCAGAAATCACAAACAAACACAAATCTGAGACAAAAATCGTAAATATTTTGAAGGAAGGGAAAAACCCAGAGGGGTGCAGTAGCTATCGACCAATATCATTAATAAATATAGATGTTAAATTATACTCAAAAATCCTAGCAAATAGATTGAAGACTATAATCGTTAATCTGATTCATCCCGATCAAACAGGGTTCATCCCAGGACGCCAGACGTCTGATAATTCAAGACGACTTTTGAATATTTTGTTCTATGTCAAAGACAAAGATATATCGGTAATGATATCATCACTAGATGCAGAAAAAGCCTTTGACAGGGTTAATTGGGAATATTTATTATGTGTATTAATGAAATTTGGCCTCGGGTAATTTGCTTCTAAGTCAGTTAAAGCTCTTTACAGAAATTCCTTCTCTCGAAATGTGAGTCCGGATTTTGAATCAAAACAATTTAAAATAGGGAATGGTACCCATCAGGGATGTCCTTTATCTCTGCTTCTATTTATACTTTTTTTGGAACCATTAGCAATATATATACTAGAGTGTAAAGGAATTAAAGGTGTCCGTATAGGTAAAGAAGAATTCAAATATATGGCTTTCGCGGACGATATTATTATTACTCTATCAAATCCAGAGAATGCCTGTCAAAAACTCCAAGAAATATTAGTGGAATTCGGTAGAATATCATTTTTCAAAACTAACCAGTCAAAATCAGATATTTTAATGAAAGGTATAACATCTGAAACTAAAAATAAATTAATGGAAGATTTCAGATTAAGTTGGAACTCCAAATATATAGTCCATCTGGGTATAAGATTCTCCTTTGGCGTGGATAAAATCCTCAAAGACAACATCAATGAGGTGATGAAACAAATCAGACCAACCTTAACTGATTGGAGCTATCTTAATTTATCATGGTCAGCCAGAATAGCTTCAATAAATATGAATATAATTCCAAAAATCACATTCTGTTTGAGATCTATACCGGACGTATTAGCAAATAACTATTTAAAATGCATCCAGGATCAGCTAGATAAATTAAAAAATATAACTTATAATAAACTAATTAATGGAGGTCTAAATGCACCATGTTTAAAAGAAATCCATTATAAGATAATTATTGCCCAACTTATAAGTTGGAAAATCACCCAAGACAAGCCAAGATGGTTAACGCTGGAAGAAGCTTTAGTTAAGGATTACCCTATCCAAACTATGATATGGTTACCTAAATATAACAAAACTATGTTTAGTAAATTACCAAAAAAATTAAATGCTATTATAAAATTCTGGTATAATCATAGAGAGAAGATGCAACTATCTAATTCACCTTCAATTTCAGCTCCCTTAGAATTCTTGAAACCGAAGTTCTTATGTCCAACAATAAAAATGTTAATAGACCAGGGCTTAATAAGTATCTCTCAAATATACAACAAAGGTAATCTCCTTACTATACAGGAGCTACAGCAAAAACTAGAGCCAAAAAAACTAAATTGGATAAATTATGAAAGCCTCAAGAAAAATCTGTTGGAGAGAGGCTATAAAATATCAGGGATGAAATTACCAACAAAAATAGAAGAAGTTATTTTAAAAGGAGAAATTTCACATATTATCTCAAAGTGTGGTAGAATCATCGATGAGTCTACCCCTTTCTTTAAAAGTACAGGTATTAAAGGGTGGGAATTGGACCTCGGAATTAATCTAGAGGAAATAAGTTGGAGGGAAATTTTAAAAACTACTAAGATATCCTCCGTTAACATAACATATACAGAAATGTACTTTAAAATTATCCACAGGTGGCATTTAACACCGGCAAAAATCAACTTAGAGGGGCCAGACCGCTGCTGGAAATTATGCGGCCTATGAGGGACTGAATATCATGTCTGGTGGGAATGTAATAAAATTCAGAAGTGGTGGCTAGACATTGGCCAGTTAATTTCTAAGATGTCGGACAAACAAATCGTATGGTCTCCACAAGTAGCCATCCTTCATATGAATTTAGAGAAATTGTCTCCCTTAGAAAGATATCTGACATGTCATATTCTACTGGTGGCAAAGTACCTCATTGTAAAATATTGGAAGCAATCTACGGTCCCAACAATTAGTGAATTGTGTAATGTCATTAATATAGAGATTTGATGCATAATAGAAATTATTTTTAGAGATGTCGCGAATAGTTCGCCGGCGGACTTTTTCGGCGAACATAGCATGTTCGCATTCGCGGCGAACAGCGAACATATACGAGATTCGACCCGCCCCCAATACTTTATCATTGAGCAAACTTTGACCCTGCATGTCATAGTCAGCAGACACATTCCAGCCAATCAGCAGCATACACTCCCTTCCACACCCTTCAACCTCATGGACAGCAGCCATTTTGGAATCAGAACTAACTTGCAGGCTTACTGAGAGGAGGGACAGTTTGGATGTTACTGCATCAATAGGGAAAACCATAGCTAGGCAAGTTTATTCAGTGTCCAGTGCAGTGCTGAAGGACTCATCAGATCTCTGCTGTAAACACAGCACCCCAAAAAGCCCTTTTTAGGGCTATAACATCATTTTTTTCCGTTTTTTTTCTGTGTAATCTAACTTCATTTGCCTGTCTCCCTGCTAGCCCCTGCTTGTATTCTGTGTAATATAACTTCATTTGCCTGTCTCCCTGCCAGCCCCTGCTTGTAAGTGTGTGTGTCAGGCTCACAGCTTATACTGTGTGTGCACAACGCATACAATATAATATTGTTTACTAGTTGTCTACTTTTAAAAAACCCAATTTTTTTTTTCTTAAATCTAAGTGCATTTGCCTGACCGTCAATCAAAGTTAATTTGCTTGACCGCTACCCATAGTGTGTGTCCTGCTTACAAGTACTGTGCCAGAGAGCATGTTGTGTGCATGCTTGAGCTCCAAACAAAAGGCTTTTTAGGGTCTTAGTCCCTCAAATACAAGTTTTATTTAACACTTTTCTGTTTATAAGCACTTTGTGCACGGTGTTGTTCATTTTTGGGAGTTTTTGTGGTATTTTTCTTAGTTTAATTTAAGTTTTAGTTTTCTGGGGGTCAGGCTCAACTCTCTATCCCAGGAGAGTGAGCTGTCTCCTGGATACTTTGCCACACCCCTCCCTTAGCACTTTACCTTCACTCCTGAAACTTTTTTTACTTTGACTTTTTTTTTTGAAAGTTTTTCAGGTTTTGTTAAAGTTTTGTTTGTTTGGTGTTGGGTTTTATGTTTTGGGGGGAGAGAAGACAAGTAATATCTTTGTAGGCAGTGGGGGGGAAAACAATTTGAAGTTTTGTTTAAAAGGCTTTTTTTCACATCTGACACAGAGACACAGAGGGGTTAAAAAGCCTCTGTGTTCTCTGTGTTGTTGCAATTAGTCACCTTGCAACAGACCATTAACCCTTCCACTGCCAAGCATCACCTCTCTCTCTCCCTTAGTTTTGTCTCCCTTAGTTTTGTCTTTTTGTTTCTTTTTCCCACTTTTATATTTAAAAAAAAAGAAAACAGTAAAAAATCATAAAACAAAAAATAAAAATAAATAAAACAAATAAACTAAAAAAAAAGGGTCTAAACATGAGGGATAAGACCACTAAGAAGCCTCAGGGGTCAAAAGGGGGAATAATGGCCCCTGAAAATCCTAGCTGCAGCACTGCACAGCATAGGCCCCAGGCAGATAAGGCAGCCCCAGCTCCTGGTGGTTCTGCCAGCAGACCTACCCCTGTGGCTAATACCTGGTCACAGGTGGTTTCTGCTGGCCCCAGTAATACCACCGCTGGGGCTGAGGGGCAGATCACTAGGAAGCATGGGGTTAAATGTCAGATGTCTGGGGTCTACAGCATTGATATCTATCTGCGTGCTGCAGCTAACGTCATCAGCCCCTCTGTTATAGTAGCAGCCAGCAAAATGTACGGGAAAGCAGTTTTCTTTACCCGTACGCTGGCTGCTGCTCACATTCTTGTACAGAGAGGCATCACAGTGGGGGGATTATATGTCCCAATAGAACCCCTGGAAGGGTTGGGCACAAAAGTAACACTCTCTAATGTGCCCCCCTTCCTACCAGACTCCCTCCTGCGCCCCCACCTGCTAACCCTAGGGGAAGTAAAAACACCATTTATTAAAATTCCCCTGGGGTGCAGAGAGAGAGCACTTCGTCATGTGCTCTCTTTCAAGAGGCAGGTACAAATGTGCCTGCCTCAGGGCGCAGAAAACATTGAGGGGTCTTTTGGGGTTCCATTTGAGGGGGTGCTCTACAGGATTTTTTACAGCACTACGGAGGTGCAGTGCTATCATTGCAAGGGGTTGGGGCATACACGTAGGAATTGTCCTAATGAAAAGCATCATGCCCCAGCCCCAGCAAGTGGCACCTCCGTCAGTACAGCACCCATCCCCGCTGAGCCCATAACAGCGGGGACCTCAAGGGTCATAGCCCCCCCACAGAGCTCAGGCAAGGAGGCCGTTCCTCAAGCCACCACCACGGCCTCCAAACCCCCTTCTTCCCCAAAAAAGCCATCTGTGTCTGTGGTTTCCAGCAAGACTGCAGACACAGGGAAAAAGGGGAAGAATGTCACCGGTCCTCCCAGTGTCACAGCTGCATCTCCCAAGTCCCAATCTGCCCCCACCATAATTACATCAGTTAGTGTGGGGGCACAGTGTAAGCAGAGGGATAATAAGCCCTCTGCAGGGGAGGCAGCTAGTGGCAGCTCCTCTTCCAGGAGTGACGTCCCCAGGAAGAGGAAGCATAAAACCAACAGGGAGGTTGCTGATAAGTGGGAAGTGCTCTATAGTGGAGCACCTCCCTCTAAAAGCAAGAAGAGGAACAAAACATCTCCTCCTCATCCGGTGACATTGTCTGGCCCGGTTATTAAGCTCAGCCAGCCGGTGCCAGACCACACATCTCTCTCTCCAGACCCTATAGGGGTTAATGTGGAAAAGGGTCTGGAGGAAAAGCAGGGGCAAGAGGGTCTCCCAAGTGAGGCAGGGGTAGACAAGAAAGATCAGGTTTTGCCTCTGGCCTTTGAGGGGGGTCCCAACAAAGCCCCTGCTGAATGGGTAGTCAGTGTCCCTGAGGTGCTGAGCTTCAAGGGCACCAGTCAGTCTCCTCCTCCAGTGTCACTCTCTAGTGACGTACCTCGGGCTTTGTTAGAGCCCCAGGCCGAGTCACTACTGGAGGGGGGGAATATAGGCATGACCCCCATTCAGGACCCCATGGATTTGTCTGTCAGGGGGGATGTGGCACAAGGGGAAGTGGAAATGGGGGAGGGTGATAAAACAGGTTTTCCTGTTAACATCATGGGAGAGCCTGTCTACCCTCCTCAGCCGTCCACTGACCCTAACATCGGTGCCATCCAAGCTGAGCAAGCAGCGGTGGAACTGGCAGAGGAGGCATATAAAGCCTCCAAGGCTTCCATTAAGGAAGCCATGCCAGCCACTGCTGTCCAGCCAGCTACCCCTGAATGCACTCCTGAAGCTACAGGGGTGCAGCAGCAATCCAAGGGTCCATTATTTACCTTGAAGGGTGCTAAAGGGACTCCTTCTGTATCATCTAAGAGGGGGTCCCTGAGAATAAAGCTGAGGAAACTGACTCCAGCCGGGGAGGATGGAGTAAAAGCCCTCAGCCAAGAGGAGCCCAGGGGTGACCCACTAGAAGGAACATCAGATTCTGGGTTGGTTATCCCTGTGAAGGAAATAGATCTATTCCTTGAGAGCACCCTTCATGGACAAAAGAAAAGGAAGGTGCGGCTGGCCTTGGAGAGGTGGAAGAATATGTCGTTTATTCTCCACTCTCTCCAGCAATATCTAGTGGTCAGCACTAGGGCCAAGAATTCTGGGACTGCGGAGCATCTCCGCGTCCGGAAATTCTATAAAATGTGCGTGTCCTATCAGCAGTCTCAAGGGTCTGAGGAACGCACAATTCCTGACACGCAGTAATGGCTTTGCACATCAGCACGCTAAATACCAATGGCTGTCAAGACAGTTTCCGCAGGTTCCAGGTACTCTCCTATTTATATCAGGGAGGGTACTCTGTGAGCTTCCTGCAGGAAACTCACACCACTCCAGAGGCTGAGGCCTCGTGGCAACTGGAGTGGAGAGGCAGGGTCTTCTTCAGCCACTTCACATCGGCGTCATGTGGAGTGGTGACCCTGTTCTCAGAGTCTTTTCAGCCAGAGCTGCTGCTTGTGAAAGCTGTTATCCCAGGCCGTCTAATCCACCTCCGGGTCCGAGAGCAGGGTAGCATCATTAACCTAGTTAATATATATGCCCCTGCTGGAGGGCCCGAGAGAGTGAGGTTAATCGCCAGACTGTCCCAGTTTTTGGAGACGGTTGACGCAGATGAGTGTTTGGTACTCGGGGGTGATTTCAACTGCACCCTCGACGCTCTGGACCGGAATAGTCCAGAGCCGTACCCGCCTTCTGCGTCAGCCCTGCGGGAGATCATCGCCCGCTTCTCCCTGGAGGACATCTGGCGAGAGCAGAACCCAGGGGCATCAGACGGTTTCACCTACGTCAGGGTGAGAGCCGGTCTGGTGTCCCACTCCCGGATCGACAGACTATATATATCTAGTCACTATATGTCACGAGTCGGTTCTTGTGCCATTAGGCTGGCTCCGTTCACAGACCACAACTGTGTGTCTGTGACAGTGGAGCTAACGCCAATAGCGCCACGAGCCGCCTATTGGCACTTCAACAATGCTTTGTTGAAGGACCAGGGGCTCGTGACATTGATCCGGGAGTTTTGGACGGACTGGAGGGGTTGCAAGGGGGACTTTGCCACGTTAAAACTGTGGTGGGACGTGGGCAAGGTTCATTTGCGACTTCTGTGTCAGGAATATACCAAGGGTGCGAGTGGGCAGCGCGAAGCTGAGTTGGAGTCACTCCGGGGGGAGGTACTCCATCTGGAGCAGAGGCTGTTCACTTGTAGGGACCAATCCCTGCAGAGCGAGTATGTAGAGAGGAAGGGTGTCCTCTGTGACCTGGAACGACACCAGGCCAAGGGGGCATACGTGCGCAGCCGCTTAGATTTTCTCAAAGATCTAGACCGCGGCTCGCGCCTCTTCTACTCACTGGAGAAAAAGGGGGGTAACAGTAGGCACATCACCTGTCTTCTAGATGAAGACGGTGCCCCCCTTACAGATCCGGAGAGTATCCGGGATAGAGCCCGGAACTTTTTATAAAAATCTTTACTCTCCGGATCCCATTTCTCCAGACGCCTGCAGGGTGCTATGGGAGGGGCTCCCCACAGTCAGTGAGGGTGTAAGAGAGCGGCTTGATATACCACTATCTTTTCAAGAGCTCTCTGAAGCCCTCCGTGCCATGTCCTGTGAGAAGTCTCCAGGACTGGACAGACTGACTGTAGAGTTTTTCCAATTTTTCTGGGAGACTCTGGGACCTGATTTCCATCTGGTCCTTGGGGAAGCCCTGGAGACCGGGGAGATGCCCCTGTCTTGTCGCAGGGCAGTACTTGCCCTGCTGCCCAAAAAGGGGGATCTCCGGCTTATTAAGAACTGGCGACCGGTCTCTCTGCTCAGCACAGACTACAAGATTGTAGCTAAAGCCATCTCGCTTAAACTTGGGTCTGTGCTGGCAGAATTGGTTCACCCTGACCAGTCCTATGCGATCCCGGGCCGGACTATCTTTGATAGTATCTTTCTGGTCCGGGATCTATTGCATTATTCTCGCAGGACTGGTCTGTCACTCGCCTTTCTCTCTTTAGATCAAGAGAAGGCGTTTGACAGGGTGGACCATGGTTACCTCATAGCCACTCTGCAAGTGTACGGCTTTGGCCCACAGTTTGTGGGCTTTATAAGAACGCTGTACGCCTCTGCAGAGTGTTTACTTAAAATCAATTGGTCCCTAACAGCACCTTTGGTATTTGGACGAGGGGTGTGTCAAGGATGTCCCTTGTCTGGACAGTTATATGCACTGGCCATCGAGCCTTTCCTCTGCCTACTGAGGAAAAGGCTCACAGGGCTGGTGCTAAAAGATCCAGTTGATCTTGAGCTGGCAAAACAGTGCCAGGAGGTATATTCAGCTGCCTCCTCCGCTCAGATCAACCGGTCCAAATGCACAGGCCTTTTAGAGGGTAATTTACAGGTAGACTCTTTGCCTCCCACGTTTCGTGACATCACGTGGGAGGCAGATGTCATTAACTATCTGGGGGTCTACCTGTCCGCTGCGGAAGCTTCCGTCCCAGACAACTGGAGGGAGTTGGAGGGCAGTGTCCTCTCTCGTCTGGGATGATGGAGGGGTCTAGCAAAAATGCATTCCCTTAGGGGGCGGACTCTAGTGGTGAATCAGCTGGTGGCTTCTCAGATCTGGCACCGGCTGATTTGTCTGAGTCCGACCCCCGAGTTTGTCACCAATATCCAGAGGAATTTGTTAGATTTCCTCTGGATGTGAAGGCATTGGGTCTCTGCAGGGGTGGCAAGTCTGCCTTTGGTGGAGGGTGGACAGGGAGTAGTTTGTGTGTGCTCCCAGTTGTGCACCTTCCGCCTTCACTACCTGCAGAGATACCTATATGCAAATCCCTCTCCGCAGTGGTGCGCACTGGCATCCAGCTTTTATCACCAGTTGCGCAACCTGGGGTATGACCGGCAATTATTTCTGATCAGGCCCGAGGGGTTTGGGAGAGACCTCTCTGTGTTGCCGGCATACTACCAGGAAACCCTCAATGCCTAGAGCATGGTCTCCGTGACCAGGCAGGGCGTGCCTTTGGGGGATGAAATATTCACAGAGCCCCTGCTATTTAATCCAGCAGTGGGGGCTCCAATGTTACAGTCCCCCATTATCATCCGCCGCCTTAGTCATGCACGGATGACCCGAGTCGGGGATCTCCTGGAATACGGGCGTTCTGATTGGGTGTCACCCCAAGAGCTTGCGCTCCGTTTGGGATATGTGACGCCCAAAGTCTCAGGGCGCTTGCTCCAGGAGATTAGGGATGCCATCTCCCCCGACTCGCGCACCTTCCTTCGCGGGGCTTTGCAGGCCGGAGTGCCACATGCACCTTTCAACACCCCTGCTCCGGCTGTTTGCATTGGACACAAGCCCCGTGTTTCCCCTCAGGCTCCTCCTGTCCCCAACCTCTCAAAGTTGAGGGACATACCCTCGGCATGCTTTCGCGGCATGCCGAGGAAGAGCTTATATTCTCTCGTGCTCCATACAGTGCACTTCCTTGCCCTCGTGACCCGTCCCGATACCATCTGGAGGCGGGTCCAACCAGATGACGAGGGCAAGAGGCCCCGGTGGAGGGAACTTTATTCTGATTTAGTTCCACGACCCACCGGGGACTTGAGTTGGAGAGTGCTCCATGGTGCACTGAGCACGGGAGAGTACTTAGCTAAATTCACGGACTCTCCCTCCACTTGTCCATTCTGTGGCAAGGGAGAGTCCGTGTATCATATTTATTTTAGTTGCGCCAGACTGCAGCCCCTCTTGTCACTCTTGAGGGGCCTCCTCCTGCAGTTCTGGCTGCATTTCTCCCCTCACATTTTTATTTTTGGGCGCCCAGTGTCCCGGGGCAATAAGGCCAGGGACCTCCTCGTCAACCTGCTCCTGGCATTAGCCAAATTGGCTATATATAAGTCCAGGAAGCAGTGTTTGATAGGGGGGGTTCCCTTGTCACCTGAGGCCATGTTCCGGGTGCTGGTGCGCTCCCTTATCCGGGCAGAGTACCACCTGGCTTTGTCCACTGGGGGAATGGATGAGTTTGTCTCCCAGTGGGCTGTAGATGGTGTGCTCTGCTCGGTATCCCCCCATTCGGTTTCTTTTTCTCTTAACCTCTTAAAATGATTTTTATTTAGTTTACAGATCATGTTTCTCATAATGTCAAAATACACTGTGCCAAGTTCAACCAATCCAGTCTAGTTGGGGTACCAACAGTCCACATTTAAAAAAAAATGACAGGCAGAGGCAGGACACCCCGCAGAGGCTGTCGTGGTCGTGGTGCTGTGATTCCCTTTGGCCCTACAATAATGCCCAGTGTTCAGAGGCCAGTTACCCTGAACTTGAAAAGTTCAGAGGACGTAGTTGACTGGCTAACACAGGACACCCAATCTTCTACAGCTTTCGCTTGGAACTTTGACGCACCATCCTCCTCCAGATTAGCTTCGGGCACCTCTCAAGTTACCACTCCCCCGCCTGCCGCCCCCACAAACACTAGTACCACAGCCAATTCAATTGATCAGTCAGAAGAGTTATTTACACATCAGTTTGAAGAAATGAGTGATGCGCAACCATTATTTACAGAGAATGTAGATAACAGGGATATGTCTCAGTCAGGCAGCATTACACACATGTACGTATGATGTGATGATGGTGATGATGATGTACCCGCCGCTGCTTCCTTTGTTCAGTTGTCATATACAAGTGAGGCGGGTGATGATGATGACGATGCGTCCGTGGATGTCACGTGGGTGCCTGCTAGAAGAGAAGAAGAACAGGGGGAAAGTTCAGATGGGGAGACAGAGAGGAGGAGGAGACGAGTTGGAAGTAGAGGGAGGTCATCGCAACGAGCTAGTGGCACAGTCAGACAGCATGCATCAGCACCCGGGGTCAGCCAGACAGCACGCCAATCAACGCATGCTGTTGCCACCACCAGAATGCCGTCACCGCCGAGCTCAGCAGTGTGGCATTTTTTTTGTGTGTCTGCCTCTGACAACAGCGATGCCATTTGCAACCTGTGCCAAAAGAAACTGAGTCGTGGGAAGTCCAACACCCACCTAGGTACAACTGCTTTGCGAAGGCACATGATGTCACATCACAAACGCCAATGGGATCAACACATGAGTACAAGCAGCACACAAACTCAAAGCCGCCATCCTCCTCCTGGTCCAGCATCTTCATCCACATCAACCACTGCTGTCCTCCTTGCCCCCTCTCAACTCTCCACCACTCCGTCTCTCGCCTCTTGCTGTTCCTGCTCATCTCCTCGCAGTCAGGTGTCTGTCAAGGGCATGTTTGAGCGTAAGAAGCCAATGCCACAAAGTCACCCCCTTGCCCGGCGTCTGACGGCTGGCTTGTCTGAACTCTTGGCCCGCCAGCTTTTACCATACTAGCTGGTGGAGTCTGAGGCGTTCAAAACGTTTTTAGCGATTGGGATACCGCAGTGGAAGGTACCCGGACGAAATTTCTTTGCCCAAAAGGCAATCCCCAACCTGTACTCAATTGTGCAAAAGGAAGTAATGGCATCTCTGGCACACAGTGTTGGGGCAAGGGTCCATCTGACCACTGATACCTGGTCTGCAAAGCATGGTCAGGGAAGGTATATCACCTACACTGCGCATTGGGCAAACCTGCTGACGCCTGCCAAGCATGGAATGCGTGGCTCTGCAGAGGAGTTGGTGACACCGCCACGACTTGCAGGCAGGCCTGCTGCCACCTCCTCTACTCCTCCTACTCCATCCTCTTCCATAACCTCCTCAGCTGAGTCCTCTTCTGCTGCTGCATCTTGCTCCACATCAACGGCACCCCCCCAGCTCCCCAGATACTATTCCACATCCCGAATATGGCAGTGTCATGCCGTCTTGGGGTTGACTTGCCTCAAAGCAAAGAGTCACACCGGGCCAGCACTCCTGTCCGCCCTGAACGCACAGGTGGATCAATGGCTGACTCTACACCAACTAGAGATTGGCAAAGTGGTTTGTGACAACGGAAGAAATTTGTTGGCGGCATTGAATTTGGGCAAGTTGACGCATGTGCCGTGCATGGCACATGTGTGTAATCTGATCGTACAACGCTTTGTCCATAAGTATCCAGGCTTACAGGACGTCCTGAAGCAGGCCAGAAAGGTGTGTGGCCATTTCAGGCGTTCCTACATGGCCATGACGCACTTTTCAGACAGATACACACGTTGGAATTCAACACTCCTAATGTTCGAAGAGAGAAAAGTGAGGATTTGGATTTCCCTGGGTGTTTTCCACCCCAGATATACAGTGTACAAAATGGCGGGATAAGTATAAACTAAATAAATTTTATTATATACATGACAGCGACGTCTTTAAAAACAGGGGATATTAAAAACACTAATAAAGGGAATAAAACAAGGGCAGATGTAAGGAATAGCAAGTAACCCTGTAGCACTGATATTGTGCAATGTAGGACTCTAAAGTGAGTGGGTATTGCTATTCACACCTAGCGGGCAGGCCAAGATAAGTACAAAAAATTCCCAGGGCAAAAAAGCCCTATAATATTATAAATGATGTATATACAAAGCACCCTTATGCTGAAATGAATATCCTCCACATATCTAGAGGATGACTTAAATAAAGCAATATTTTTGCAGAAACATAGGTAAAAAGGTGCCTAACTGATAGACCTATTGTGCTTTCATAAAGGTACCAAGAAGCTGTACCTATATAAGCAGGGTTTGCAAAGAGCTCAACTTGGAGCACAAATAAAGCTATCAAGAACAGCTATATGTTAAACAGCATAGGTTTCAAGCTGTGTCTGTGTGTACAAATAGGTAACTAGCCATATGGTACAAAAAGTACCTAACAGTGTGTGTGCAAAGTAGAGGCTGTTCCCCAACTTAAAAGTTGTACAGGAGGTACTATCAGGTACTTTCAGACATATTATGCCACTAGTGGGATATAAGGGGCTTTAAGTTAGGCCATAACTGCAGCAAGTTTGCGCTTCCTGGAACGCTTGGCCGCTAGGTTTGCAACGCGCATGCGCACGTCTAACGTGATGACGTACGCAGCGTGGTTGCTAGGAGCCTGACGCGTTTCGACGTATCACGTCTTTGTCAAAGGGAAGTTGTATAACGCTGTCTCTGAGAGCTTTATATAGGGAGCTGTTGCCAAGGCAACGTGAAAGTGGTATATGCATTACCCGAAACGGGTCACAAAAGTGCAAATGGCATAGAATTTACGTTAGTATATACAAAAGGACACTGAGATGGATGTTAAAACGTTAATGAAAACCAATGCAATAGTATAATATCAATGCATGGGTCATATAGACAGGTTAGGAAGGATAAAAAAGTGTAGTATGAAAGCTATTGCATTTGGATAATTAAGTTAACAAACGATAAATACAAAAAACATGATACCAAGGGTGAAAGGTCGTTATATAAATGAAAAGTAAGCTCCATTATATAGTAAAGAGTGGGAGGCCAAGAGACAAAATCTATATAAGGGGACTGGAGTCCCAAAGTGTTAAATTATATAAGATGTGTGGATATAGCTAGAAAGCTAGTGCTAGAAGGGAAAATATATACTCTAAGGTATGTGTGGACTATGGTAATAGGTACCTATAGCAGATTGCTTGTGTAGACATACAATAAAAAATGAAAAATGAAAAATGAATAATAAAAAAGAGTGCTAATGTACTGAAGGTCCAACTCATAGAATGAACAGAAAGTGAATACAAATACTTGCTGGGGTGCATATAAATGATGGTAAAGCAGACTGGGACTCTGTGAGGGTCATGGTGTACTGAGTGTCTATGAGACAACACGGCCTACCAAGAGGTGGACAGAAAGATAAGGTATATTAATTGTGAAACAAACCGAGACTCTGTGAGGGTTAAAGTGTACAAAGGACAACAAGGCCTACCAGAAGGTGGACAGGAAAAAGTTATGCACATAAAGAAAAAAGAGAAGGACAAAGTGCTAAATGAAGGGTGTAAAAGTAAACCCCTCATTGAGTCCATAGGGTGCTTGAGCCTTCAATTGGTATATCCAGCGTGCCTCACATTGTAATAATTTTCTCTCCAGGTCACCCTGTCTTGGGCCTATATGGACCTGGTCTATTGCACAAAAGGATAGAACTTCACTTCTATTGTTGTGACAATACTTAACATGGCGGGCAATTGGTGTATCCAATGTATTCTTGATACTGTAGATATGCTCACCAATCC
The DNA here is from genome assembly GCA_027410445.1 of Discoglossus pictus. Taxonomy (NCBI): domain Eukaryota; kingdom Metazoa; phylum Chordata; class Amphibia; order Anura; family Alytidae; genus Discoglossus; species Discoglossus pictus. Next base: position 441,796,452 of record CM050165.1, on the reverse strand, counting down.
TGCGGCGCAGTTGGCGCCTCGTTTTTCCTACATAGATCTTCCTGCAAATACAGGTGGCCACATAGATAACCGCCGTAGAACAACAATTCATAAATTCTTTTATCTTGTATTTTTCGCCAGTAATAGGATGCTCATATATTTTCAAAGGTGTAACATACCTGCAGAATTTACATCTGCTACATTTGAAACACCCTGTTAGGGGTTTTAACCAGGTCCCTGGTTTCTGTTCATTAAAGGAACTATGGACCAGTCTATCTTTCAAGTTCTTGCCCCTACGGTATGTGATGGAGGCCTTTGGTGTTAGAACATCTTTTAGATCCTCGTCACTGCTCAGTAAATGCCAATGTCTAGATAAAATATCTCTGATAGCCTCGGAATCATAGCCAAAGGTCATAATACAGCGAGATAGTTTGCTTTCCTTATCTGTATTCTTACTAGGGCCATTCAAGAGTTCAGATCTCTTGCAGTTAGATGCATAATTAAAGGCAGATTTGAGACATTTATTTGAGTAACCTCTGTCTCTAAATCTAGTTCTTAATTTATCTGCCTCTAGTTTGAACTCTGCATCAGAGCTGCAATTCCTCCTTATTCGAAGGTATTGACCTCTTGGTATCCCCCTTTTAAGGGGTTCATAATGCTGGCTATCCCAAGTCAACAGAGAGTTCGTGGCAGTGTCCTTCCTATAAGTACTGGTTGATATCTTTCCTTCCTCATCTTTGGTTATCAACAGATCTAGGAATGTGATGGAGGATAGGTTTAACTCGTAGGTAAATTTAAGGCCCAGGTCATTGGTATTAAGGACAGACATGAATTGTTCAAATTCAAGCTTAGTGCCTGTCCAAACCACTAACACATCGTCAATATAGCGCCGCCATACTAATGCGTGTTCAGAGAGTGAGGATGTATATTCATGGAAAACAAATTTCTCTTCCCACCAGCCCAGGAACAAATTGGCATAACTGGGAGCACATGGCGTACCCATGGCTGTCCCTTTTTGCTGGTGATACCATTTGTTATTATGCGTAAAGTAATTATGTTTTAACACAAATTCCAAAAGTTCCAAAAGAAGACCATTAAATTTTGTGTGAGTAGCACCTTTCATACTTAGAAAGTAACTTAGGGCCTCTATACCGTACCCATGTGGTATGCTGCTGTATAATGCTTCCACATCTATAGAGGCTAGCCATGCTGATTCAGGTACATGGAGGTCATCCAGTTGTTTTAAAATGTCATTTGTATCTTTGACATAAGAGGGGAGGCTTTCTACCAGTTCTTTCAGATAGTGGTCAATAAATATGCTGACGTTATGGGACAGGTTATCAGTGCCGGATACAATAGGCCTACCAGGAATTGGTAATTTCTTTTTATGAATTTTAGGGAGGGAATAGAAAATCGAGATGGTAGGAAACTTGGGGTATAAAAACCTATAGGTTTGCTCATCAATAAGGTCCTCTTTCATTGCATTATCCAAAATAGTTTTCAAGAGTGTCTTGTACTCGTTGGTTGGATTTTTTTGGATCACCTTGTATGTGCTATTATCTCCCAAAATTCTGCTACACATATCTCTATATTCCTCGTTATTCATGATGACAATGTTACCTCCCTTATCCGCAGGCTTAATTTGTATCTCCTTGCACTTCTCCAATTCTTTTAATGCTATGAATTCATTATTAGTCAAATTGAATACTTTTTTTCAATTTGTAATAGTCTATGTCCTCAATCTCTAAAGTAGCTTGCTGAAGAAAGACCCAGATGTTAGCATAGTCTTTCATTCCTGGTGTAAAAGTGCTTTTATTTCTCCAGGTTTTAGATTTATCCATGGAACCAACTGGTTCATTCTCTTTAAGCAAGGATAACAGAGATTGTAAAGTTTCTATATCTTCCTTTCCCACACCCAGATTCATACATTCTCTCTCCTCCTTTAGTTTATAGAATTTGTGCAGTGCTAGCTTGCGGGCGAAGAGGTTTAGATCTTTTATGTGTGTGAATGTATCTGATCTGGATGTTGGGACAAATGTCAAACCTCTCTGTAATACTGAGGTGTGATGTATATTGAGGGGAAAGTCATCCTCTAGATATGTGGAGGATATTCATTTCAGCATAAGGGTGCTTTGTATATACATCATTTATAATATTATAGGGCTTTTTTGCCCTGGGAATTTTTTGTACTTATCTTGGCCTGCCCGCTAGGTGTGAATAGCAATACCCACTCACTTTAGAGTCCTACATTGCACAATATCAGTGCTACAGGGTTACTTGCTATTCCTTACATCTGCCCTTGTTTTATTCCCTTTATTAGTGTTTTTAATATCCCCTGTTTTTAAAGACGTCGCTGTCATGTATATAATAAAATTTATTTAGTTTCTACTTATCCCGCCATTTTGTACACTGTATATCTGGGGTGGAAAACACCCAGGGAAATCCAAATCCTCACTTTTCTCTCTTTGATAGTGATTAGTGGTTTAATCCACACAGAGGAACTATACTACTTACTTAGAATTTTTACCTTTTTCTAGTATTTCTTTGTTTTCACACTTGTTTTCATTCGAGCTTAGTTTAAGGAGCAAGTAAAGTATACCAAGCCGTTTCAAGATGGCGTACTCTGCTATAAATAATATAGATGTGGACTCACTTCAAAAGGAAGCCGATGAGAGCTTTGGCTCTAGGGCCCAATCCATGACAGCTAATGAGAGGAACATTAAAGATCAATTTGGTGAACTGCTAAAAACTGCTAAAAAACAGCTAAGATCTATATGGGAAATCAGTAGCCTGCAAAACTACCTAAAAAATCAAATTGTCCCTAGAGGACTGAGAATAAATATAAGTCCAGCAAGTAACCTGTCAAATGAGACATTCACAAAGAAGTGGCAAGAAATATTGTTAAAATGTTTATTTGAACTTATGTCCCTTATAATTGAGACCGAACAGCAGAACTTAGAAATCATCAAACCTAAGTTGACACTATACCAACAAGAGTTTGGTAAATTCAGTGAAACATCTGAGTACAATATGTTCTGCACAAGGTTGAATGATAATATAGACAGGTTTAAGAAAGAGATCAAAGAACGTAAACAAAAGAAATTTTGGAGGGATCAGACTGACTTTAAAACTGGCAGGATATTTAGAAGATTCCCAAAATTGAATGCTAACCAAAGAAGTTCTGACATTAGTTCCTCAGAATTTGAGAACTCTGATAATGATGACTTTCACCCTTATAACACCAGGCCCAGACGAGGAAATTATCCTCAGAAAAGAGAGGACTATGAAACAAGAGCAAATATTCAGACCAGAGAGAACCCTAGATTTAACGAACCACAACAATCTTTTTTAGAGAGAGGCAGGATCCCTGTGAAGGGGCCAGAGAGGACACTCAGATCCAAGGGAAACAGGAACACCTGACTCCCAATCCCTCTAACCCCCCAGCTATGAATCCACAGATAGTCAACTTGTCCAAATTTCCCCTCAATATACATCACACCTCAGTATTACAGAGAGGTTTGACATTTGTCCCAACATCCAGATCAGATACATTCACACACATAAAAGATCTAAACCTCTTCGCCCGCAAGCTAGCACTGCACAAATTCTATAAACTAAAGGAGGAGAGAGAATGTATGAATCTGGGTGTGGGAAAGGAAGATATAGAAACTTTACAATCTCTGTTATCCTTGCTTAAAGAGAATGAACCAGTTGGTTCCATGGATAAATCTAAAACCTGGAGAAATAAAAGCACTTTTACACCAGGAATGAAAGACTATGCTAACATCTGGGTCTTTCTTCAGCAAGCTACTTTAGAGATTGAGGACATAGACTATTACAAATTGAAAAAAGTATTCAATTTGACTAATAATGAATTCATAGCATTAAAAGAATTGGAGAAGTGCAAGGAGATACAAATTAAGCCTGCGGATAAGGGAGGTAACATTGTCATCATGAATAACGAGGAATATAGAGATATGTGTAGCAGAATTTTGGGAGATAATAGCACATACAAGGTGATCCAAAAAAATCCAACCAACGAGTACAAGACACTCTTGAAAACTATTTTGGATAATGCAATGAAAGAGGACCTTATTGATGAGCAAACCTATAGGTTTTTATACCCCAAGTTTCCTACCATCTCGATTTTCTATTCCCTCCCTAAAATTCATAAAAAGAAATTACCAATTCCTGGTAGGCCTATTGTATCCGGCACTGATAACCTGTCCAGTAACGTCAGCATATTTATTGACCACTATCTGAAAGAACTGGTAGAAAGCCTCCCCTCTTATGTCAAAGATACAAATGACATTTTAAAACAACTGGATGACCTCCATGTACCTGAATCAGCATGGCTAGCCTCTATAGATGTGGAAGCATTATACAGCAGCATACCACATGGGTACGGTATAGAGGCCCTAAGTTACTTTCTAAGTATGAAAGGTGCTACTCACACAAAATTTAATGGTCTTCTTTTGGAACTTTTGGAATTTGTGTTAAAACATAATTACTTTACGCATAATAACAAATGGTATCACCAGCAAAAAGGGACAGCCATGGGTACGCCATGTGCTCCCAGTTATGCCAATTTGTTCCTGGGCTGGTGGGAAGAGAAATTTGTTTTCCATGAATATACATCCTCACTCTCTGAACACGCATTAGTATGGCGGCGCTATATTGACGATGTGTTAGTGGTTTGGACAGGCACTAAGCTTGAATTTGAACAATTCATGTCTGTCCTTAATACCAATGACCTGGGCCTTAAATTTACCTACGAGTTAAACCTATCCTCCATCACATTCCTAGATCTGTTGATAACCAAAGATGAGGAAGGAAAGATATCAACCAGTACTTATAGGAAGGACACTGCCACGAACTCTCTGTTGACTTGGGATAGCCAGCATTATGAACCCCTTAAAAGGGGGATACCAAGAGGTCAATACCTTCGAATAAGGAGGAATTGCAGCTCTGATGCAGAGTTCAAACTAGAGGCAGATAAATTAAGAACTAGATTTAGAGACAGAGGTTACTCAAATAAATGTCTCAAATCTGCCTTTAATTATGCATCTAACTGCAAGAGATCTGAACTCTTGAATGGCCCTAGTAAGAATACAGATAAGGAAAGCAAACTATCTCGCTGTATTATGACCTTTGGCTATGATTCCGAGGCTATCAGAGATATTTTATCTAGACATTGGCATTTACTGAGGAGTGACGAGGATCTAAAAGATGTTCTAACACCAAAGGCCTCCATCACATACCGTAGGGGCAAGAACTTGAAAGATAGACTGGTCCATAGTTCCTTTAATGAACAGAAACCAGGGACCTGGTTAAAACCCCTAACAGGGTGTTTCAAATGTAGCAGATGTAAATTCTGCAGGTATGTTACACCTTTGAAAATATATGAGCATCCTATTACTGGCGAAAAATACAAGATAAAAGAATTTATGAATTGTTGTTCTACGGCGGTTATCTATGTGGCCACCTGTATTTGCAGGAAGATCTATGTAGGAAAAACGAGGCGCCAACTGCGCCGCAGGATTGGTGAGCATATCTACAGTATCAAGAATACATTGGATACACCAATTGCCCGCCATGTTAAGTATTGTCACAACAATAGAAGTGAAGTTCTATCCTTTTGTGCAATAGACCAGGTCCATATAGGCCCAAGACAGGGTGACCTGGAGAGAAAATTATTACAATGTGAGGCACGCTGGATATACCAATTGAAGGCTCAAGCACCCTATGGACTCAATGAGGGGTTTACTTTTACACCCTTCATTTAGCACTTTGTCCTTCTCTTTTTTCTTTATGTGCATAACTTTTTCCTGTCCACCTTCTGGTAGGCCTTGTTGTCCTTTGTACACTTTAACCCTCACAGAGTCTCGGTTTGTTTCACAATTAATATACCTTATCTTTCTGTCCACCTCTTGGTAGGCCGTGTTGTCTCATAGACACTCAGTACACCATGACCCTCACAGAGTCCCAGTCTGCTTTACCATCATTTATATGCACCCCAGCAAGTATTTGTATTCACTTTCTGTTCATTCTATGAGTTGGACCTTCAGTACATTAGCACTCTTTTTTATTATTCATTTTTCATTTTTCATTTTTTATTGTATGTCTACACAAGCAATCTGCTATAGGTACCTATTACCATAGTCCACACATACCTTAGAGTATATATTTTCCCTTCTAGCACTAGCTTTCTAGCTATATCCACACATCTTATATAATTTAACACTTTGGGACTCCAGTCCCCTTATATAGATTTTGTCTCTTGGCCTCCCACTCTTTACTATATAATGGAGCTTACTTTTCATTTATATAACGACCTTTCACCCTTGGTATCATGTTTTTTGTATTTATCGTTTGTTAACTTAATTATCCAAATGCAATAGCTTTCATACTACACTTTTTTAGCCTTCCTAACCTGTCTATATGACCCATGCATTGATATTATACTATTGCATATACCACTTTCACGTTGCCTTGGCAACAGCTCCCTATATAAAGCTCTCAGAGACAGCGTTATACAACCTCCCTTTGACAAAGACGTGATACCCCGAAACGCGTCAGGCTCCTAGCAACCACGCTGCGTACGTCATCACGTTAGACGTGCGCATGCGCGTTGCAAACCTAGCGGCCAAGCGTTCCAGGAAGCGCAAACTTGCTGCAGTTATGGCCTAACTTAAAGCCCCTTATATCCCACTAGTGGCATAATATGTCTGAAAGTACCTGATAGTACCTCCTGTACAACTTTTAAGTTGGGGAACAGCCTCTACTTTGCACACACACTGTTAGGTACTTTTTGTACCATATGGCTAGTTACCTATTTGTACACACAGACACAGCTTGAAACCTATGCTGTTTAACATATAGCTGTTCTTGATAGCTTTATTTGTGCTCCAAGTTGAGCTCTTTGCAAACCCTGCTTATATAGGTACAGCTTCTTGGTACCTTTATGAAAGCACAATAGGTCTATCAGTTAGGCACCTTTTTACCTATGTTTCTGCAAAAATATTGCTTTATTTAAGTCATCCTCTAGATATGTGGAGGATATTCATTTCAGCATAAGGGTGCTTTGTATATACATCTTTTATATTATTATAGGGCTTTTTTGCCCTGGGAATTTTTTGTACTTATCTTGGCCTGCCCGCTAGGTGTGAATAGCAATACCCACTCACTTTAGAGTCCTACATTGCACAATATCAGTGCTACAGGGTTACTTGCTATTCCTTACATCTGCCCTTGTTTTATTCCCTTTATTAGTGTTTTTAATATCCCCTGTTTTTAAAGACGTCGCTGTCATGTATATAATAAAATTTATTTAGTTTATACTTATCCCGCCATTTTGTACACTCCTAATGTTCGACCGCCTGCTCCAACAAGAAAAAGCCATTAACGAGTATTTGTATGACCGGGGTGCTAGGACAGCCTCTGCGGAGCTGGGGATTTTTTTGCCACGTTACTGGACGCTCATGCGCAATGCCTGTAGGCTCATGCGTCCTTTTGAGGAGGTGACAAACCTTGTCAGTCGCACCGAAGGCACCATCAGCGACATCATACCATTTGTTTTATTCCTGGAGCGTGACCTGCGAAGAGTGCTGGATCAGGCCGTAGATGAGCGTGACGAGGAAGAGGAAGAGTTGTGGTCACCATCACCACCAGAAACAGCCCTATCAGCATCGCTTGCTGGACCTGCGGCAACGCTGGAAGAGGATTGTGAGGAAGAGGAGTCAGAGGAGGAATGTGGCTTTGAGGGGGAGGAGGAAGACCAATCACAACAGGCATCCCAGGGTGCTCGTTGTCACCTATCTGGTACCCGTGGTGTTGTACGTGGCTGGGGGGAAGAACATATCTTCAGCGAGATCACTGAGGACGAAGAATGGGACATGACTAGCTCGGCATCCAACCTTGTGCAAATGGGGTCTTTCATGCTGTCGTGCCTGTCGCAGGACCCTCGTATAAAAAGGCTGAAGGGGAACGATCTGTACTGGGTGTGCACGCTACTAGACCCCCGGTATAAGCAGAAAGTGCCTGATTTGTTACCAAATTACCGCAAGTCAGAAAGGATGCAGCAGGTCCAAAACAAATTAACAAGTATGCTTTACACAGCATATAAGGGTGATGTCACAGCACAAGGGCAATATAACAGGGGAAGAGGTGAAAGTAAACCACCTCCCACGACCACGCCGGCAAGGACAGGACGTTTAAAAGACGTGTTGTTGATGGAGGACATGCGGACCTTTTTCAGTCCTACGCATCGCTTCAGCCCTTCGGGATCCACCCTCAGAGAACGACTTGACCGACAGGTAGCAGACTACCTCGCCTTAACTGCAGATATCGACACTCTGAGGAGCGATGAACCCCTTGACTACTGGGTATGCAGGCTAGACCTGTGGCCTGAGCTATCCCAATTTGCAATTGAACTTCTGGCCTGCCCCGCTTCAAGTGTCCTGTCAGAAAGGACCTTCAGTGCAGCAGGAGGTTTTGTCACCGAGAAGAGAAGTCGCCTAGGGCAAAAAAGTCTAGATTGCCTCACCTTTATAAAGATGAATGAGGGATGGATCACGAAGAGACTGACACTGGGCGATACATTCGACTGAAAAAGGCCTGATGAGATGAGCTGCCTTCGGCTATAAATGGTCCACACGCTGCTGTATGTTATCTGTGAATGCCGGATGACTTGCGTGAATTATCCGCCACCAACTAGGGTTCAAGAAGAGGCAATGTTTTATGTCACTTTCTGCCTGGGGAACAAAGGTCAATTTTTCTGGCCGCTGCAACAGCAGCGGCTGCAACAGCAGCGGCTGCAACAATATCTAATTTTTGAATTTCAATTTTTATGCCAGAAGGCGTACGGCATGTAATGGAAAAGAAAGCATATTGAACAGTCTTGCATAACACAACAGTTGTGCAAAAATACATATTTACAATGAAGACATTTTGTTAAAATTAGGTGGCTAGGCCTTCTTTTTTTTACTTTTTTGATTAATACATTTTCTTTTTTTATACTGTGATTGCAATTTTTAAGAGAAACCTAAGACATGGTAAAACAGACAATAGTAAAGTCCTATTAAGCAGTAGCTTATTATTTACAATATCTAACCTGCTCAATCGCCCTTGGGTTACCCTAGGGCAGGCTTCAGTAGGCGACCTCTCCTTTCCTCGGATGATTTTGCCGCCGGTTGCTTCTGAAGGGTCTCCTCCAGGGCTCCCCAACTCCGGTCTTTCACCCCGAGTCGCTTCAACCATTAACAAATGTTTTATTATATTAGAGGTGCACTAAATGGGGATGTTATCAAGGGATCCCAAATTGTCTGGAACTGGGTGATTCTATCCAAGACTACATGGTTTAATCTCTCGTTGAGCAGTAAATAGTTTTTTTTTTTAATTAATTCCTGAAAGTTTTAATTTGGGGTTTTCCAACTACTAGCTATGTGTATTTTTTCTTTCAATTTTTTTTTATTAGGTCAGGTAATATATCATATTCAAACAACCATTTCCATGTTACATATATATCCATACATGTTAATACATCACTGAGTTACCTTATCTCTATTAATACTCAGTTTACCCCTTTCCATTTCATAATCTTGGAGCTTATACCATATCTAGGGCTAGTATGTTATCTGGATTTGGTTGTACCTGTAGCCTAAAAATATATATATTTTTTTACTTTTCAGTTATTAATATAGCTTTAATTCAGTTTGTTTTAAGTTGATTCCCTTTAAGTCTTGAATCCGACTATAATTGGGAAAATAAATAACTAGTTTTAACATTTAACATGTTGGGAAAGGGAAAGGTCCACAAACATCCTCCTTTTTTACATAAATATGATGTAAAATATAGCACTTACCTCCGTTCTCCGCCCCTCTAAGGATCCACACACACCTCTATCCATCCCATTCTCTTGAGAATATCCTCTCCCATTTAGGGGAGCCCCTATTCCGGACCTAAATTTCTTTAATTGTCTCCAGATGATATGCTATCCCTTAATTGCAGCCACTGAGACCATATATCTCAAAATGTATCAATGGAGTTGTCTACTAAATGGGTAATGCGTTCATTTATAAGGTTAAAGTTTAATTTATTTTTAACCACCTGAAAGTGTAGGGTATCCGATTTCCATTGTCTGGCTAAATGGTTCTTTGTGGCCAATATGATGAACTTTAATTGCCTATTTTGAGCGGGCAAGAGACAGACATGCGGAACACCCAGCATGCAGTTTTCTATATTAGCAGAAATCTGAATCTTAAACATTTTAGAAGCTAGTAAGCATGTTTCTTTCCATAGTCTTATGACTGCCGAACACTCCCACCAGACATGAATAAATTTAGCCTCATTACCACTGTTCCTAAAACATGAGCTGTTCCATTTTGGATCCCATTTATGTAGCTTAAAAGGAGTAATATATGTCCTGTGTAGGACCTTTATTGAAGTCTCAAGCAGACTATAATTTAAAGATCCCCTACTTAAGCCTTGCCAACTTTTATCCCATGTGCTATCTGCCAACTCGGTGCCCAAATCCCTCTCCCAGGCTTTGGTATAGTCTGGTTTGTTTGCCATGAGTTTTCATTAAATAGTTCATACATGAGGCTAATAATACCAGGCTGAAAGGGGGAACCCCTTCATTTTTTGAGTAGCCAGGTGTTTATTTGGGGGGTTCCCCTACCACTTATCGTATATATAAAATGATGTATCCAGCAAAAATTATAGTGTTCAGCCAGGGGTAAATTGTATCTATCTCTCACCCACTCAAAGGTCATTATTTTGTCGTCATGCCACCATGGACCAACCCTTAGTAGGTTCTGAGAAAGAGAGCTTTCCGGAAGATGTATCTTAAAGTGGGGATTGGGTACGATAGGGGTAAGATCTGATACCCGAGTGTCCAGTTTTTGTGTCCAGTTCATCTCCGTCCATATTTTTAATGAGTGCTTAATCAATGGGTTTTTCAAGTTTCTTAAAAAAGTATACAGGCCTGGAATCCATATTACTGTATCCCATGTATAAGGTGACATGCTTAAATTTTCCATAAATACCCAGAGCGGCTGATGTGTTTTGGAGAATGTGCCAGAGGAATGAAAGCCAACTGCGCTGCCTTGTAATACAGTTTGAGATTCGGGTCCCTACCCTCTTTTGGAAAGACTATGAGGTCGGCCTGATTCAATTAAGGGGGCATAGGTTCTCCATTTAGTATAGAGTTAAACAAAGATGTTAGGTGCGGGGGTAAGCAAGGGCTCAAATTTCTTATAGTACAGATGAGTAAAACCGTCTGGCCCTGGGGACTTGCCAAATTTAAGATCTTGCATTGTAGATTTAACTTCCTCTTGGGATATGTCTAGGTTCAAGCTGTCCAATTAAGGTACAGGTATTTTGTGGACTTCTTGCTGTAGTAGGAAGGACTCTATGTCAGATCCGCTGCAGCGGGATTGGGATGAATATATGGTCTGATCGAAGTTTTGAAATGTTTCTTGGATAGCATTGGGGCTAAAGGAGGTTTGGCCATCAGGTAGTCTAAAGATACCGTATATTATGTCCTCTCTTGGGGGGTAAAGACACTAATAATTCCTCCAATAAAATTCTGCTTTTTTTTTTGTGGGCAAGGTCACTGGTTAGCCCCTTGGGTTATCTATTAAAAAGAGTGGTGCAGAGACTGTGGGGGCTGTTAGCCTCCTTGTCCCTGTGTGGCCATTTAGAATCCCTGCTGCTGCATGTTTAAGCTTTATTAAGGTGTAATTGTACAGCGTTTGACTCAAGTAGCTGCCTGTGCTGGGATGGTTTGGCTTAATTGCTGGGCCCTTTTCCTGCCAAGATGGCAATTGTCAGTCCATGGGCCTCTATGTCCCCTTCACTACCTTTGTCCCCGCTTGTGTGCTTATTTGGGATGGCCCCCCTTTATATCTCCGGCCCGTGGCCTTGTAAGGGTCGCCCCTCAATCTCTGAGTGTGGATATGCAGGGATGGGGCGTTGAATCAGGCCTACCTTCTTCTCTGCTCGCTGCAAGATCAACAATACCTAATTTTTCAGGCATGTGTACATGCCTAATTTTTCTGGCCTCTGGTGCTGCACTGTGGCTTCAACAACCAAACCCCCAAAAAAGGCACATAACAGGGATTAAACTGATAGGAGTAGTACTACTCAACACACCACTCATATCTGGTGTAACAGTAGTGTACATTTAAAACCAAAACATTTTTTTTTACTGTAATAGATTGCACAGCAGTTAGTTGTCTGCAAGCGTGTGTGTCAGACCTACAGCGTCTACTCTACCAACTTCTGCAAGTGCACAGTGCGACTCATATCTGTTGTCACAGTAGCTTGGACGCATAGTACCGATCTGTCAAAACCTGTAATGATGAATGAGGTCTAGAGTAGCCTGTTTGCCTTATCCTCTACAGGTTGAGACCTAATGTTTGGGTGACTCCAGACCAACACACGAGTACAAGCAGCACACAAATTCAAAGCCGCCATCCTCCTCCTGGTGCAGCATCATAAGCCACATCAACCACTGCTGTCCTCCTTGCCCCCTCTCAACCATCCGCCACTCCGTCTCTCGCCTTGAACAGTTCCTGCTCATCTGCCCATAGTCAGGTGCCTGTAAAGGACATGTTTGAGTAAGAAGCTAATGTCACAAAGTGCCCCAAAATTGAAGTGATACGACCAACAAAGCATCTTTTTCCATCTCCTGGTTCTAAAAATCCAGGCCTTATACACGCCCCCTGATAGGTAACGTAACAAGTATTAAACTGATAAGAGTAGTACTTACAAACACGTCACTCCTATCTGGTGGCACCTTTGACTGCACGTGCCGAGCCCCAAAATTGAAGTGATACGACCAACAAAGCATCTTTTTCCATCTCCTGGTTCTAAAAATCCAGGCCTTATACACGCCCCCTGATAGGTGACGTAACAAGTATTAAACTGATAAGAGTAGTACTTACAAACACGTCACTCCTATCTGGTGACACTTTTGACTGCACGTGCCGTGCCCCAAAATTGAAGTGATACGACAAACAAAGCATCTTTTTCCATCTCCTGGTTCTAAAAATCCAGGCCTTATACACGCCCCCTGATAGGTAACGTAACAAGTATTAAACTGATAAGAGTAGTACTACTTAACACACCTTATAATAATGCAGAGAGAGGCAATGCATTGAGAGGAGTCTGAAGAAGAGGAGTCAGAGGAGGAAGGTGGCTTTGAGGAGGTGGAAGACCAAACACAGCAGGCGTCCCAGGGGGCTTGTTGTCACCTTTCGGGGACCCTTGGTGGCTGGGTGGAGGAAGAGACCGTCAATGACATCAGTGAGGACAAGGAACGGGACATGGCTAGCTTGGTATCCAACCTTGTGCAAATGGGGAGTTTGCGGTTGTGCAAATGGACTGTTTGCGGTTGTTTGCGGTGCGTTAAACGGGGAGTTTGGTCTGTCACTGTGAAGCGGGCCTAACCCTTACACTACCTGATTGATACAACATCATACCTGATGTTTTAAAGCACGTTATTCCAAACAATTTAGGAATGTTAGGTAATTTATGCCCTTTATGGCTTAAAACCAGACTCTGTATCAACGATGTTATTTTCCGTGGGAGTTTTGCCATGGATCCCCCTCCGGCATGCCACAGTCCAGTTGTTAGACCCCTTGAAACAACTTTCCCATCACTTTTGTGACCAGAAAGAGTCCCTGTGGGTTTTAAAATTCGCCTGTCCATTGAAGTCTATGGCGGATCGCCGATGTTCGCTGGTTCGCGAACATTTGCGGCGGTTTGCGTTCGCGGTTCGCGAACCGAAAATTTTAGGTTTGCGACATCACTAATTAATTTTCATCTGAGAGCCATGTACGTTATATTAGCTTGCTGAAATGGGACAGTTATATGGAGTCTTTAAAATCATCTTAAAGAGATTTATTATCAATGAAAGACGATCCCATCTCATGCCCGTTAATATCATCTCGTATAGTTTCAAGAATATAGACTAATGGAGTAAATACAAGCAGGATTATAGGGTGATATCTGGCCGGTGGGATGGGGACCCATTTAGGCATGGTGTATGACTTTTCTCTCTTCTTCATTAATCGATTTATCATGACTCAAGAGTCTAAAGAGTTAAAATGTAATTAAGATAAGGTAAATAAGTATCCTTCAGTCAGATATCGAATTGACTGATAATGTTCCCACAAAAATGACTGTATATGTGTGTTTGAGTATATGTACTGACTATCTATTAAAGTATATATTTCTTTTGTATGATATTTTTATATAATAAAAAAAAAAAAGAAATCACAAACCTTATCATTCAATCAATGTACAGTTTTTTGGGGATACAAACATGCACATACAAAATGTGTTTGCAGCCTCCCCTGGAAGTGCTCACGATGCCCATATCCTGTGTCAGTCATCCACCTATGATTTGTTCCAGTCCGGCTACTGGGTTATTACCCGGAAGTAATCACAGTCAATCATATCTTAATGGATACAATAACATATACATCATGTTTCACTCTATGGCTCAGATGTTCACATGTGACTAAGGGAGGTAATACTACATGAGCCATAACATCATTGCTCTTTGCTGTTTATAACCCATGTGTAATCGTGCCCAAACAGTCTGAAGTTCACAACAACATTTGCAAAAAAGAATAATACATTATGTATATGTTGATATGATTTTAAAAAACATCACAACATCCTATTAATATCTACTTATCCAATTATGTTTACATCAGGTGTTGAAGGATATGGGTGTTTGTCGTGGTTGTTGACCCCTGTGAGCACTCTGCAATCACAGGCAGAGGAAAGGTATAATGCGGCACATAAGACCTGCCGGAATGTAATTGAGAGCACCTTCGGAGTACTCAAGATGTGCTTCAGATGCTTACATACATCTGCTGGGGCTCTACAGTATAGCCCAGACAATGTTTGTCAGATCATCGTTGCCTGATATTGTCTGCACAATATAGCAGTACAGGCCAACTGTCTGGGGGACATTGATGTGGCTCTTCCACAGGTGGAGGAAGAGCCTTTACCTCCCCCTGTAGTGGATAATATTCAGGGGTCAGAACAATGTTACTGCATCATTCATAAGTACTTCACATGTACTGTGACAGGGCGCCCCCTTCTGTTGGGGTTTGCGTCCTGTCTTCTTTACTCTTTTACTGATTTAGGGAGGAAGACACAGCAGGCTTGTCAGAGGTTTAGTTTGACTGCTGTTTATTTGTCAGCGCCAACAGAAAGAAAACAGTGCTTAACTTCAGCAATAAAATAAAATCCTACATAAACGGACTTACTATGACCTGGAACGCCCTGACTATCCCTGAGTTCGCTTCTCGGCCTACAGGTAAAATAAACACTACACCACTGTGTCTTCTGGAAGGAGTAGTTTTTCCTACAATTGCGCCACCTAGTGGCCAGGATACAGTCAGTCTCTTATAAAGGTTGTATTGCCACCTTGTGGCCAGGATACACGTAATCTCTTCGTACTTCTACTGCCACCTTGTGGTCAGGATACACATAATCTCTTTGTACTTCTACTGCCACCTTGTGGTCAGGATACACATAATCTCTTGTACATCTAGAAGTCTCTTCCACAGTACTCTTTACACCGTCGCGGATGAAGCATAGGGCCCACCCTTCTCTCCCTTATGCTTCACCCCAGGGACCCTTGGATATCACTACAGTAACTTGCATTCACTTCACTGGTCAAAACTCAGCCTCTTCCCTGGGGCATAATAAGTCTTGGTACTTTCATTCTGAGGCCTCTGTCAGCTTCACACACGCTTAGGCCTTTAAGGCAACTCTGCCTGGGGATTCTCACTAATCCCTTCACACTTCTCTCTTCAAAACACAGCCTCTTCCCTGGGGTATAATAAGTCTGGCACCTTCAGAGACCTCTGTCAGCTTCACACACGCTTAGGCCTTTAAGGCAACTCTGCCTGGGGATTCTCACTAATCCCTTCACTTACTTGGCGTCCTGAGGCTGCATTCACTCTTCCAGCTCACAACGTCCTGCGACTGCAAACAGTGCACACTTCTTGCTGTTGTCCCAGTACTCCCAGCCACAGTAAATCAGGTGATCTCTCAGTACGTACAAACCCAATAAGAAATAACTATAATGTAGCTTGATTATACATAACTCCTAAAACTCGTTTCTCCATCCGCATTGCCGTACAGAATATCATATAGTCCACAGTAGAGGAGAGTTTACTGATATGATGTATTTCTCATGATGCACTATTGATTAAAAATGATTACACTGGAATATGGCACGCTATCAGTTACAGGTAAGTAAGCACAAATTCCCATACACATCATAGGTACTGACAATTCAAAACTTCATTAACATAGATAAATATAGTAGATTATATATCACACAATGTGAATGCATATATGCCCCACCTGTGTATATGAAAACCTCAACACACTATAGACAAGTAAAGTTAACATCATCTGATCATGAAAATCCACATCCAATAGGGATCAATACAATTCAGATTAATCTGAAAATATGAACATTTCTGCAGATATTAAAGGAGAATATATGTACTGCATGATATAAAAAATATGTGATCACTAATTATATTTTAACTCAATGTTGAAGGCAAAATTATGACAGTGGATACTATGTTTAACAACATAGACAAAGAAAAACAACATGTACGGCAACAGAACAATTGCTACATCAATGGGAACTAAATAGTGAAGATTTGCTGAATAACATGTGCATGTATGCTGAAGGACAAATAAATAACTCCATTAATGGAAGCCTACCTTTCAACACTCTCCTGGGAACAAATCACCTTGTGGATAATCTCTGGACAATGTCCAAGGTAAAACACCACATGTGGCTCTACAATGATGCATTAATGTGTAATAGGTGTGACATTCCTACATCATGAGTAATTAGAAATATCCTTCCTCATCATCTGCCAGATGAGTAGCTTGTTTCATATGTAAGAATATGACAGAAAAAACATATGTTTTAAATTACCAACATGTCTTGGTATGTGATTAAGTAGGCGCTGATAAATCATGTGTAATGTTCATATTAACATGTTCATTGTATGTTTCTTAGAGATTGCAAAGATGTGTCACATGCCTCACAGTCAGAACAACGCATGATGATGAGCATCCCGACATTCCATGACCATGCTAATGTGACATTGCATCATGTATGTGCATGTGCCATAATAGTTCATTTGTTGAATCCAGTGAGATATTTGATTCATACTGCCGATTAGCTAATATATGTAAAGCTTTAATTGCAGACTACAATGCAGATGTCATGTGACTTGCAAATGTCATGTGACCCACAGCATGTGTATGCTCATATAGTTTTATATGTTCCAACTGCTTTAGACATGTTATTCTGTCCTCTACTTGGACTATTGTGAAGGCTGCATCATACTCCCCTTCCAGAACTCTTCTTCAGTGCTGATGTGATCCTTCCTGTACATATGGGAAAGAGTAACTCGAGACTTGGAACATAACTGTTAATGAGGTTACCTTAATCTTCAGTTATGCATGTGCCACAACAGATAATAGAGGTGCTCATTCAGAGAACAGAATTCCCATCGTATTGCCCAGTTTGAGTGAATCTCTCAAATAAGTTAGAACAGACTTATATAGACCTGGTCAGGTGCCCATCTAAATGTCCAACTTTATATATGGAAAGGCTGCTCTCATAAAGGATTAGCATTGCCAGATAACTGACCTATTGAGGATATAACATTAACTTATTGAGCACTTATACTTCTGAAGTTGCATAGGAGTGTCTGTTGGACACACAAGGGTACATTTTACTTCTCCCCATAAGTATATCTCCTTATTCTGTATTATTGTTGTCTTTGCTTTTTGAATGTTATATTTGTCTTGATATCTGTAATAATATGATGTAACTTGTATTGCCTCATGTTGGATGATACATGATAAATCCCCCTCAACTGATTATCCATATCAATGTCATTCCTCGTGAGTGCATTCTGTTCCTAAATCCCTATTTCCGTGTTACTAAAGCTCTGTATCCTACCCACCTCCACCATGATACTTTGCATACCTGTGATATTTTGTCATTGTGTGGTTTGTTGCTATGTTTATGTTATGAATTTTGCGAAGATTAAATATTATTTATCAGCTATGGTGTTTGTGTTTGCCTCGCTAATGTTGATACAATAGCATTTTCGTAACACCAATTAAACGACCCTGAAAGTCAACAAATGTGCACACCAACATCAGTTAGTGGTGTAAATATGATGCAAATTAATCTTGAATGTAGATCATTACTGTCATTCTAGTTAAACCCTTAAAGTCATTACACAAAACCATGCCTTAATATTGACATGAGTCATAATTTTAAGCAACTCTGGTTGACACTTTAATCTATATTGGTAATGTACAGCTTTATGTAGTACTAGCAACTTGCCCGTCAACAAAGGCTGGAGAGATATGAGCTAACGTTCTGCAAATTGGATTAGTTGCTGCCTGTCCCTTTTCATCTTCTCACCTAAGAATGGAGTGATCTGTTGCTCGCAAGGAGGAAGTTGGTGAGCTGAACCTGCCTTTGAGCAATTTTAGCTTCTGACTCCTTTGGGTGTTGCGTCTCCTGTCTTCACTATGAAACTGGGCCATGATATCCTTCAAAGTCAGGGATTGTGGAGTTGTTGGCAGAGGGGCCAACGTTGATGGCATTGGGGCCACTGTTTACGGCATTGGGCCAATGTTACATAGTTACATAGTATTTAAGTCCATCAAGTTCAACCTTTTAAGATCTCCTCTGACCTGCAATATGCGGATTAACTATTAATTAATTAGTTGAGTAAAAAAAATTATTTAAAAAAAATCAATTCCCTCCTGATCCCAGACACCGGCAACCGGACTCCTCCCTGGATCAAAACTGCCTCTCTAATTATCCATGATAACACTGAATTCCCTTTTTAATTAGAAATAAATCCAGTCTCCTTTTAAAGTTATCTATCGAATCCGCTGTCACCACCTCCCCTGGTAGGGAATTCCACAGATTAACCACCCTTACTGTGAAGAACCCTTTTCTTTATTTAAGGTGGAATCTTATTACTTCTAACCTCAAGGGATGTCCTCTTGTCAGTTGAAAACCTCTTGGCACAAAAAGCTCCCTTGACAAATCTTTATACTGACCCTGGATGTATTTATATAAGTTAATCATATATCCTCTTAGACGCCTTTTTTCTAGAGAAAATAAGTTTAATTTGGTTAGTCTTTCTTCATAACTTAGCCCCTCCATTCCCCTTATTAGTTGTGTTGCCTTCCTCTGAACCTTTTCCAGCTCTAAAATGTCCTTTTTATGAAGTGGTGCCCAAAATTGTACTCCATATTTCAAATGAGGGCGTACTAGAGATTTGTATAGTGGCAGAATTATATTTGCTTCCCTGGCTTCTATACCCTTCTTAATACATGCTAATATTTTATTTGCCCTTGCAGTGCTGCTTGGCTTTGAGTACTGTTACCTATGTAGTTTTCCACAAGCACTCCCAAATCCCTTTCAATATCTGATACACCTAGATTTGAGCCATTAAGATTATAAATTGCATGGCTATTTTTCCTTCCCAGATGCATAACTTTACATTTATTCGTATTAAATCGCATCTGCCATTTAGATACCCATTCCTCAATTTTATGTAAATCCCTTTGGAGGGAAAGCACATCATTTTCTGATTTAATTACCTTGCACAACTTCGTGTCATCAGCTAAAATGGAGACACCACACTAAGTCATTATTAAATATCTTAAAAAGTTGAGGACCTAATACTGAACCCTTAGGAACCCCACTTACCACATTAGTCCAATCGGAGTATGTTCCATTTACAACAACCGTTTGCTTCCTGTCTTTTAGCCAGCTCTCAATCCATGAGCAGATATGTACTGCAACTCCTGTATATCTTAGTTTGCACAATAGACATCCATGTGGCACTGTATCAAAAGCCTTTGCAAAATCCAAAAAGACTATATCCACTGAGTTGCCTTGATCCAGGTTCCTACTAACCTCCTCATAGAATCTAATTAGATTTGTTTGACATGACCTATCCCTCATAAATCCATGTTGCCGTGTCCCAACCACTGGTACCTCCCTTGTGTATACCGAAGAAAATAACCTATTTAGCTCATCTGCCTTTTCTTGGTCACGGCCTGTGTTACATTGTAATGTTCCTATAGCTTCCTTCCTTGCCTTCCTCCCATTAATATACTTAAAAAATGTTTTAGGGTTAGTCTTACTCTCTTTTGCAATTCATTTTTAATTTTCTATTTTAGCCAGTCTAATCGCCCTTTTGCAAGCCTTGTTGATTTCCTTGTATTCCTGTAAGGCAGTCTCTGTACCCTCTTGTTTGTATAATTTAAATGCCTGTTTTTTACTCCGTATCTTGATCTATAAATCATTGTTAAGCCACATTGGATGGGATTTAATCCTTCTCCTTTTATTCCCACACAGTATATGCCGATGTGTATGTTTATTTAGTAAGGATTTATGTTCAGTATTTTTACCTGCCAGTTCTCTGTCCCAGTCTATACTTTCTATTGCTGCCCTTAGACCGTTAAAATCTGCCCTTTTGAAATTAAGAGTTTTTGTTGGCCCCTTGAAATTTTGTTTTTTTAATTCAATCTCAAATGAGACTGTGTTGTGATCACTTTTTCCCAAAGGTTGCCCTATTCCAACATTTGACACTATATCAATATTATTTGTGATGAGTAAATCTAAGATAGCTTCATTTCTAGTAGGCTCTTGTACAATCTGGGACAGATAACGATCCCTGAGTGTACTCAAGAACCTGCTCCCCTTAGATTAACTGCTGGTCTCATTTACCCAGTTTATTTCAGGGTAATTAAAATCTCCCATTATTAGAACTTGACCATGCTTAACTGCATTTTCAATCTGTAACAATAATTGTATTTCCTCACTTTCAGCTATATTTGGGGGTTTATAGCATACTCCTAATATTCTTTTGGAATTTGCTGCTCCGCTATTTAACTCTACCCACAAACATTCAGCTTTATCACTAGGTCCACCATAAATATCTTCTCTGACTATA
Source organism: Discoglossus pictus (assembly GCA_027410445.1). Classification (NCBI taxonomy): domain Eukaryota; kingdom Metazoa; phylum Chordata; class Amphibia; order Anura; family Alytidae; genus Discoglossus; species Discoglossus pictus. The sequence continues at coordinate 441,775,417 of CM050165.1, read as the reverse complement.
GGCTTAAATTCAGGCTTAACATACAGACAAATCCCTCCTCCTCATTTACCATTGCCTCTATCTTTCCTAAATAGGTTATAACCATCCAGATTAACAGTCCAGTCATGAGATTCATCCCACCACATTTCAGTAATACCTATTAAATCCCATTTTTCATTAATTGCTAATAATTCTAACTCTCCCATTTTTCATGGCAAGCTTCTGGCATTAGCAAACATAGACCTTATGTTATGAGTCTGTAGTTCTGAAGTGCCTGCCACTGTACTTGAATTACATAGTACTACCTCCCTATTGACTATACTACCCCTCTCCCCATCTCCTCCCCTATAAGTTGTTAATCAATCCCTTAAACCTCTACACTTTCTACCCCATTACTTATATCTAGTCCCTCCCCCAATGTTGATGGCATTGGGGCCAATGTTGATGGAATTGGGGCTGATATTGAAATCAGGAGGGCTAGAGGCGACTGCCGAAGGGCCTGCAGTGTTGGCAGACGGGCCTGAAGTCTTGGCAGAAGGGCCTAAGGTGACTACAGGAGGGCCTTAGGTGTCAGAAGAAGGGCCTGAGGTGTCGGCAGAAGGGCCAGTGTGTAAAGCTATGTTGGGGGACACCATTGTGTGGGAGGCCATGTTAGGGGCCCCCATTGTGTGGGAGTGGCTTTGCCTTGCCATGGCTGAGATTGTGTTATAGCAGGTGGCAGTGATGGCCATGACATGCCAGGTGGAGGGGGCTGAAACAGCTTTGCATAGCTAGATGATTTATTTGAGTGCCCAGGCAGTGAATCCCACTCATGAGATAAGGGTGAGCGTCTGTATTCTGGAAGGCCAGATTCTGTTGTTGGTCCCGGGCCCTCTTGAATGTTCTGCCCTTCTTCAGCCACCACTTCCAGGAGTGGAGTTTGTTCCACCTCCAGTGGAGCCACCACCTGTGCCTCTATGGTTGGTCTTGTCCTCCTGGGTATTGAAATAAAAGAACAAAAGTGTTTGAGTTGGTTTCTCTACACAATTGACAGCTATGTGTTTCCATAGCCTTGTCATCACAGTCATGTGTAATTGACTGTGATGCTTGTGTTACACAGATGTACCACAGCCTGCATCAAGAGCTTTGTGAATTAAGGCTTATATGAAAATATATAATGCTGGCGAGGTGTGCCATCTGCATGTGATTTAGACATATGCTCTGTTGGATCTACTGGGCAGTGTGTGAGACTGACCAATCTGTGAGATCTTCCCAGCAATGGTTGTTAACATGCAGATGAGTCGTGATCCAGGTGAGGGCAGTATGTGACACGCACGAGTCTGTATCCACATATGCCCCAGTGTGCACACCCATACATGTACTCTCTTTTGAATGTCAAATCAATCTTGATCTATTTGCAAATGCTACTCAGAATCACTTTTAACTGCATGTATTGGACAGACAATTTAATTGATAACAATTATGATAATGATATCTTTGCTACCTGAATTTACATTGGCATTGATGCCCCATATATCTCTAGTCATAACCATAGGGCTTACAGTGCTATTGTATGTCAGTTATCTATGTGTGTCGGCAGGGGTGTAGGAGCCAGAATAATTCTATGGGGATACAGCTCAGAGTAAATACTCCAGCCGTAAAAAAAGCTTATTTATACATACATACAAACATATTAAAATCTGGGGCGAATTTGTCCCCCCATCCACTCCCAGTTCCTACACCATGTGTGTGGAGTTCATGTGTGTGCATATGAGGGTGTGATGGTGTATATGATACTGACATTGCATGGTTCTCGGCCCACCCGAGTCCACCTGTCCTGGAAGGCCCACTACTGCCACTGGCTCAATCCACTCCTTCAGGGTTCACTCATATTCACAGTATGTTATGTTGGCTGGTGGTTCACCACCAGTTGCACATGCTTCTCTGGCCTCTTCTACAACCTTCTTCTTCATCACAGCCTGTTTGCAACCCCTAATGGAGCAACAGCGGTAGCAACCTCAGCCCAGGCACATGCTTCTCTGGCCTCTTCTACAACCTTCTTCTTCATCATACCCTGTTTGCAACCCCTAATGGAGCAACAGCGGTAGCAACCTCAGCCTAGGCATATGCCTTCTGGCTAGACTTCACATCTCTCCTACCATGTATGATGCTATAGTGAGCATGGATTTCCCTGAGGAGGATGTCTATCTCCTCTGTGCTATAATTGTGGCACCTTTTGCCACAGCCTCTTGCCCTCCTAACTGTGCCTGGGGTTCCTGGCCTCCCTGTTTTCTCCATGGGCCGGTCACTCATCTCCACTAATTCCGCACCCTGGGATCAGGCCCCTGCTCATCTGCCCCTATTCCTTGTGTTCCTCCATGTCTCCCACCTCCTGCTCTCCTACACCTGTACCTCCCTCCGCTACCTGGCTCTCCCTCTCTCCATACCTCTCATCCTCTCCTCCTCAGGTGTTCCCCTTTCTCTCCTCCTCTCCTCGCTCTCCTCACTCTCCTCCTCCCCTCCTCCTGGAATTTATGAAATAAATACAAGGATAAATTAATATAATATATATGTGTGTGAGGTAAAACAAGAATGTGTATATTATGTGTATTGTAGTATGGGTATGGGAGGGTAGGTAGGGGTGTGGGGGGTTTAGATGTGCTGTGGCCTACCGCTATCTATATCTATGCGTACATATTAATCTATGTGTTTGAATTATGTGATATAAGTAATTATGTGTTTTGTAAATTAAGGGTTTATATATCTTAGTGGTAAAAATAGCAAAAAACTCAAAAAACTGCTCCTTCTCTCTCTCTCTTTCCCTCTCTCCCTCTCCAAAGCTCAGAAACCCACCAGCACCTAGACCTGTTTGTTCACTTGCTCAGCTACAGCACAGTCAATGATTTACGATTTTCACTCTCTTTAAAACCCATTTCCGTAACATTAATTGGTGTTCCCGGCTTTCTATTGGCTCTGATTCCTGCATTGCACTCTGTGATTACGGGTTTGGATTGAACCTGCAGCCCCCTAACAGCTTGCCATTGCAGGAAGGGTTTACGGGCTTTGGCCATTTCATTGCGGCCTTGTTCAGTTTAATCACTCTGTAACTTCAGCAAATTGAAATCTAATAGTGCCCCATGTCAGGGAAAACTGGACAAGGAAATTCTATAAATGTAAATAAATACAAATCACGAATATTTGAGTCCTTTGGAGAATCTTTAATGCATATTTTATAATTAATTTTAATCAATTCTCTGAAGTAAAAATGTCTCTGTAGTTTACACAGTAACATTGGGAATTACATCATGTTTTTAAAAGGTATTAAAATATCAGAACCCAATGATCACCTGTTGTCAGATTTGAGCTCCAGGTAACTTGGCTGACCTAACATCATGTCATCTCTTGGATTTGATCCATGTTTGCAAAACCTTTGGACTCATTGTTGCCTTTAGTTTCACCCTGGATCCAGTTTCTCTTTTGACCTGCTAGATTCAGTTGATCCTGAACTCTGTGCACATGCCAAAAGACGTGTTCCTGTACTCTCTCTGCTTCAAGCCATTCTTAGGACCCAGCTTTGTACATTATTTTACCTCTGGCCCTTTTCTTTTTTTGTAATTATGTAAAGATGAAATACAGTCTTTCATCACAAACAAATGAATTAATTTCAGGTCAAGAATATCCATAAAAAATGTTTTTTAAGATAATCAATTTGAGCTTTTAATTCTAAACAATCAATTTTTCTTCTAATTGCTACAAATTTAAAAACTATTATTTCATTTTGTCACCATATATATTTTAGAAAAACAAGGATTGAGAAAATAAATATTTTTCTATTTGGAAAAGATAAATATACTTTAATGTTATTTTTTTCATCAGCAAATACATATGTTAGCACTTCTCTGATTTTAATTCATCATTGAGTAGAAGGTAGATTAAATTTATAATTTTATCATATTTGGGGTTTATGAAGATTAAACATCTTTTTGGTGTATTTATATTTTAGGAGCATTGGGGCATTACCTAATTTATATAGCAGCTAGTTTATTTGGGATATAATAAAAATGAGAATGTACAGTACAAAATTTGAACTATCAAATCTTTTTCACTAAAAAAGCCACGAAATATCTTTACCTTAAAAAACTATTTTGAATCTAATATGTTAAAAGAGCCATCCAAATAATTATTAAAATTTCAATAACACTTCAGTTTTATCTATTTTTATTTTAATATGTATTGCAAATTAAATTGTAACTAATTAAAATGTTATATTAGTAGTTGTGAACATTACGGTCTTATTTTCAGTACCAAATTAGGACTGCAGCATTGTATGTGAGTATTAATATATTTTGTTCTCACATGTAATCATATATATATTTATATACATATATAGTTTAGGATGTAGAAAAACACTAGTATGAGACAGAAATGTCACTAATGATGTGTACATGCAAACACTAATTAATGGCACAGCAATGGCAACATCTGACATCTTACTGACTTCTTACTATCCATATAAAGCTATCCTAGGCCTGGGTCTTGTTTTACTAAGCAGAGATAAACCACTGGAAATAATTGATAAAATGTCTAAAAATGTCATGTGTCATACATGGTGGTTTTTAAACTACCTAATTTATGAAGTTGTATTTATGCAGTGTCTGTGCTTGAAAGTACAGTAAAATATACAATAATATAGGTAATGATTATACACCATGCAAAGTAGGAATCAAAGCATAGTGATAGAATTCATTCTTCTTGGACTATCAAGTGACCCTGACATACAAGTTCTGCTTTTTCCAATGTTCTTGATAATCTACATAATCACATTAAGTGGAAATGTTCTCCTCATAGTCGCTGTGACACTGGATCATCATCTACATAGTCCTATGTACATTTTTCTTACTAATCTGTCTTTAATGGATATCTGCTACACTTCAATAATTGTTCCCAAAATGCTTATGGATTTAAACTCACTAAAGAAAAGTATTTCATTTAATGGCTGTATTGCCCAAACTTTCTTATATCTTTTCTTGGGAGAAAGTGAGTGTCTCATCTTGGCTTTTATGTCTTATGATCGCTTTGTTGCAATCTGTAACCCACTACGCTACAATATGATTATGAATAAAATGACTTGTGCCAGGATCATAATTGCCTCATGGATGAGTGGCTGCATTATATCTTTAATAGACATGTTTTTTACATATAGTTTAACTTTTTGTGGTCCGAACATAATTGACCACTTTTTTTGTGAAGTCCCCTTACTACTAGAAATGTCCTGCAGTGATATTGCTGTAAATAACATTGTGAAGCTAGTTGGTAGCACCATATTGCTTCTAATTCCATTATTTCTCATTCTTTTGTCCTATATTAAGATAATTTCTGCTATAACAAGAATCAATTCTGGAAGGAATAAAGCTTTTTCCACGTGTGTTTCTCATCTAATTGTTGTAGTGCTTTTTTATGGGACAGCTATATTCATGTATATGACACCAAGGAATTTAGCAGGTGCTACTGACAAAATAGTGTCAGTATTTTACACAATCATCACCCCAATGTTAAACCCTTTAATTTATAGTCTAAGAAATAAGGATGTCCACAGAGCCCTGAGATTTGTAGGAAGGTCTGCTGTCATCAATCATCACAGCTAACATACTGTATTTGGTACTATTAATCTATTTCTTAGCAACAGCAATAAATATAATTTGAAGTAAATCATCAACAACCTCTTGAACCTCTCCTCCAAGACTTCTTCCTACTACTACTAAAACTGAACTCCTCATCTTCCTCCATTGCTACTGTTCCCAACTATACACTTTCATCACTCCAACTGCCAACACACACTGCTTTGGGATCTTATTTAGAGTAGTTTCTTTTAGTATTTGGTAACAGGAGTAAACAATAAGGTATTTTAGTGTAAATTGCATATTGCAATTCTTAACATATTTGATAACATTTGCTTCATGACCTATGAATGCATATTAAAATAACAGTTTTGTTATATTAATCTTTTTTATTCACTTTATTTATTTAATTTTTTAAATCTGTATAACAATTGTATGTATAGCAAATGTTACAAAAAAGTTCTTTAAATAATAACTCATTCCTTCATCATATGAACAATAAATCTATACACAAAATAAAAGTCCTCCATAGCCAGAAGATAGGGGTCTAAGATTTTAAGGAAAAAGATCCCTAGATTAAAAATAGTGATAGCAGCTACATAATGAGTAAGATGCATCTTTTCCTGTTCGTTTAAGGAGATAGTGGTCATCCATTTCTAGTTCCTCTTTGGAGCTTAAAGCTTTTTTTTCCCTATCTGTTTTTTTTTTACAATATAAAACCAAAAAACATACAATACAAAATCATCTTAAAGATAAAAAAATACACTTTACAAACTTACATCCTATATATATACTAACTAATGTTACTATCAGTTCGTATTTCTATATGTTTCTCAAATCTGCAACTTTAGTCTGAAGTTACTTGATATAATATTGATATAATATTTATTTGAGCATTAGTTACTTCTAGAACTCTGTTTCTATCCATGATATCTCTTATTTCTGGTCATGATGGAATCTTTTCCTGCTTCCAGTTTTTAAGTAAAAGCCACTTTGCTACCAGAAGGCAATTTGTGATAATTCATTTTTTTTGGCAGAGATAAAGTCATACATTTGGAATAAAACTAATTTAGTTTGGGAATCAAAATTGCTTCTGATATTTTAGCCAAGTGTGTAATACATTCTTCTCTAAATATTCTAATCAATTTACATTCCCACCAAATATGGGCATGTGTGCCTGGTACATTGCAGCCTCTCCAGCACAAGGAGTAGTGGCTTTTGTTTATTTTATTGAGTTCTGTGGGCACCCAGTACCATATCTGGACTAATTTATAGAAGAGCTCTATATACGATACACATAATGAGGATTTTTTAACCAACTTTCCCACCAATTATCTTCCAGCCATATCATGTTTAATTCTGATTCCCATTTTTAAATTCTATCATTTTTACCTCTTGTAGTCTATTTTCAGGATATTTTGACATTTAGCGACTTTATTAGAAAGGTTATCTAATATTATCAAATTTTCATATTCGGTCGTTTCTTGTTGATAGTGATTTAAATATCCCTTATCAGACAGTTTTTTATTTATTGTAATTAGTTCTAACCAGGAGAGAGCTTTAAGATTTAAATCTTTCTGTATTAATTCTTGTGGTAACTTTGATCCCTTTTAATAAAAATCTTTTATAATTCTCAAGTTTTTCTTTTCTAAATAAGAGATGAAAATCTTTTCTTCTTCCTCTAGCACCTTTAATGGTGCTACTAACGAGGGGAACTTAGAATATTTTCATCTTTTTGTATACCAAAATTTCATCATTGAATATAATCCCACTAGTAGGGATTTTAATTGTTTTAATTCCACACTGGGAAGCCACAAGTATAGATTTCTACTTATATTAGGTATCATATCATCTTATATTTCTATCCATCGTATGGTACTGTTCATACTATTCCACCCTAATAGGTGGGAACGAACTATTGAATTATGAATGTCTATTATTGAAGGAAACTAAACGCCTCCTCTTTCAAAGTATCTTTTTTATATTTCTACTTTAATTCTTGATTTCTTATTGTTATGTATAAGTGTATTTGCATTTTGGGGCACCTGTGGAAGACACCTTAATACATAAGTACATTTAGGAATTTGAACCATATTTATGGCTGATATTATTTTTTAAAATTTGTCCTATGCTATAAGAAAGTTCCATACCCAGGTGTATAATATTTTTACATTGACAGTTTAAACAGTAAAGCTGTTATAGATCTTCAATTTGATGTATGTTGATATTGTTATGTACTATATTTGATTTATGAATATTAACCTTAAAATATGACACATAACCATATACCTATAATATCTTTTGCAATTCCAGAAGCAATCTAGCAGGGTCTGTTAAGGTTAGAATTACATCATCTGCAAACATTTAAATTTTATATAATTCATTACCTATATTGACTCCTTTAATTCCTATTGATGTTCTGATTAATTCTGCCATAGGCTCCATAACCATTATAAAAATTAAAGTGGAAAGGGGGCATCCCTGTTTAGTCCCATTATCCAGATTATTTTTTTCTGTTTCCACTCCCATTCCACTAATGATAGCAAAGGGTTTCTATAGAGGACTTTAATCGCTTTTGTGCCAAATGTTCCTAGTTCAAATGTATCTAATACTTAATTTATGAAGTACCAGCTCACCTGTTGAATGCTTTCTCTGGCCCTCATTTAATTGCAATTTGGCCAATTGAATAGGGCTCTTAATAAGCACATAACATATTTTTTTAATAATTTTTTAGTTAGTAAACATCTATCCAAAGCAAGGTTTTCCCTAACTAAAAAATAAAAATAAAAAAAATATGCTATGTGCTTATTCAGATCCCTATTCGATTTGCCAAATTGCAATTGAATGAGTCCCTCTGTGTCCAAGAGACAGGGGGCCTCATTCTATTATCGGCCGCAAAACAGCCGCAAGGCTGCGATTCCTTGCGGGGGTTCCGTTACCTCGCAATTCTATTAAACGGCCCTGCAAGGATCTCCTCTTACGGCCGGCCGTATATCTTGCAACCGGCCGTAAGCTCAGATATCTTTAAAGTGAAAAATAAATTCAAGACAGCACTATAAAGCTCTGTAAATGCTAGGGATCATATTGGGGGACATGAGGATTAATAGTAACCCACTCTCAAGCTTGCACATCAGCCCAAATCCGAGTTTACATTAACTGTTTATTTTCCGGCCGCAGCGTGGCCGGGTCTGAGGTGCTCCAAACCCTCGGGACTTTTTACATGGATATTTGACATATATAAAAAATATTTTTTTTACGGATTTGAGAATAGGGGAATGTTGTGCTATTTTTGCTAGGACCTACAATCACTTTATAGTCTCCTCAGAGTGCAGGATGGCTTTATTTTGGCTTTATAATGTGCTTAATTGGTGCTAGCGGGACCTTTTTCCTGCAAGTAAGCTGCGGCTGGCTTTTAGCCTTGCAGAGAAGGTTCCCGGAGCAATAGAATAGCAACCGGGGCTTTCTTGCGGCCGAAACTCTTGCGGCCGTTTTAGATGAAAGGCTTTCCTCCGGCGCGAGCGGCCGCAAGGGATAGCAAGGCGCCGGCCGCAAGCCTGCCGGAATCCCCCGGCCGGAGGGGAATAGAATAGCAGAATAGCTTGCGGCCGGTCCTTGCGGCCCCACATCTCCTACGGCCGGTAATAGAATGAGGCCCAGGGTGAGCAGAGGGAGATTATTTCTTTTTGACCAGGACATAATATCTATTATTTTCCTGATATTATCAGGACCCTGTCTCCCTTTAACAAAACCAGTTTGATCTGCTTTTATCAATTTTGGTAATAAGGTTGCTCAATCTATTAGCTAGGATCCCAGCATAGAGTTTTATATCTACATTAATTAATGAAATGGGTTTGTATTTTTTTTTTAAATTCTCTGGATCTCTATCTGTCTTTATGGTATGAAGAATTATAGCTTCTGACATTTCTTGAGGAATATAACCTTGTTCTTTAATCTCATTAAATATTCTGGCCAAAAGACATTTTAATTTCAACCTAAATATTTAATAGTAACAATTTAGGTATACATCTATCCCAGGAGTTTTGTATTGTTTTAATGTTCCTATAGCTTCTTCTAAGTCCTGAGGGGTAATATACACATTAAGCATAGTAAGATCTTCATTGGATATACGTGGGAGATCTACAGTATCTTCCCTCAGAAATGTTTAATTTCAGGGATTGAAGGTTTAACAAAAGTGGGTTCTTTCTCTAAGTTATATAGACTTTGATAATATTTTAAGAATATTTCCCATATTTCCTTTGGTTGTGAATATAATTTACTAGAGTCTTGCCCGTCAAAAAATGATGGTCAATAAAATGGAAAAGCTGTGAATGCTGTTTGCTTAACCTTTTTGTTATCTACAAAGAAGTACAAAAATGTATATTAAAGTTTTTTATTTTTTTAACATTGAACTTGTATTTGAACAACTGTTAAACCATATTAAGCTTTTTAATTGTCATGTATGCATTAATAATATAACAATACATGAAATTTGTATGAATACGTATGGTGAACCATTGTATAAAGGTTTGTAACATGCAACTTATATTGAAAACAGTGGTGAACGAATTATTTTTAACAATACTAACATTTTTAATTCTGATCTATGCATGAGTAACATAACAATAGGTCAACTTTGTATGAATGAGTGTTTTAAACCATTACAGAATGCTTCTTAACATGCAACGTGTAGTTGAACTACTGGTGGAGCACATAGGTATTGAATCCATAGGAAGGCAAACAGTAAAAAAAAAAACGTTGAAACTTAGCCAATTGTATCAAAGGGGAAAAAAATTATTTCCTTCCTGACCCCAGTAACTGGCGATCGGATTACTCCCTGGATGAATCCTGTCTAATTATACATTTAAATTTGTAACAAACTATTATGCTGCTACTGACATAACCCTTAATAACATCTAATAAAACAACTTTTCAAACCTTGCCAAATACAATGTTAACAATGCAAACATTAACATACTGTAATCAAATTTTAAGATTAGGAGCCCCATTCTCAAGTACTATGGGCGTGACCGGAAGTATGTTTGTTGCCACGCAATGTGGCTAGAGGCCGACGAAGGAGCTGAGGGAAGACGGTGGAAAACTCAACTTGGCCCTGATGGTGTAGCCTCCTTCCTGGGGTCCTTACCCCCTCAGATTCCATCAAAGCATTTTGCTGACGCTGCTCCACCACTGTGGGTGACCTTACCTCTTCCTGTGTGGCGCCACTGGTGCTCCCGCAATATTCTTGCGGGATTTGGAGTGACGGACCCCGACATCGATGGTCAGGTCGGCATGGTCGCTGAGACTGAGAACTGTGGAGGTTTAGCTCCGGGGGACCTTCACGACGGAGAGTGCTGATTCCAGCTGGTGACCATGCAGCTATTCCTTATCTCTGGCTTGTGACAAAATAAGCTGTGCATACTGTGCACATAGTATATTGCAGTGCACTATCGTTAGTTTTGTGTCAAAAATTAGGTCTGAATCAGTGCTGCAAGCTAGGGCTGAGTGAGAGCTCTGAACATTTGCTCACATGTGGACTTGACTTCTATAATTTCACGGCTCTCTGAGTAACCGTGTTTGGGATACAAGCCCCTTTTTCTACTCTTTTTTTAATATCAACTCACACCCAATATTCCATGCCTCTCAGCTCTCCACACTGTATAATTTTTAATTGGATACATAAAGGATTACTATTAAAATCCTTTGGTTATTGCCTTCCTGCACACCTAATTGTGTACACACTGCTGCAGTACCTCTTTTTATATCACTGATTCAGTGCAATCACTTGGAATAAACGTGATAAGTCCTAATTGAAGATAAGCTTCCTATGGTATATTTACTCTTCATATTTATCTGCTATGTGTTTCTTTTTTGTCTTTTTTGGACTATTACGGATATGACCTAAATGATTATAAACTTCATAACTCTATAGGCTTCATTGGCCTGTTGTTAATAGTTCTATATGATCTATACAAAATAGAAGGAATTCCGCCTCACATCTTCCTATTAATTTAAAAATATAGGAGAAAAAAGGAAAAAAAAATAAAGAACAAAAGAAACAAGGAAAGTCTCCTTCAAGTAATAATCATGCCGGCAAGGAACAAAATTAACGATAAGAAGTTCCCCGAGAAATCTATTGTTTTTTTTACCTAGAAGCTCCAATAAGTCACAAGAGGTTTAACAACCAAACTGGCCTGATAATAATAAAACAACAGTCTAACTCAACAATGTTATCTGAAAGTTCTCAAATTAGTGACACAGAAATCTTGAATGATGACCTATTAACTCATTCTAAGATGAAAGAGATTCTCCACGACTTTCAGCTCAGCTTAATGGCTGATGTAAAACATCAAATCATGGAAAATGCTTTGGCTATTAAAGAGCTCAACTCCAAAACATCACAAATTGAATCCCGGTGTGATAATTTGACCATCGGGTACAACTCTCTTCTATCTCACTCTCAAAAGTTAGAAGATAACCTAAATGACATGAACATCAAATTTGAAAGTTTGGAAGACAGGATGAGAAAATCCAACCTCAGAATTAGGGGTATACCTGAAAACATCTTAAGTGTAGATCTTTACTCTTACCTACAAAAATTGTTTAATATACTTGCTCCTACACTTTCTCATCATAATCTTAGACTGGACTCATATCACAGAATTTCTAGACCATCACATTTTGACACCTCTTGGTCTAGGGATATGATAGTCAAGTTTCACTTCTTTTCATCCAAACAAGCAATCAGTAAAGTTTGCTATGTATTGAAGTCTCTTCCATCCCCTTATCAAGGCATACAAGTTTTTTCAGATATATCAGCAGCAACATTACTCAAAAGCAGAGAATTTTCATCTATTACTCTGGCCTTGAGGTCAGACAATCTTCCATACAAGTGGACATTTCCTGTGGGTTTATCGGTCTTAAAAGATTCAAGATGGTTCAAAATTAAATCACCACTAGAAGGGCAAGACTTGTTATCTACATGGGGTATTGTCACTAAACCACCCCTTGGAGATGCTAACGCATTAAAACCATTGAGACCAGAGTGACAGGAGACATAGATCCTTTCACTTTGAGAGTCTGGTTTTCTTTTTTCTGCAAAAAAAAAAAGAGGAAAAAGGGAGGACATTTTCTTTTTTCTCTTTTTGTTTGTTTTGTCGCTTAAATGTATTTTATAATCATGTTATTGAATATTTGTACTTACTGGGTTTTATTATAACTCCCTAAAATAGTATTGCTAATTCATTTTAGCACCTTATAAGTGCTTTGACATTCAATAATTAAATTTTGTATTGTTTTGTTGGCAATGGACACCTATGCTAATAAACACTTTATCCACTGGGTTGTATTATCATTCACTAAAATATATCACTTGAGGGGTATGCTTATTAGTCATTGGAAACACTACTAAAACTATATTAGTTCTTTAATCAACTTGTATTTTTGTATTTCTATACCATCTCCTCTATAGGAGTGGCTACATTAATTATTTTTTATAAATATTTAAAATGTGTATAATTTTATAGATAAAAATTTGGTTCATTTATCTTTAGTAGCAAGAAACTATGTTTATTAAATTAGCATGTATAAAATGTTATTCTGTACTAAAAGAAAAAAGAAGGAAAAGATTAGGTTGTTTTATTTATTTATTTATTTTTTACACACTTTATAACTATTTTTATAATTACCCAATCAAAACTTGATGATATAGTTGGGCTTCCCCCTTTAGATATGTATCTTGTAACTGTTTAAGATTTTTTTTTCTTTTTTTAATAGTCGTTTTGAATAACAAATTCTGAAATAATTTACACTCTTTTTAGACAATATAATCACTTATCCTCTCCTCCTTCCGTCTATATCGGCCTCACACTTCTTATTATCAGCGTAGAGCATAGTAACAGGTCCCAAATGTTGTTTTTTTATGTTTTTTAGAAGTATGCATGTTAGTATGAATGGTTATGTAACTAAAACATCATTTATTTATTTCAGGGTTCCTAAGAATAGGATAAGGCTGGGTTGTTTCCAGAACAAACTTCTCATTATTTACCTGTATGCACCAGTCAAAATTAAGCACAAATTCAAAGTCTGCACAACTAGCACCTTAAATGTCAGTTCCATTTATTACTTTCAATGTAAAAGGTCTCAACTCCCCTAGTAAGACGAGCTCTTTACTGAGACTGATGAAACAACAAAGTTGTGATATTTTGTTTCTTCAAGAAACACATTGGGATGGTAATAAGATACCAAATTTGGGATCTAATCATTCTCACCCAAAATATAACTCTACATTTAAAAAAACTCTAGAGGTGTTTCAATACTATTTAGCAAAAAAAATATAATTATGGAAGAACTAGTGGAAATAGACACTCATGGTAGATTCATTTTCTGGCTGGGTGAAATAAATAATTTAGAGGTTTACATTGGTTAAGTTATACTCTCCAAACTTAAAAAAGTGCATTTCATAAAAAAATTGATTTATAAAATTAATCAATATAATTATGGTCGTGTAGTCATGGCTGGAGATTATAATCTCACAATTAATCCTGAACTTGACAGGAAAACCTATAATCCAATAAAAACCAAATTAGGATTCAAAATGACTCAAACTCACTACATAAGTTGATCACTGATAACAATTTATATGACGCCTGGAGGATTTTGTTTCCTAACCAGATTGACTTTTTTTTTTCTCTCCAGTCCATAAAATGTACTCTAGGCTAGATTTTTTCTTGGTGGACAAACCTACTATGAATCTAATAAACTTATGCTGAAATAGGTCCTATCACTATCTCAGATCATGCTTATGTATCATTAAAAATCATATTAGACTCAGATAAAAAGTTAAGGCCGGTGTGGAAAAGGAACAATTCATTGATCACTAATGACAATAATAAGAAGTATCTTATTTCTCACATTAAGGAATTTCTTGAGCTTAACAAAAACTCTGTTTCATCTAATAATTTGTTATGGATTACTCAGAAGGTGTATATCAGAGGCATCTTAATTAAAATGAAAGGTAACTTAATAAAACATAGAGATACATCTTTGCGTAATTTACTGATTCAGTTGTATAATCTTGAGAAAGACAACAAACTAAATCCATCAGAAAAAAATTCTAGTGAGATTAAAAATGTAGCATTAAAAATATAATGATCTTGAATATTGAATTCAGAGGAAGGCAAACAAACAAAAAAAGCCCAGTGAAACTTGATCAATTGTTTAAAAGTGGGTAACATTTTTTATTCCTTCCTGACCCCATTAACTGATGATCAGATTACTCCTTGGATCAATACTATCTATGTAATTACATTTATTTTTTCCAACAAATGATCATCCTCCTACTAACATTAAACCTTAATTACATAGAATGAAACCACTTTACAGTCCTTTGAAAACAACATTTTAACATTACAAACATGAACCTAATGTATTAAAATTGAAACAGAAAATGCAAGGTAAATGTTTTGTGGGGCTAATCCTGGCAAAAGTCACTTCCAATACATTCCATTTTTTTTGTTTTGTATGTAAAAGTGGTTCCCTTTAAAAGAGCCCAACAGACTCTTAATTTTGTCTATGGGATATAACAACTGTTTATTGTTGTTGGTTTTTTCACTTTTTTTATTTTTTTTTATTTGTGTAGTTGTTGAAAAGGACATATAGGGTTTCCAAAGTGAAATAGTGGTCCTCTAAAAAGAGACCGCCAGACATCAAAGTTCACGCAACAAACGGTCAATATTATTCTTTTTTGCTTGTAAAGATGTGATTCTTTATGGGAATTGGCAGTTTAAATGCACTATGCACAGTTCTTCCACCTTCTAACAAAAGTGAGTCAATTCCAGTTGTTGCAAATGGCAGTGCAATGTCACCTTGTGCGCAAATTAAACTTATCAATATATTATATAGATACGTTTTTCCTGATCCACCAGGTCCATCTAGATAGAAATAACGCTCTTTGAGCAAGTCGTCCTCTAGTGCATTTTTTATGGCGTTAAATGCTTGCAATTGTAATGTGTTTAAAGTTGCAAGTTTTTCTTGTTTTTTTTGGTTTTGAAGCTTAATATCATAGTCTTCAAAGTTTATTTTATCTATGAGTCCTGGATCTGGTAGATTCAAATTTGTACAATTTAATCAATGAGAGAGAGAAAGACCTCTTGAATTCCAATGAATACTTTTAATTCTGCAATAGGCTCATTGCATCATTGCAAAACATCTTCAGACATATTTGTTTTAAATTTGTCCCACAAAGCGAATGCATTTGTATCATTTGAGAAGATGCAAATTAATGCAAATTGTTTTCTCATCTGCCGTGGCATTTGACACCGTGCTGCTTCTTCTAGACATCTTTCCCATTCTGTATCATCAGCCAGGATGTTTCTGTGTCGTGCAGCAAAATGAAATGTGTCATTGACAGTTCTCAACTATCCAAAACTTTGTGCACCGGGAATATTTAAAAGGAGTAAACGTAAGCAGAAACGGTCAAGGTCTCTTGGACTTACAGTGTAAACTCTAGTTATAATTTTATTTTCAAAGGTTTTCTTTTCCACCATAATCTATTACCAAAAACATAATGATATGGATTGCCAATGTATACCAAATCCCTTGCCTCCAAGTCAGTACAATTTAATTGAAACCACGCAGTTAGTGTAGTTTGTCGATGCTCACTTTGGGCCAAGGTATTTCTTTCATTTTCAACATTTAAATAAACTAAGTGTCTTTGGGGCAAATGTACTGCTAAGCAATATACATCATGTGAGCGATCATGCATTTTCAAAAGTTCATCATGTAATAACTTATATAGTGCATTTTTTATTTTCGCTACATGGTGATTGTGGATTAATATCTCCACATGGTCCATGAATCATGCGATGAGTTAATATCTCATATAGTCTACCATGTATTTCTGGATCTGGTAGTTCAGCAATTCACTTTATCGCCAGTATCCAAATTATATTTTTTCTTGAAGGATTATACGCATATGTGCATGTGGAAGGCGTCTTTTTTTTTAATTCTATAATATAAACATAAGCCAGACATTTGTCAAATAACTGAGTTATGGTTATTGTCACGTGTTAATTCAGTTAATTTGATTTTGAAGACTCTTGCCACCAAATCTGGTCTATCGGAAGCAGTTGGTCCAGTTAGCAGATTCTGTACAACCTCTTGCCATTGTGGATTACGTGTAAATGTAATAAGTAAAATATTTTTTTCAAATTTAGTTACAATAGCCATAGCGTCATTGTATCTTTCTCACATATTGCAAATAGATCCTTGGAAAGAAGAAGGTAAAATTATGGCTTTGCCAGCTTCAAGCTCTCTGTTTGTAGCTACCTCAGCGACATAATCCATCAGTCCACAATACTGTTCTGCATGTAGTTATTCTTGTTAATATTTTATGAAATTACAATTATTTCACTCAACTTGCAAATATGAATCAATGACCCATTGTTGTGTCAGTTTTCCACCACATAAAATGGCATTAAATCCATCCCGAATGGCAGTTTGAGCCACTTTAAATTCAAGCATGTAAATATTATTTCTGACACATACTTTTGAATTTGGGTATCTTTTAAGTGTTACTTTGGGTTGCCATCTGGCTTGCCCATTAGGGAAAAAAATGGGATATGTCCTTGGATCTAAATTAGTACTTAAGATACTTATGTTGATGTAAGGTTGCACCTCATTTCTGGGATATATTCTAATATCCCTTTGAAATGGTGGTTCTCCCTCATCATTTTGAAAGACCATTGCAACCTCATTTGATGTTGGTAAGTTGTAACAGCGTTTATCAGTATGGCGATCGCTTTTAAAAACCATATTGACTTTATGGGATTAGTAACTGATGTAATTCTGCATGTATTTTTTGTTCTTGTTCTATTTCTGACAATATTTTGGATCAAGCTCTATAAACACAATTAGTAAGCATTTTTTATTTTCTGGAAGCTGCATAAATTGCTCAACAGCTTCCATTGTATCTAGGACATATAGTTGAGCAAATTTTCTTTAGTCCCCTTCTTGGCACATTAGCAGCTAATGTTGCACCCATAGATGCAAAGGATATGGCACTATTATACAATCTAATGTTTGTTTTGAAATGCTGGTAATTATTGAAAGTATGCTCAGTCATAATGCTTTTTAAATATGTTGGGAAGTGTTTTCTTTGTGGAAGTCTTTCCTTGCCTTTTTAACAGCAACTAATGAACTGGTCATCTCTGGATGACAATCTTCCTGTTGGAAATGATAAGCCCCACAAAACTGGCAGACAATATTCATATCACCACTAGAGATGTCGCAGACAGTTCACCCATGGACTATTCGCTGCGATTTTGGCTCTTTCGCGCTCGCATCGGACGGTGGACACATGCGCTTTTAGGTCCGCCCCTATTCTTTATCATTGAGGAAACTTTGACCCTGCACCTCACAGTCAGCAGACAATTTCCAGCCAATCAGCAGCATACACTCCCTTCCAGAGCCTTCCATCTGAAGGACATCATACATTTTAGAATCATTCTGAAGCTGCATTCATTGTGAGAGGACAGATAGTGTAGCTGCTGGAGATTTGATAGGGAAATAGATAGCCAGGCTGTGTATTTAGCTTCCACTAAAGACCTGAAGGACTCATCTGATATCTGCTGCAAGGACAGCAACCCAAAAAACCCTTTTTAGTGCTAGAACATCATTTATTTTATTTTATAATTTTTTTCTGTGTAATCTAATTGCATATGCCTGCCTGCCAGCGTGTGTATGTGACAGGCTAACACCTAACAGCCTATATTGTGCTTATTTTCACTACTCATACCTGGGGGTGTACCATACATTGAAAACAACCATCTAATTTCAGTTGCCTGCCTGTGTCAGGCTCACAGCTAATATTCTGCTCTGTTTCACCAGTCATAGTTGGTGTACCATACATTGAAAAAAAACAACCCTTTTTTCCTTTATTCTAATTTCAGTTGCCTGCCTGTGTCAGGCTCACAGCTTATATTGTACACAGTGACATAAAACAACACTTTTTTGACCGCAATCGATTAACTATCAGTTGCCTGCCTACAGGTGTGTGTGTGAGGCCTACAGCACCTACTCTGCCAGTGCACAGTGACACTCATATCTGGTGGCACCTTAGATTGCATGCGCAGTGCCCCAAATTTGAAGTGGGAGGACCGACCAAGCAGCTTTTTTCATCTCCCGCTTCCAAAAATCAAAGCCATATACACGTCCCCTGATAGGTGATGTAACAGGTATCAAACTGATAGGAATAAATAGTACAACTTAAAACACCACTCCTATCTGGTGGCACATTACATTGCATGTTCAGTGCCCCAAATTCGAAGTAGGAGGTCCGACCAAGCATCTTTTTCAATCTCCCTGTTCCAAAAATCAATGCCATATACACGTCCCCCTAATAGTGGACGTAACAGGGATTAAACCGATAGGAATAGTACTACTTAAGAGTACACACCTTTTAATAACGCAGACAAAGGGAACGCAGAGAGAGGAGTCTGAAGAAGAGGAGTCAGTGGAGGAAGGTGGCTTTGAGGAGGTGGAAGACCAAACACAGCAGGCGTCCCAGGGGGCTTGTTGTCACCTTTTGGGGACCCTTGATGGCTGGGTGGAGGAAGAGACCTTCAATGACATCAGTGAGGACAAGGAACGGGACATGACTAGCTTGGTATCCAACCTTGTGCAAATGGGGAGTTTGCAGTTGTGCAAAGGGACTGTTTGCGGTTGTTTGCGGTGCATTAAACGGGGAGATTGGTCTGTTACTGTGAAGCGGGTGTAACCCTTACACTACCTGATCGATACAACATCACACCTGATGTTTTAAAGCATGTTATTCCAAACAATATAGGAACGTTAGGTGATTTATGCCCTTTATGACTTAAAACCAGACTCTGCATCAACTATGTAATTTCAGTGGGAGTTTTGCAATGGATCCCCCTCCGGCATGCCACAGTCCAGGTGTTAGTCCCCTTGAAACAACTTTCCCATCACTATTGTGGCCATAAAGAGTCCCTGTGTGTTTTGAAATTTGCCTGCCCATTGAAGTCTATGGCGGTTCACCCGGTTTGCCCGTTCGCGAACATTTGATGAAATTCTCGTCCGCTGTTCGCGAACCAAAAATTTTATGAACCATTACTGTTAATGATTTAAGTAAAGTACAATTGTGAGAACATATATCAATTAGAATTCTTATCTGATTGTTCAGCAACGTTTTCTAAATTATTATTTTTTTTAGTAGCCTTTTTGGGCTTGGATGTTAGTTTGTCAGTCACTAATCTTTTACTTGCGAGTCTCTCCCATTCTTTTTTGTCGTAGAATTTCCTTCTGCTCAGGCGTCTGTTGATCTACCCATTTTTGTTTGACGTTGTCTTTTCTTCTCCTCTTTCTTTTCAGTATCTGCCATATTAATCTGTAAATAAAAGTAGTACATTAGTCCATTTTGTTTCTTTATTTGTAAATGCAACTTTTGTTATTGTGTTGCATTTATTTTTTCTTCTATCCAATTTTGTGTCCACCACTTTATGCATTATGGGGTTTGCTTTCTGAGGTTAGACTTAGGAGATTAGTTACAGTCTCTGTTGTGAAAGGTGCACAGCAAACATAGGTCCTTTTTTTTAAATGTTAACAGCATTTATTCTGTTTTCCTGTTTTGTGGGTGGCAGTGTTGTTATTATGGATTGAGTTGTGTTTTATGTGCGCTACTATTGTCGTTAGGTGTTTAGGGTATGGAATTGGGCTTAGAGGTTTGCGCCCTTAAAATAGTATAGATTCTTCCATTTTGCATATGTTAACAGCATTGTTATTTTCTGTTTTGTGTGTAGTACTGTTGGCATTAGGGGTTAGGGTTATGTTTTTTTTTTTTTTGGTATAGTGTTTTGCATGAGGCAATGCTGTAATTAGGATTTACAGTTATGGGGTTAGGCTTAGAGTGTTAATTAGGCTGCAGTACATTTCTACAAAGGCAGACACAAAACAGGATATGCCCTTCCCTTGTATATGTGTAAAAGTACTAAAAGTACTAGATTTTAATTTTTTTTGTAACTTGTAATATTGTACCTCTTTTCCTCAATGTGTTGTGTCTAAATTGCTGTAGCGATGATGAGACTCTTCAGGCAGTGTCTGTTGAGAATTACAGAGAGAGATTCAAATGTGTGGTGCACAGAAAACAGTATATATTCTTCCATTTTATTTGTGTTAACAACATTTGTTGTAGTATCCTGTTTTATGAAAGCCACTTTTGGCATTATATGTTTAGGCTATGGGGTTAGGCTTAGAGGCTGGTGCACACAAAACAAGATATGTTCTTCCATTTTATATGTGTTAACAACATTCGTTGTAGTATCCTGTTTTGGGTACGCCACTGTTGGCATTATATGTTGGCATAATAACATCTAAAGAATCTAAAATTTTAATTCTGTTTTACAAACAGTCTGTGCTGCCTACTGACAGTTTCATGATTAATAGCGAATAGCAGAGCTGTGTGGTGAGGACACTGATTGGTAGCACTCTCATAATTGAACCCATAACTGACGTGTTAAGTTGTTTCCAGCATTCCAAGATCTGCACAGATTGATTTGTTGAGGGATAATGGTTGGTTTTTTTTTTTTACTTTTGCTCACAATATGGAGCTGAAACTGCATGTCTGGAAGTGTGCATGTAAGTGACTCATGTAAACGCAGACTTTTGAATTCTCAGTGAAAATTGCAGGTATATTAAAAATGCAAAAAAATATTTCACCATGCTTTTAAGGAGATCTTTACTGTGGTGTGCTCCAAATTGTGCTGAATTAAGCTGAATTTTAAACATTACCTTGCTGGCATGTAAAATTAGTGCAGATGGTTGATAGTTGGTGAACTCTTTGGCACTGCCTTGTTGTGGGATTTGGATTTAGACTGACCTTTTCCAGTCTAATGGCCATTGCTGAGTTTCCAAATGTGTTGGCATAAGGCAAGCAACACTTTCACAGCATCATCTTAGAGAATTTTGAATAGTTCAGCTGGAATTTCATCAACTCCTTCAGCTTATTATCAGCAAGACATCTTAGGTCCCATCTCACTTCGCTCTCCAAGATGTCTGGCTCCACCTCATTGGACAAACTACTGAGGTTGTCACGGCTGTTTAGATCCTTCCTGTATAGATCTTCAGTTTATTCCTACCATCTCTTCCTTATCTGATCTTTTTCTGTTAAGTCTTTACCAGTTTTGTATTTTATTTGATAAGGTGCCTGTGAGATCCCCAATTTTATTGAAGAGATCTCTTGAGCTACCCATCACATATATAGTTGTGAGCATACAAGCCGTTGCTCATGCTTGCAGCGAGCCTGCAAGAACTGCATCCCTCGCGAAGCGAGGGACGCAGTTCCCCGCAAATGCTGGCCCTCACGAAGCGAGGGGCCGCATATATGCGGTGGTGGAGCATCCCAACGTCCCTGCAAATGCGAATCTGCATTTTCGGAGGTGGAGGCTCCAACGTTTGCTGTGTTAACACACACACACAACTTTAAAAAAAAAAAAATCTCAAATGCGCCTCACACCCGGTTACACAGACACCGCGGGCGAGGGCCTCAGTTGCTGGCATGGAGCGGCGAAGGCATAAAAGACATAAAAAGCTTACCCATAGCAAGGGGGGGGGGGCACCCAGGACCTCTGAAAGTGAAGTTACACCTCCATTTAAGTCCAAATTCCCGAGTTCAGATTCACGAAAATCCCCTAAGTGAGAGAAAAAATGGGCGCCGAAAAAAATGAAAACGAGGCTCACCTCGGAAACCTGCATTAACATCAGAACCAACCTTAACGTAACAAACACCCACACGCACGAAAAATGGCGGAACTGCGCCACCTAAAAACAGTCAAAACACAACAAATACTCACAAAAACGACATAAAAAGCTTACACATTGATAGGGGGCACCCAGGACCTCTGAAAGTGAAGTTACACCTCCATTAAAGTCCAAATTCCCGACTTCAGACACACGAAAATCCCCTAAGCGAGAGAAAAAATGGCCGCCGAAAAAAATGAAAACGAGGCTTAAAGACCCAGGACCGCTCAGCCACCTTCAACTTACCCAAGAAGGGATCCGAGAGAAGCTCGGAAACCCGGATTAACTGCAGGGGATCCGAGATACGCTCTGAGCCCTGCATTAACCCCACATTAACCATCGCAGTGGGGGTCCCGATTGCACGCGATTGGTGACCCCCGCTGCAATAAAAATTCCTGCTTTACAGGTCCTTAAAGGACCGTAAAGGTCTTTAAAGGACTCGATATAAAAGAAAAAAAATATACACTATCACCCTGTCAATCATGGGGGTCAATACAGACCCCCATAAACCCTTCATTAACCCTGTCACTCATGGGGGTCAATACAGACCCCCATACACCCATCATTAAACCTGTCAATCATGGGGGTCAATAGAGACCACCATAAGCCCTTCATTAAGCCTGTCACTCATGGGGGTCAATACAGACCCCCATAAGCCCTTCATTAACCCTGTCACTCATGGGGGTCAATACAGACCCCATAAGCCTCTATTTAACCCCATCAGTCTCATAAGGGTATATTAACACCATTATGGGGCTGTTACAACACTACATTAACCACACAAGTGCATGATACTAAGTATAAACACTATACTGCACTATACCACCCCCAATAAAACATTAAAGATCAACTAAACACCCTCTACATTAACCTATTAACATCTACACTACCTACCCCCTATTAACCCCCACCACTCTACTTATTACAGAAAATAAAAAAGCCTAAAGTCACACAAAAAAATCTACATTACATGAAATAAAAAACCTAACTCACAAAAAAAATAAACTACATTACACAAAATAAAAAAACCTAAGTCACAAAATATAAAAAAAGGAACATTACAGAAAATAACAAAAAAAACATTACAACGCCCCCCCCACTACAGAAAAAAAAAAATACACACCTGAAAAGGAAATACATATACATAGAATACAAATACATACAATTACAATACAATACACCCCTATCTAATATACATCACACAATCTTTCTAAATAAATAGCATAATCTAATATACATGCTATCTATATAATAATACATCCACAATCTATCTAAATAAATAACATAATCTAATATACATCCTATCTATATAATAATACATCCCCAATCTATCTAAATAAATAGCATAATCTAATATACATGCTATCTATATAATAATACATCCCCAATTTATCTAAATAAATACCACAATCTATCTACAATACATCCTATGCTCTCTATATAAAACGCATACCCCTATCTAACATACAATAAATGCTATCTACAGTATATATTAAATAATCTAAATCTAAGCTAAAATAAAATAATTAAGACCACTTACCTTTGCAGATGTCGATTGAGATCAGCAACCTACGGAAAAAAAAATAGTGCAACACGTTTACAGTTCTAAAATAAACATTCTATACATTATATACATTATAAATATTCTACTCACCTTTCCGGCATGTCCCCTCCTTATTATTTGAATCCTTATCCTGCGCGGCACCTGTTAAAAAAAACACAACATTAATACACATACATCAAAATAAAAGAAACATAATCTACATTCTACTTACCTCCCCGTGATGTCTCCGGCCTCCTCCGCATCCTCTTCTGCCACACCCTGTAAAAAAAAAAAAAAAAATATATATATATATACTTACATCCGCACTCCCGGACATCCCTGACGCTAATGAGGCTCTAGGAGACTTTTCCGGAAGAAAATAAGCAATGGCGCCTTCTGATTGGTTGAAAACTATGTCTATCAAATTCACCCAATCAGGAGGCACCAATGTGTGAACCAATCACAAACGTATGCACCTTAAAATCCCCCTCTGATTGGATAATGACCTGTCAATCTTTATTTAAACCAATTACAAGGCGCAGATGCCTTTAGCCAATAACAATGGAATACACCCCCACAGGGTGATTGGTTGGAGCCCCTGCGCATTCTGATTGGTTGCACTGACAATAGCCAATCACAATGGAATACACCCTCATGTACTGATTGGTGAAGGATTTGTGCATTCTTTTTTTCTACTGTTAATATCAATCAATATTACAGCCAATGGGAAGGTGCAGATGTCTTCACCAATCAGTACGTGGGGGTATATTCCTGGTCCCCAGGCTGCTATACCTCTTCCCTACCACTGCGCCAGCCTGCCTTTTGTGAATTCCATTGAGACCTTATAAGCTTGACTCTGCTAGCAATTTTATCAGTACCTAAGTCTCTTCAGCTGTGTCTGGTCAGGTGTCTGGTTCTTGGCCTATATAAGGCACTTCCTGTCTCTGTATCCTTGCCAGATTATTGTTGGTTCCTGATCCCTTCAATAAAAGCTTGTTCCTGTTTAACCTACAAGTTGCTGAACCGGATTATTGCTGACCTTGGCTACTGGTCTCCACAACTTTGTGATTCCTATATCATTACAATTCCATTGTGATTGGCTGATGGCAATAAAGCCTTAGGATTGGTTCAAATAAAGATTGACAGGTGTCATTTGATAGACAGCCTTTTCAGCCAATCAGAAGCCACCATTGCCAATTCTATTCTGGAACACTCCATAGGAAGGTCATTAGCGTCGGAGACATCCGCCGGGGCGGATGTGTGTCCCTTTTTTTTTTTTCTTCATTCGCGGATGCTTCCGGAGAAGACGAGGAGGCCGGAGACATCGCGGAAAGGTAAGTATAATGTAGATTGTGTTTATTTAAATTTGGTTTATGTTTACTAATGTAATGTTTTTTTTTACAGGAGTATCGCCGGACAAGACGCAAAGATGGATGACGGAACATGGAGGACGTGACATGCTGGGACGTGACATGCTGGAACGGGACATGCTGGAAAGGT
The DNA here is from genome assembly GCA_027410445.1 of Discoglossus pictus. NCBI lineage: Eukaryota > Metazoa > Chordata > Amphibia > Anura > Alytidae > Discoglossus > Discoglossus pictus. Next base: position 441,749,986 of record CM050165.1, on the reverse strand, counting down.
GAGAATAATATTTAGAATATTTGAATGTTTACAATGTTTAGGTATTTCATGTAAACGTGTTGTATTAATTTTTTTAATCTTTTTTACCGTAGGTTGCTGATCTGAAGAAACATCTAAAAGGTAAGTGGCCTTAATTATTTTATTGTAACTTACAATTAGGGTAGCTATATATATATGGATAGCATGTATTGTATATTAGATAGATAGGGGTATGTATTATTAGATAGTATTGTATATTAGATAGTGGGATGTTTATTACATTATATAGTGGCATGTATATTAGATAGTGGCATGTATATTAGATAGTGGCATCTATATTAGATACTGGCATGTATATTAGATAGTGGTGTATTGTATTTAATTGAATTGTGTTGTATTGTATTTTATTTAATTGTGTTGTATTGTATTATATGTATTTCATTTTCAGGTGTGTAATTTTTTTAAAAAATTTGTAGTGAGGGGGGGTTGTAATGTATTTTGTTATTTTCTGTATTGTTCCTTTTTTATTTTTTGTGACTTAGGTTTTTTTTTTTGTTCTGTAATGTACATTTTTTATTTTTGGTGATTTTAGTTTTTCTTATTTTATGTAATGTAGATTTCTGCTTTTTGAGGAATTTAGTTACTTGAGGCACACAGTACACTCACATTGTGTGACAAACAGCATTTCAACACTTTATTTTATTGACCGTCATTTTTTGACGGGCAAGTCGCTAGTTCTGCAATATTTTTCAGTCTCTTTACATAGCTCATTGTAGAATGTCTCCTTGTCTCTTCTTGCTATCCTCTGGAATTCTGCATTCAGTTGTACAAATCTTTTCCTATTCCCACTACATTTCACTTTCTTTCTTTCCAGGGCAACTTTCAAAACCTCATCAGATGTGCCTTCTTACTTTTCTTTCTTTTATGGATATTCTTTGTTGACGTTTCCTGGATAATGTTGAAAACTTTGGTCCCGAGTTCTCCAGGCATTCTATCTTCCATGTCTAGTTCCCTAAATCTATATTATTTACTTCCATTGCATATTCACAATTAATATTTTTTAATTTATAACTACTTGGTCTGATGATTTTTCTTATTTTCTTAAGTTTCATTCTGAATTTTGCAATAAGAATTATCATGGTCTGAGCTGAAGTCATCTCCAGGTCTTGTTTTTGCTGACTGTATAGAGCTCCTCCATCTTTGGCTGCAAAGTATATAGTCAATTTGACTTCTATATTGTCCATCTGGTGATGACCATGTGTAGTGGCTGTTGGAAGAGGGTGTTGACAGAATTCTACTAATCTCTGATCTGCTAAATGTTGTACTCCACAGCCAAACTTTCCAGTCATTCCAGGTGTCTTTTGGTTCCCTACTTTAGCATTCCAATCTCCTATGATGAGAGTAACATCTTTTCTAGGTGTTATATCTATGCTGTATTTCATTTCTTCGTAGAACTGGAAAACTTCAGCCACTTCAGCATTCATGGCTAGAGCATAAACTTCAATGACTGTAATGTTAAAAATCATTCTGTCAGTTATAGACTTGTAACCCAGCACTGCTTTGGCCACCGTTTGATAGACTATAAGGCCTACTCCACTTTTTCTGCAGGATTCTTGAACACAGTTGAAGACATGGTGGATGTCTGATGTGAAAAGTTCCATTCCAGGCTATTTGAGTTCACTAATTGACAGATATCAATGTTTCACCTTGTCACATCATTCTTGACCACATCTAGTTTGCCTAACATTCCAGGTTCCAATGCTGAATTGTTATTTGCAGCAGCAGACTTTCCTTTACCTTCCAGACAAAACTGCAGGTGGTTATCCTTTTGGCTATGGCCCAACCACTTCACAGTTACAATCTCATTTCTAATATAGTTACATGCCTTTCCATGCTTTTTTTTGTTATTATACTATCTCTTTAACTGCTTTTGCCAGTCTCAGCAATGCTTTTTTTATGTTCTCAATATGTGTACTGTTATGGGACTGTTAAGCACTACATTTGGATGCATTTACATGTTTTTTTTAATTCATTTTAGAAGTTTACTGTCTCTTTTACTGCTGTTACAAGTCTCAGAAAGGCTTTAAAAACCACTTGTAGATGCTCTTCAGTGCACATCAATATTTACATTTATGTTACTAGTTACAAGTCATACGAATTTTGAGAGCACTCAGTAAAGTTTCATTTGAATCACAACTTAGTGTAAATGTTTGAAATTATGGATATTATTACGGATATCAGAAAATCAATGGGAAAGTATCCTGTAATTTTCGAGTCTGGCTTGTAATTGAGCATTTTTAACATTGTTAGTGATGTAACTATATGAAATAAGGAATTGAATAGGGTCCTATAATCCTCTGCCTTTGACCCCGCCTTCGCATTTTTACAGAATCATTTTAGTTTTTTATATTCCAGTTTGGAAATGGTCTTACTACTCTACCTCATTCCTGTCGGTCCTTCATGTGAAGTTCTGTTTTCCTGACCAGGGGACTTTTGGATCCCTTAGCCATTTTGTATAAAGAACATGTAATTCCCATGCTTGTCCACAAGATGTCACTGCAGGATGTTAGGGTAATTACAGGTCCCTTGTCTATGTTGCCGCTCTGAGGCCATGTGGTCCCCCACACCGAAGGTGGGCAAGCTATGATTGGCTGATGCTAAACTGGGTGGGGGATTTGAATGTGTTTAGCCCACTGTGATGGAACTGGGAAATGAAAATCCTTTGTGTGGGGGCAGTTGCTGTTTTTTTAAATGCTTTGAGAGGATATAATAAACCTTGCTCTTCTTGGGGACACAGAGACAATGTGTGTTTCATTTTGCCAAGCTATCCTTTTTTTGTTTTTTTCTTTTCAATCCTGGATTTTTTTGTCGTTTCTAATATTCGGCGTTGTGATTAAGATTTATTAAAGATTAATTGTAAAAATTATATTTACCCGCATTGTCTTAAAATTTGTAAGATTAGGTGGAAAACACCTTAAGACCTAGCATGTCTGTTTTTTGTTATATTGCTAGGCCATTGATCCTAATATGACTGCCGGGTACCAGGAGGCCCATTCTTTCAATGAAGATCGCTTATTTAGTGGGGAATTTCTGTGATCAAAGGCAGGGATTGTCTGTAGCTAAATAGATCCACTTTTTTGGGATCTTCACATACTGGTGGAAGATTGGTGGGACCTAGGTGCAGATACCGGCAGTAACAGTAAGAATGGAGTACGGTGATATATCCCAGGCATATTTTCAAGAGGTGTGGAGGAGACAAGGAGACTCAGCAGTGCCTGACCCAGTGGTGGGCAGGACAACAAGCTCCATCTTTGGAAGAGCAGTGGGGTCAATTGAAAGCCTGTACAGCACAGGTGATCAAGGAGAAAAGGAGCCTGATAAACAGGATGAGGCAGCGACAAAGTCTCCAAACTTCCATGATGGGTGAGATGGAAACAATTCTTCTGAATCAGCACATGACATTTCTACGGCTCAAACCTGGTGGACACCTAGCAGAGTGGCTGGAGTATCTTGTGGGTGAGGAGGACATTTTGGCTATACAGTATGATGACCTGATGACACAGACTACTGCATTACAACTGTTCCCCTTCTTCACACTGGAGCTGATGGAAGGGTTCCCAGAGGACCTGTAGGGGAATCCAGAGTGGGGCATCAAAACTGCAGGAAATCCTATGTCATCTGCACCAGCGGGAATTGGGAGTGGAAATAGGGACAGAGGATGCAGCATTGATTGAGCGATTTGTTGACCAAGAAATTAACTTGGAAAAAGAGTATCAGGATCTGCTTGAGGAGTTGGACCCAGGTGGGACCTGGCTCAAGTACTTTGAAGAGCCCCACTAATCAGTTGAGAATGAGGAAGAAAAATCCTGGCACCAAGAAGCCCTGAATGCATACAGCTGTTTTGATTATTGTTTGCCCTCAGAGAGTCTGGATAGGATTAGCTATGGTCACTGTGCCTTGGGAAGAATGGACTGTGGGCCTGGCATAAGGCTCCAGATGATATCCAATGTCACAAAAGCCAGCCACAGTTCAAGGGACAGACTCAGCCAGCAGCCCTGTGACCATGGCAGACCAGAACCGCAGCCCCATCCAGGTGGTGGGGACACCATTGCAAACGACAACGTAATGAGGCAAAAAGAAAAGGACTGACAGATTATGGATGCAAGGCATACCCACCAGCCCTTGGAGGAAAAAATGGACTGTGAACCATTAAAGGAGCTCCTGCAGTTAGCCAATGTCAGAGAGCTAGACACAGTTCTAGGGGCAGCCTCAGCAAGCCACCCTGGGAGCGTGGCAGACTAGGGGGTACAGCCCTATCTAGTTGATGGGGACACAATTGCTAAGGCTCACGGCAGTGAGAAAGACAGAGCAAGTTTGTCAAATTGTCGGCCCAAGTAGAAGTCTGGATGAGAGCAGTGAGGTCCTGCCAGGGGACACCTTGACCATGGACTCAGAAGGAGGTGAGGGCTATGCCCATGTGGTGGTTCCAGAGAGAGGGGGATGTGATATGCAAGACCTAGAGGACTGGAGCCTTTAGACCAGGCCTCAATATTGGGTTCCCCTTTGAATTACTGTTTATATGGGTGCCCCAGGGAAGTGTTTTATCCATACAGTGGGGCAGAAGAGTGCATTGGCCTTTGCTTTTGGGAGGGGGGCTAGTCATGTAACCTTGGGAACTGTCACCTGGACTGGATACCACCCTGGGACCATTTGGACTGGTTGAACTACTAGGCCCAAGGTCTGTTTTATATGCCGCAAGTCAGCTGTTTGTACTACCCTGGCTGGAGAGGGTGGCCTTGACAAAGAACTACATGGGTGGGCCAGTATTCAGAGGGTACCCCATGGTGTGGCTCACCATCTACCCCTACTGCGTTGTCTCCCCTGCAGCTGCCCAAGAAAATTGTTTTTCCTAATGGATGGGGAGGGAGGGTGCATGTGCCATTGCCCAGTGGAGGTGGTTGGCAATTGTGTCATGGAGGCTATGTCCAAAATTGTGTAGGCTGGGTTTCATTACTGGTCCCATTTGAAGCATATTGAAGCATTTCTACCCTGTTGTCACTGGACTATGGACTTTTGGAGACTATTGTTTTCCTAAAGCCGACAATGACTTACACTAGAACGGAGCAGTCAGCTCATCAGGCACAATCCGGCGAGATTACACCCTCTTCGCTGAGACGCAGGGCGGAGTGCTTGTGAAGTTCTGTTTTCCTGAACAGGGGACTTTTGGATCCTGTAGCCATTTTTTAAATAGAACATGTAATTCCCATGCTTGTCCACAAGATGTCACTGTAGGACGTTAGGGTAATTACAGGCTTTTTGTCTATGTTGCCGCTCGGAGGCCATGTGATCCCACTCCCCCACCCCAAAATGGGCAAGCTATGATTAGGTGATGTTAATCTGTGTGGGGGATTTCAATGTGTTCAGCCCACTGTGATGTAATTGGGAATGGAAAATCCTTTGTCTGGGGGCAGTTACTGATTTCTGAAATGCTTTGAGAGGATACATTAAACCTATAAATGGCAAATGTAGAAGGAAATCCTATGAGTACCAGATAGAACTCGCAAGGGGCTTAAGTACCTGTTCGTAGCCTTGTAAATGCAAATTAAAGATCCAAACTGCACTTTAAAAGATGGAGAAAGTGACGAAAGACATTAGAATTATTTGCACAACAGTCTCAAGCTCGCAAATCTGCAATCAAAAATTATTTTTGTTACGTTTCATTTCTGTGTTATATCAGCCTCGGTAATCAAGCAGTCAATACATATTAGACCACCACATGGACTAGAACAGTATTGTCATTCATTTTTATTATTTTGTACATTGCTGAATTCCAAGTCTGATCGCATATTGGACTTCTAAATGCTAATTGATTAACGTTTAACCTCCATGTTTTACTGAAGTCATGACGGTCTCATTTACTATTGTCTGTTTCTAAATTGGTAGTTATGGCCTGGCTTAATTAATCACGATCATGCTTTGAAATACTATTTACAAGTGCAGGGTTTATGGTTTAGGCTTTTGGCCAGGTTGCTGCGGGCTTGTTTGATTGAATTGCTCTGTAACAGTTGCAAATTTCAAGTCCGCAGACTTACAGGCGGTATGAAGTCAACTGTGGGCTTGCAACTGAATAGAGGCCTATCTATGTATGGTAGATTCTAAGCTCAAAGACAGTGCCCAGTTTGCAATGTGTTAAAACTATTTTTGACTTGTACTCGATAGCGCTGCAGAATATGGGCCCTGTGTAAATTGCCCAAATCACAGTTTACACCATGTTTGAGGCCAAAGTAAATTGGATAGCCATGTTAATCACCTATCCCGGAAAATTTGCAAGGAAACTGCTACAAGTGACTGCGGCAAGCCATAGTTTAAAATTACAGCAAACTTTTCTATTGATTTTTTCACTCACAATAGATTATGAGTTACTCCATTAGAATTTTACACCCAAACCCTATGCTCATAAGAATTTACTGATCACTCGCAAAATAGGTCAATGCCCTAACTATAACAAAATGAAAAAATATTACAGATACTAAAGAAGTCACAAATGGTTTTAAAACCATTGCTGAGTGAAAAAGGACAAATAAGGATTGAAGGAGCATTGTACCAACCAGGGGTTGGTGATGAAACCCAGGAAACGTGCATCGGGTTGACGCTACACTGCCCACGCTCCCTTAGTCGCTGGCCGATGACGTCATTACAGAGCGACTAGGCAGCACACGGGAACGCCAAGTTCCATTAGGATAGCTTTATCGTCATTATCTGCATCCAACTTTGCTAACACCCATCTATGAAATACTTATTAGAGAGGGATATATTCAAGGAACAGCAGACTTTATATTAGAATTAGTATAAACTACAATCTTGAGTATGAACCTTAATTTCATATAAATTATCAATAGTGCAATATTAAGCACTTTTAGCACCTTATCATTGTGGGAAGATCCCCAAGTAACACTTAGTCACTTTTACACGGATCAATTTACAGTTTATTTGCACAATAGGATTTTTTGGGGTCCTAATTCCTTTAGTATTTGTTCCAGCACTTAGCACTTTTTTCCTATTTTCCTTTCATCATTGTATCCATTTATCTAGTTGTTGTTATGATTAATGCAGTTTAGCCAGTAGAGGTATTAATATATTTATAATTTGGCAGCTGTAGCGTAGTTTTTTATTACTTTCATTGGTTTTATAATAACTATTAGAAGCTAAGTTGTATTGGCTACTATTGACTATGATAGGTTCCTAGGAGTGCAAGGGGATTTTCTTTCCTTTTCTTTATTATTATGCATTGCTGAGTGAAGCAGCAACAGTTAAAGAGACAGTATAGCACCAACAAAACAAAATAAAACATTATGAAATTCCAACATTATTTGACAATATCATAAAAAATATTATATTGAATTATTATGTCCGTTTCGTTATAGAACATCAAAGCTGACACATAACATGAGTACTCAAGGGGATAATATATATCAGGAAACCATGTTTCCTATGAGCAAATGCTCTAATGCATTGTCTATATATACAATATGAATAGACACAAAATAAACATTTATATGTATATTGAATCTACAAATACAACTGTCACACCTTGATGATTCTCTTTGAAATAAGCTAATGTTAGATGCCACAGAGGTCCTTACATGACCTCCATGCATAGGGATTAATATTAGGTGCCTCCTTTGTTGGGTTAATGTTAGATAACATGGGGGTCCTGTAAGGGACCTCCATGTTGGAGACTAATTTTTAGCTGCCACAGAGATGCTTTAAGGACCTCTGTGGCAGGGGCTTACATTTTAGGTGCCACAGAGTCTATAGGGATACCCATGGCTATAGGTAGATGGTGTGATCTCCTTGGGTGTAGGGAATAACTAGTGTTCCCCTCGATGAGTGTAAAAAAGAAATCTTTGGGATTCCCCCATTTAGAGTGGGAATTGAAGGGAATCTTGGGTAAAGCTGGGTTCATAAGAGTTAGGGGTACTAGGGAAGATCCAGGGGATCCCCAGGGCCATTTGATGTAGTAGGTGTTGAGGGTCTCATGGAAGGGAGTTATTCACTCCTTAATTGTGTTGGATATGAGAAATATATGATACTCACTCTGCATAGTGCTTTGTACACCTGTGTCCACCTGTCCTGGTAGACCCACAACTGCCCCTGGCTTGATCCACTCCCTCAGGGTCTACTCCCATGCACAGTATGTAATGTTGGCTGGAGGCCCACCACCAGTTGCACGTGACGCACTTGCCTCGTCTGACATCTTCCTCTTCACCTTCAGCTGGCTGACATCATATCTATGTTTAACACACTCTATGTCCCTATTAGCGACACCTAATGACTCAGCAGCAGTAGCAACCTGGACCAAGACATCATGCTTCTGGCTAGCCTTCACATCTCTCCCAACATGTATGATCCAATAGTGGGCACGTATTTCCCTGACACCTGGGGTTTCTGGCTTCCCTGTCCTCTTCCTGGGGCCGGTCCTTCATCCCTACTACCTCCCCCTCTGGGATCAGGCCCCCGGCCCTCTGCTCCTCCACCTTGTGTTCCTATATATGGGGACACATCCCTTCCCCCTGCTGCTCTCCTCCACCTGACCTCCCTGACCTCCATAACTCTAGCTCTCCTCCTTTCCTCACTCTCTTCTTCTCCTCCTTTTCTCAATCTCCTCCCCTCCTCACTCTCCTCCTCTCCTCTCTCCCCCTGGTGTTCCCCTTTCTCTCCTCCTCTCCTCCTCTCCTTACTCTCTCCATCCTGTGTTCCCCTCTCTCTCCTCCTTCTCTCTCCTCACTTTTCTCCACTCCTCCTCTCCCCTCCTATAATCTATGAAATGAAAATAAGGCTAAATAAATAAAATATATATGTAGATGTGTATGTTGGAAAACAAGAATTTGTGTATTATGTGTAGTCTAGTAATCTATGGGGGATTATGGTGGTGGTGGTGGGGGGGTGTAGATGTAGATGTGATGTGGCCTACCGATAGGTATAGCTATGTGTACGTATTAATCTATGTGTGTGAATTGTGTGATATCAGTAATTATGTGTGTTGTAAATTAAGGGTTAAATTAGCTTAGAGGTCAAAATATTAAAAACCCTACAATGCTCCTTCTCTCTCTCTCTCCAATGATCAAAAACCCACCAATGGCTAGACCTGTGTGTTCACTTGCTCAGCTACAGCACAGTCAATGATTTATTGTTTTAGCTTCCTTTTAAACCCGTTCCTACATCTTTAGTTGTGGTTTACCACTTTTGATTAGCTATTCAGCATGTGTCGCACTATGTTATACTGCAATACTGTTATACTGCAATTGACGATACACTGACTAGCCAGGTGACAAAGGCTGTAATTATCATATATAACTGTCCTGTCAGGGGGATTTAGTCTGTTATAAAATGAAGCAAGACATGGATAAGGTATTTTCCAAAAAAACATGCTCCTTCTGACTAATAAGATTAGCCTTTTTTACACTATATATGATCTTTACATAAGGTTTTATAAGAATCATTCATCAGTTCATCCAGATGTCATTTGTAACATTTTTAACATGTCTTTGTCTTAGAGCTTCATCCACATAATCATTCACTGGCCAGATTACGACATTACCCCCATTGTTTGATGGTTTATTGACAACACCAATACATGTTGCCATTTCATCTGGAGCTCTTCTTTCACAACCAATGATATTTGATGTACTTATAGTGTGTAACTTTGCCAAATCATCGGTCACTTACTGTATTTAACAAAAATGTCTACTGTCAGCATATTGCCATAGGTGGGCTGAACTTTAACTAATTGTAAGCTTATTGAATCATGGGATATCATCCTTTGTATTTTGTTCACTTTCCTCTAGTAATTAGATTAAATCATTATTAATATGTTGCTCTAGGATGATAGCCTTTCCACAAAAATTGATAACCTCTAAATGAGTGTGCATTAAAGAGTAGAAAAATGTAGAGTATGAAAGGAAGGAAACCAAAGGATTGTGGTCGCGATATGGGTGGTCAAGTGTTGGAAGTATAGGTGGTGGATGTTAGTTTTCCAAGAAGGCCACTAGGTCTATGTCCCGATTTAAACCTTCAGGTTCTAGTGTTCCAAGAAGATGAATCCATCTGGTTTCTGCTTGCCGGAGGGTCAGAATTTTGTCACCTCCTCTCCTGTTTTGTTTTATTCTTTCAGCCACTTGGATGGTGGTTCCCCTGGTGTCCTTATTGTGTTTAGTGGTTACATGAGTGGAGAATCCGTTGGTGAGAACCCCTTTGGAAGTGTTGTACAAGTGTTCTCTAAAGCGTGTTTTGAGTGATCTTTTCGTTCTGCCCACATATTGTTTTCCACAGTTTCAGTTGATAACGTAGACCACGTGGTCCGTCTTGCAGTTCGTAAGGTCTCATATTTTATGGTTCTTGTGGTAGTGGGTGGATGTGATTATGTTTCTTTCCTTTTTCTTCAGGTGTCTGCATGTCTGGCAATGACTTACCCCACATTTGTAAGTTCCAGTGAATGTGGTGTTGCACACTGATATGCTTTTCTTCGGGTTCTCCCTTTTTATTCACATGGAGCTAATATATTTTTAAGGTTTGTATTCTTCTTGAATGTGATGATGGGTTTGTCTGGTAGCATATCTTTCAGTAACCCGTCACTTTTGAGTACAGGCCAAATTTTTATGAGGCTGTTTTTAATTGCTTGGGCTCCTGAGTTGAACTTGGTAAGGAATCTGACCTGATTTTCCTTTGGGGCATTTGGTCTCTCTTTCTTTTTGATTAAATCCTGTCTGTTGCAGTTCCTTGAACGTAGTTTGGCTGTATTGATAAGGTTTCTATTATAGCTTTTCTCCAGGAATTTGCGTGTCAATTTGTCGATTTCTGTATCGAAGTCGTTCAGGTTGCTACAGTTCCTCCTCAGTCTTCTGAATTGGGTGTATGGGATGTTTTGTATCCATTTCTTGTCGTGCCTGCTGGTGGCGTAGAGGTAACCATTGGTGTTCGTCAGTTTAGTGAATAGTGTGGAGCTGATACCCTGTTCTGTGCAGATGAGTCTGATATCCAAGAATGGAATGGAATGAGCATCGCTTTCCATGGGGAATTTAAGGTTCATGGCGTTGGAGTTTGCAAATTCCCAAAACTCTTTAAGATCTGCAGATATTCTGAATCTTCCCAGATCATGATTATATCGTCTATAAACCTTTTGTAGAAAATTATGTTGGAACGGAATGGGTTGTTGTGCCAGATGTGGGTATCTTACCATAGTCCCATGTAGAGATTGGCAAAACTGGGTGCAAATCCGTACCTTTCTTTTGTAGGAAATAGCGGCTGTCGAATAAAATAGTTGTGCTCAAGGATAAACACGATGGCTTCAGTAATAAAACTGATCTGTGTTTGTTCCATTTTTCCTTCGATGTTAAGGAAGTGTTGACATGCTGCTGCTCCAAGATCTTGTGGGATGGATGTATAGAGTGATGAGACGTTGAGCGTGATCTATCAATAGGAGCTTCTCCATGTTTGTTCTTGTAGGTTCTCTAGGACATGTGGTGTGTCTCTTATGTATGAGGGAAGATTCAAAACCATGGGTTGTAGAAAAGAATCAATGTATTCGGATAGTTTCTCCATGAGGTAGCCAATCCCTGATACAATGGGACGCCCTGGTGGATGATGGGGGTCTTTGTGAATTTTCGGAAGATGGTATATGATGGCCTTTTTTGGGTGGGAAACTTTTAGAAATGTACTTTCTCTGCGATTGAGGATCTGGAGCACAATTATTTTGTATTTGATCTTACGTCATATCTTACGATCTTACGTCATATATACAAGTGGTCCTTCAACATATTGATCCCAGAGAGATAGAAGCAAATTTGCAAATAGAGAGGGCACACAGAGGGTTCGGCCAGGTCAACTTCACAGAGGGATGTAATCGCCCGTTTTCTTCGTCAACAGACGAGGGACCAGATATTACTAAAAGCAAGGAGACTATCCAGAATAGAGGGCCCAGGTGGCTCTCCTATTCAGATCTCCGCAGACTTGGCACCTTCTACACTACTAAACCACAGAGAAATGAGGCCACACTAGATATTTTAATTCAACACAGATGGGGATTTCCATTTAGTTTACAGTTCACTCTGCGAGGTACTAACTACTTAGAACATAATCTGGAGGAATGCCAACATCGCCTTAAGAATCTGAATCTCCTCCCAGTGGAAGCACAATCCCAATATAAGGAATCCACAGACGGAGACCGCCCAACAAGGCAATGAGCAGAGATTCCTCCAGCGTAGTAAGACAAAAACCCTCAATTCAAGCAGCACATAAGCCTGATAAACAACATACAGAGGAATTACTAAGTGTTGTCCACACAACCAACAAAATATGGTGGGGGACACATCAACCAGAATTACAATCTCCCCCAAAACAGGGTCGAACTAACATCAAAAAAGAATAAGGAAGATACATCAGTCTATAACTACTCCTTGTCAAAGAGATGTAATGGGATTGGACCCCTGGGACAAAGGGAACCCAATAGTAATTCCCTTAAGAGACAATTTTAATAATAGTTTTTAGTTAGTTATTTTGAAGTTAATACAAACCTCCTCTAACTAGGGGCATGTCTAGTGAGGCTGGTACAGCCCACAACCCTAGGTACGTAAGTGCACAATTCAATTTAGTGAGAAATGGAAACTTAATTTCTTACCTGTTCAGAGTTTTATTATTTTGTTATTGAAATATTGGTTTATACTAATATGCTTTTTGATTTCAAGGTACTGTTACAAACTCAAAAAGTCATGCTTTTCTGCTCTACCCAGTCAAAGATGGGCGAATACTACAGCTGTTTGGGTACCACCCCTAGCTCAGCCCCGAATCATCCAGAAAGCCGCCATATATCTGGAGTGTGAATTAAATGCACTTAACAAACCCCCTAATAAGAGAACAGTTCGCCCAAGACGTGGACTTTTATTTTAACACTAACAAAACAGATGGTTCAAAGATAGGCTGGATATGGGCAGTCCACAAGACCTATATAAGAGGGGCCTTCATCAAAATAGCGGCCAACTACAAGAGACAGCAAAGGGAAAAAGAGATGGGACTGAATCTAGAACTCCAGCAATTGGAAATAAGTAAACAAAAGAACCCCACTCTGCAAATTAGGCTACAAATAGATGAACTAAACTGGATCTTCTTTTATCTGAACAAACAGAGAAAGCCCTTAGATGGATGCAGCAAAAATATTATAGTAAAATAAACAAACTGGACACCTGGTTAGCTAGGAAATTAAAAGCAAAACAAGCCCAATCGAAAAAGTTTCAAAAAAAAGATCCCAAATGTCAAGTTACAGCCAATCCAACAAAGACCCAAGAAGTATTTAAAGCCTTCTACAAAAAATGATATGGTGCCACACCAAATATAAATACCCACAAAAATCAGGTCTTCCTCCAAACTTCAATCACTAAATGCTAATATTTCGGTAGAAGAGGTTAAAAAAGCTATTGAAAATCTAAAGTGGGAAAATCCCCTGGCCCAGATGGGTTTTCCAATCAATATTATAAAACATACATAGATATGCTTGCCCCACATCCTGCTGAGTTGTTTAACGCAATCATGGCAGGTGACCAAGTCCCCCAGAACTTAATTGGGCCGAAATTGTGCTCTTCCCTAAAGAAAGCAAGGATCCAACAGAGCAAATAAAATTATAGACCTATATCCCTTTTGAATTGTGATATAAAAATTCTGGCCAAGATAATGGCAGACAAAATATCAGACTTTCTACCGCAACTAATTCATAAAGATCAAGTAGGATTTATCCTGGTCCGACAAGCAGGGGCCAACATTCAGAAAAATCTTGCACCTGATTCATTACAATAAAATAACCAAAATTCCATCCTGTCTATTAACCCTAAACGTAAAAAAGGCCTTTGACTCCTTGGAATGGCAGTACCTGATAGCTTCATTAACTAAATTTGGTTTTAAGGGAAAATTCCTCAACCCCATTACAATGTATTATAACCATCTCAGGGCAACATTGAAACTTCCGAGGAAAGAAAAGCTGGTCATTTACATACAGAGAGGCACGAGACAATGTTGTCCCCTTTCCCCACTTCTATTTGCCTTAGCTATGGAACCCCTAGCCCAAGCAATCAGAACCAATACAGCCATACGGGGAGTCACTATTGGGTTACACCAGTTTAAAATTTCAGTATTTGCTGATGACCTTTTGTGCTCCATAACGGAGCCTACGCTCTCAATTCCTCCCTTAATGCATCTACTAGGAGAAGAACCCTACTCCTACCAGCAAAGGAAATGGATGCCCTATCAGATATTGTTAAATTTAGGTGGTCCCACACACATATTAAATACCTAGGAATCAATCTGACACCCAAGTTACACTGAAGAGTAACACTTCAGTTTGTTTGGCAACAGGGACCAGACAGAATCTTCAAAAATATTCTGCACAAACCCAAAAAGATTGGGGCTTGGCCTTCCCAAACCGTAAATTATATTAAAGTTTTATTTCTCCAGCCAAATTATATGGCTTCAGATCTGATCCACCCAAGGACCTCTAAGGGAATCGCAGCCACTTCCTACCAGTGGTAGAAAGCCAAAAATCTAGATAGAGTGGGGACATGGATGATAAAATACACTGTTATGTCCTTTGCGGATTGTAGGGATAAATTTGACCACCCTTTAGGAGCATTATAATTTCTGCAGGCTAGCCCATTTTGTGAACTCTATGATACAATCAAATGGTCAACCTAAAATTGATATCCCGGATATGTAAAGAATCCCCCCTTACCAAGGGTATATTGGGAAGTATGTATGATTTATTTAACACTAAAAGGGAATACACTAAAGACAAATACATGATAGCATGGGAGAGAGACCCAACACCCATTGGGACAAGGACGAGTTGGAAGACACATGGGTAAACATAAACAGAGGTTCACTTAACCACAACATTTTAGAGACTTCCATTAAGGTACACCACCACACCTATACTACACCTGAGAAAATAGCAAAATAGAAGAATACGGATAACCCTTATTGTTTTAGAGGGTTTCTAACTACTGGATCCTTTATACATAGATGGTGGCTATGCCCAATAGCACAGAAAATATGGGTCGGGTTCAAAGCCTTAGCCTCTACCTTATTTTCCCAGAAAATACAACTTACAGCAGAGATTTGCCTACTAGGGAGGACATTATTAACCCTTTCAAAGTCACAAAATAAGTGATTGCAATTCCTATCCCTTGCAACCAAAAGCCACATAGCAAGGAATTGGAAATCAAGAACACTAGAATTTGCAGTTATTATAAATTATATTGCAATCAACGAACGTATGTCGCACTCTATAGCAGACACAATCCCTCGATTTATAGATATATGGTGTCCGTGGGTGGAATACATGGGCATATCACTTATAAATCATTAACTTATAATTGTAAGAGATGTGTGAGGTGGGAGCTGATGACCGGGGGAAGATGACCCTGAGACGGTAAGACAGTGGAAGGAGAAGGTTAGTGTGCTAATATAAAATTGGTATCTATTTACCCGATAAATCATTCAATTTATCACATATAATAGTTGTCAAACTACGAATCGTCGTCACGCTCTGCGAGCTTGCGAAGCGAGCTCGCAAGAAGTACATCCCTTGCAAAGCGTTTGGGCCGCATTTGCAGAAGGTGGAGGTTCCAACGTCGGCTGCAATGAGGCGAAGCTCGGAGCAGCATTTGCGGAGGTGGAGGCTCAATGGCGCCTCACACAAGGTTACAAAAACCCACACAAGCGGCACGATTACGACAACACCCGCACAAGCGGCATCATTACGACCTCGCAAAAATACGACCTTAAAGGCCAAACCGCGCGTACCTAAAACAGTAAAAACACAATAAATACCCACAAAAAATACATAAAAAGCTTACACACAGCAAGGGGGGCACCCAGGACCTCTGCAAGTGAAGTTATGCCTCCATTTAAGTCCAAATTCCCAAATTCAGACACACGAAAATCCCCTAAGCGAGAGAAAAAATGGCCACTGAAAAGACCATAAAGGCCGAACCGCGCGCACCTAAAAACAGTCAAAACAAAATAAATACCTACATAAAATACACAAAAAGCTTACCCACAGCAAGGGGGGCACCCAGGACCTCTGCAAGTGAAGTTACACCTCAATTTAAGTCCAAATTCCCGAGTTCAGACACACGACAATCCCCTAAGCGAGAGAAAAAATTACTGCCGAAAAAAAAGAAAAGGAGGCTCAAAGACCCAGAACCGCCCAGCCACGTACAACTTACCCAAGGAAGGGATCCGAGATGAGCTCGGAAACCCGCATTAACTCCTCGGGATCCGAGATAAGCTCGGAGACCCGCATTAACACCACATTACCCATAGCAGTGGGACTGTAAAGGTCCTTAAAGGACCCGTTATAAAAAAAATACACTTTCACACTCTATCACCATTAATTAACCCTGTCATTCATGGGGGGTCAATATAGACCCCCATAAGCCCTTTATTAACCCTGTCCCTCATGAGGGTCAATAGAGACCCCCATAAGCCCTTCAATAACCCCCTCACTCATGGGAGTCAAAATAGACCCCCATAAACCCTTCATTAACCCTGTCACTCATGGGGGTCAATACAGACCCCATAAGCCCTTCATTAACTTTGTCACTCATGGGGGTCAATACAGACCCCAATAGGCACTTCATTAACCCCCTCACTCATGGGGGTCAATATAGACCCCCTAAGCCCTTCATTAACCCTGTCACTCATGGGGGTAAATACAGACCCCCATAAACCCCTAATCTACCCTGTCACTCATGGGAGTCAAAATAGACCCCCATAAGCCCTTCATTAACCCTGTCACTCATGGGGGTCAATACAGACCTACATAAGCCCTTCATTAACCTGGTCACTCATGGGGGTCAATTCAGAGCCCCATAAGCACTTAAATAATCCCCTCACTCATGGGGGTCAATACAGGCCCCCATAAACCCTTCATTAACCCTGTCACTCATGGGGGTCAATACAGACCTCCATAAGCCCTTCATTAACCCTGTCACTCATGGGGGTCAATACAGACCCCCATAAGCACTTCATTACCAACCTCAATAATGGGGGTCAATACAGACCCCCATAAACCCCTAATTAACCCTGTCACTCATGAGGGTCAATACAGACGCCCATAATACATATAATTAACCCTGTCACTCATGGGGGTCAATAAAGACCCACATAAGCCCATAAATAACCCTGGCACTCATGAGGGTCAATACAGACCCCCATAAATGCTTAATTAACCCGTCACTCAGGAGGTTCAATACAGCCCCCCATAAGCACTTAATTAACCCTTTCACTCATGGGGGTCAATACAGACCCCCATAAAACCCTAATTAACCCTGTCACTCATGGGGGTCCATACAGACCATCATAAGCCTCAATTTAACCCCATCAGTCCCATAAGGGTATATTAAGACAATTATGGGCCTGTTACATCCCAACATTAACCACATAAGTGCCATGACGATCCTCAAGGACCATCATGACATTAAGTATAAACACTATACCCCCCAATGACACATTAAATATCAACTAAATACCCTCTACACTAATCTCTTAGCACCTACACTACCTACCTACACTATCTACCTACCCCCTAATAACACCCCCACCACTCTAATTACAGAAAATAAAAAACTAAAGTCACAAAAAATAAAAAATCTACATTACATAAAATAAAAAACCTAAATCACAAAAAATAAAAAATCTACATTACAAAAAATAAAAAAAACCTAAGTCACAAAAATAAAAAAAAGAACATTACAGAAAATAAAAAAATACATTACAATTCCCCCCCACTACAGAAAATAAAAATTAAACACCTGAAAAGGAAACACATATAATACATACAAATACATACAATACGAATAAAATGAAATACAATACAATACACCCCTATCTAATATACAATACATCCTATCTATCTAATATACATCCCCCAATCTATCTAAATAAATACCAGAATCTAATATACATCCTATCAATATAATATACATCACCCAATCTATCTAATATACAATAAATACTATGGACCCTTATTCTATTATCGGCCGTAAAACGGCCGCAAGGCTGCGATTCCTTGCGGGGGTTCCGTTACCTCGCAATTCTATTAAACGGGCCCGCAAGGATCTCCTCTTACGGACGGCCGTATATCTTGCAACCGGCCGTAAGCTCAGAAATCTTTAAAGTCAAAAATAAATTCAAGACTGCACTGTAAAGCTCTGTAAATGCTAGGGATCATATTGGGGGACATGAGGATTAATAGTAACCCACTCTCAAGCTTGCACATCAGCCCAAATCCGAGTTTACATTAACTGTTTATTTTCCGGCCACAGCGTGGCCGGGTCTGAGGTGCTCCAAGCACTCTGGACTTTTTACATGGATATTTGACATATATATAAAAAAATGTATTTACGGATTTGAGTATAGGGGAATGTTGTGCTATTTTTGCTAACACCTACAACCACTTTATAGTCTCATAAGAGTGCAGGATTGCTTTATTTCGGCTTTATAATGTGCTTAATTGGTGCTAGCGGGACCTTTTTCCTGCAAGTAAGCTGCGGCTCGCTTTTAGCCTTGCAGAGAGGGTTCCTGGAGCAATAGAATAGCAACCGGGCTTTTCTTGCGGCCGAAACTCTTGCGGCCGTTTTAGATCAAAGGCTTTCCTCCGGCGCGAGCGGCCGCAAGGGATAGCAAGGCGCCGGCCGCAAGCCTGCCGGAATCCCCGGCCGGAGGGGAATAGAATAGCCGAATAGCTTGCGGCCGGTCCTTGCGGCCCCGCATCTTCTACGGCCGTTAATAGAATGAGGCCCTATTTATCTAATATACATCCTATCTATCTAATATACATCCCCCAATCTATCCTAATAAATACCACAATCTAATATACAATACATGCTATGCTATCTATATAAAACACATATCCCTAGCTAACATACAATAAATGCTATCTTACCTTTGTAGATGTCCATTCAGGTCAGCCACCTAGGGAAAAAAAAATAAAAAAATTAGTGCAACACATTTACAGTAAATAAATAAACATTATAAATATTCTACTCACCTTTGCAGCATGTCCCCGTCCTCCTTCTTTGCTTCTTCGCCGGTGCAGCCCCTGTTAAAAAAACATAACATTAATACAACATACATAAACATAAAAACTAAATAAAATAAACAGAATCTACATTGTACTTACCTCCCCACCATGGCCTCTCCCTCTTCTGCCCCGCCCTGGATCTGCGCTCTAAAAAAAAAATATATATAACGGACATTCGCACTCGTGGATATCCCCGACGCTAATGAACCTCCCGGAGACTTTTCCGGAAGAAAATAGGCAATGGCGCCTTCTGATTGGGTGAATTTAATAGATAGCGTTTTCAACCAATCAGGAGGCGCCAAAGGTTTTTTATTTTATGCATTGTCGATTTTTTTTTTTTTTTATGACTTTAGTTTATGTTTTATGTAATTAGAGTAGTGGGGGGTTATTAGGGGGTAGGTAGGTAGTGTAGGTGTTAATAGGTTAGTGTAGAGGGTGTTTAGTTGATATTTAATGTTTTATT
Organism: Discoglossus pictus; assembly: GCA_027410445.1. Taxonomy (NCBI): domain Eukaryota; kingdom Metazoa; phylum Chordata; class Amphibia; order Anura; family Alytidae; genus Discoglossus; species Discoglossus pictus. Next base: position 441,730,415 of record CM050165.1, on the reverse strand, counting down.
GGGGGTATAGTGAAGTGTAGTGTTTATACTTAGTGTCATGATGGTCCTTGAGGACCGTCATGGCACTTATGTGTTTAATGTTGGGTTGTAACAGGCCCATAATGGTCATAATATACCCTTATGGGACTGATGGGGTTAAATAGAGGCTTATGTGGGTCTGGATAGACCCCCATAAGTGACGGGGTTAAAATGGTGTAGTGCTTACACTTTGGGTCATGAGGGTCCTGGAGGACCCTCATGACACTTATAGTGTTATTATATGCATTCATTAGTGTGTTAGAGTGGTCTATATAGTTGAGGCACCAAGTACACTCACATTGTGTGACAAACAGCATTTCAACACTTTCTTTTATTAGGGGGTCATTTTTTGACGGGCAAGTCACTAGCATATATATATTTGTTAAAATTGAAGGTTAAATACTCCAACTGTGTTTTATACAAGGAAGACCTCAAGTAAAATAGCTTGAATTCCTAGGTTGATAGGTTTAACTAGAAAATTAAATAACGATACTAGAGTAACATTAATATATGGATGTATAAGATAAAAGCATTGAGGAAAAGTTTGGAAAATGGAGTAGACAGACAGATAAACTAGCAGGTTACTTTGTTTACATTAAATATATTAGGGTTATTAGCTATTAAAATAAGTATTTATGAATGCTGTAACACACTGATATATATTGTATGTATTTAAAGAACAATGTAACAATCTTCCAATTTATTCCTATGTAAAACAATAAAAAAATAGAAAATGAGGGCTGCTTATTGCTTTTCAAGGACACCATTCCAACTGCCTCAACATTACACTTATCATTATATTAATTTATTTTTAGATGATTTTATTAATCATAATCATAAACTTACTTTAAAATACCAAATAAAAGTTTTTGCTTGTGTTAAACTTACATATAAGTTTGTGACTTGTGTGGGTCTGTTTGATACTGTAGTTTTAATTCTGGAAAGTAAAGGGTGTTTCTTTTCTGTGTGCACTGATTCAGAGTCTCATTTAAGCAGGGAAAGGAGCGAACTTTTGAGATTGCGAATAGTGAACTGGAAAGGAGATTTGCAGCACTTTGTGATATTACTCCATTGGAAAATGGAGTTGTGCTCACTGAGCACAGTTTAGCTGGGCCTAGCATGGAGGATGGAGATGCGGCTAGTGAGGATGTCCAGGGCGGTAACTGGGTCACAGTTACAAGGGGAAGAAGGGTAATCAGGAGGAGGGGGCAGGCCAGTTCTGGGTTGGCAAATATCCACCGATTTGCCAGATTGAGTGAAACTGTTGGGGATGTCCATTCAGGAATGCCAATGCCAGATAGAGCTGTTCCCTCTAAAAGCCGGTAGAACAGTTCTACTGGAGGAGTGGGCGGGCAGAATAGGCAAAGGAACAGACAGTTTTTGATGGTAGGGGACTCTACTATTAGGAATTTAGACAGGGTGATTTGTCACCCAGATACCAGCAATCAAACAGTTTGCTGTCTCCTGGGTGCTCAGGTTCGCATGTTAATGGATCGGATAGTTAAATTAATGGGAGGGATTGGAAATGAACCGGTGGTCTTGGTACATATTAGTGTCAATGACAAAATTAGTGGAAGATGGAGTGTCCTAAAGAATGATTTTAGAGAACTAGGGAATAAACTTAAGGCAAGGACCTCCAAGTTAGTATTTTCACAGATACAACTAGTGCTATGTGCTAGCCAAGGGAGACAGAAGGAGCTTAGGGAGGTTAATGCGTGGCTGAAAAATTGGTACACTAAGTACGGATGGATTTCACCTTAATGATGAAGCAGCTTTTGTGCTGAGGCATTTGTATCATCTTTTTCTCTAAATGTCTAGCTATAGTACCATATTTGCCTCATTTACTATTAAAATATGCTAATGCTGCCTAGAATGAAAGGCCTCATTTACTCTCTGTACTCTATGTACCTATTTTACATCAATTGTATAGGTAACAATCCGCAACATAGCTGTGAGAAATTAACTAATCGCTGTGAGAGCTTTTTTTGTACTTACTAGGGAGCCAATCCAATGTTGGTCTTCTAAAACTGTCCCTCAACTTATCTGACATGTGATGCTTGCAGGAGACTCTGAGTCGGAAGCCCAGTAAACTCCATAGCAATGCTGCACACATACTACACTAGACCTATCATCTATCTGTGATGACCCAGATTTGAGGGGAAATGTGCACCGCAGTTTTCTCCCGCTAGGTCATGACTTTCAAGTTCAATCTCTCAGCACCGGCTCAGTACCATTATTCATGGAGAAGCAAGAAAGTCAAATCCTTTTTGTTAGGATAGGTCAGAAAGAAACACACGCACCTTTCCTTAGTGCACAAAGCCTCAGACATACCATTGCTTAGCGAGTCAGACTGCCGTTTATTCTTGCTTGCATAGAAATATGTAACAAACACCTAAAGATTTCACAGAGACACCCACATAATGCCCTTCCTGTATCAGGGGTCTGCTCTTCCTACTGTGACCACTTCTCTCTGTCACTAGGCCATAAACCCCCGTTCCTGGTCCACGACACCAGAGACTGGGGTTATCTGGTTAAGTCATGTCAGATCTTAGACCTGGGTTAGGTGAAGCGTACCATTTTATGACAATCTGAGGCAAGAGAGTGGATGTATCGCCGCTCTGAGGGCGTATAAATGCTTGCAGAGTTAACTCTTAGTTGTCACATTACAAACATGGTAAAAAGGGTTTCTGTTAGTTACAGGTATCATAACACTGTGCACATAACCCCATTTAGCAACCACAACATTCATTATTGTGTCCCACATTTGCGTCATCTAAATAAAACCCCATACCAGGGACCCACATAGTAGATAACATTAACCCCTTATGTGACAGGGTCCATATTGACTTACCACCTCAGGGGTCCATATTGGAACCTCATGTAAACTACCTCAAATGTTGGTCCATAAGTACCACAATAGCCCAGTAGTTTAAAGTAAAAACCACACTACATAACATAAAATGTATATTGTATATTTCCCTTGTCATCCTTAAAGATGGTAATGTTAGCAAACTCGATTTTGTGTACAGTATCAATCAGGTAATTTAAATTAGGATTACATTTAATGTTTTTAATCATTCCAAACAAAAACTAAAAATTGTTTTTAGTCCCAGTTGAAGAGTTCATTTATATACCATAACCAAAGATCTACCTTATCAGTACATAGACGTAGATCTTCAAAAAAGACACACTCTCTTTTTTTTATTCACTGTTGACTCCATACTAAGAGAGCTTCCAGTGGTAAACAGCCAACTTGATGATCGATGGATGTGTATAAGGATTCTAGTCACATGTAATTATTAATGTTATAGGCTTGACATTAATTAAATCAAATTTGCTTAATACAGTACATCCATTGTATCTCTAGTATATGAAGGTAGGCTTGTGACAAATTGCCTAAGATGTGCTTTTAGATACTAACCGGCCTGTCCACAAAGGTCCGCCTGGGGGGTTTTGTCTGTTCTTGTGAATTTCTGGCAACATATAGAATGTGGCAATATTTGGATTAGATATTTTCAAAAAAGCATGCTCCTGTTGACTAATAAGATTTGCCTCTTACCTATGATCTTTATGTATTATTTAAACAAAGTCCTGTAAGGCAACACAGTAGTAATTTCTAACCATTGACGTCGGGGCCCAAGAAAATCTGGCGGGGATAATTCAAGTCTACTCAAGGACAGGAAGCAGGGTGGTGCAATGGTGCAATGCCTGTTCTGGAGGGACCCCATTGCTAAAATGCACCTCAAAATCTTTTTAATTCTCAATACCCCTGCTCCCCCATATAATTCAAAATTATATATATATATATATATATATATATATTTCTATATATATATATATATATATATATATCGGGTCAAAGCTTTCATGGGAAAGACATACTGCTCAATAGTCCTCTAGTGGCCAAATCTGTTAATGCACCCCCAGTTCCTACACCCCTGTTTGTAACTTATTTGTCATTCAATTGCTTCATCCACATAATTATTCACCTGCCAAATTACCCCCTTGTCTGATGGTTTAAAGAATACATCACTCCATTTTGTCATTTTATCAATATTGGATGTGCCTATTTGTAACATTTCCAAATATGCTATACTAATTTAACACAAATGTCCACTGTTAGGCATATCGATATAGGCTGGCTGAACTTAGGTCCAATCTTAAACTTGTTGAATCACAGGTATCGTCTTCAGTATTTACTTCAATTCCCTCTTGTAATTTCGTTAGATCAATATGAGTTTCTCTATGGATGTGAGATCATCATTGTTATCACTCTTGTTAAAATGTTTTGTGAGTAGCTTTCCTGCAAACAGTTGCAGATCTTTTACAACTTAAAAATAACTAAAATGTCTGGTGCTTGAGGAAGAAAACCCCTTTTGTAGAGTACTAATTTGTGATCTGTGGATGATGAGACTTGCACGGTCCCCATAACAGACAGTGTTTTAGAAGCTGTGTGTCTGTTGCCTTTATGTTTCCAATCAAAAACCTTGCCTATCTTATAGTTTTTAATGTCTCTATTGAAGTATTGGGACCCACATGAGCATTTTTAATTCACACGTTTATTCTTTAAGATATTTTATGGCATGCGCGTGTTAGATTACTACACAAGCACACAGTATTTTATTAAAACCTTATTTATATATATATATATATATATATATATATATATAGATATATAAATAATTATAAATAAATAAATATATATATATATATATATAGTAAATAAAAAGTACATCTGTGTTCACATTTGAATGTCTAAAGCAAGTTAAAAAACCTGCTTCCACCTTAGAGTTCCAAGAAAAACAGTTATTACACTGCATTCTGGGAAGTTGAGCTGGGACATGTAAATGTGCCCACAAATGCCTCGTTCTTAAATCCATAGCCATTATATCAAACATGGCTAACTTTAAGCTTATGCATGCTGTATTACACAGCTTTAATGCAAAGCCAAGGTTAAACACATGATGAGTATCCAATCCATGTACAGCTGTTTCAAGCTTACTGGCTATCATCAGCATGGAGCGGGATCTCAGCCTGTGTTGTGGAAATTGTGGAAACGTTAGTGTTTAATATTATGTCTATTTACATGCACTTATTTAAGATGATCTATTCATTAAGAGTCCTCTTTCACAAATATCAGAATTGTTGCACAGTAACACTTTGACTTAGTTGACACTAATTTGCTCTCATTTTGTTTGAATTGATGTTCTATTAACCCTTAATATAATACAGAATTATGTATGGGTTTATTTATGCCCAGTAACGCTAATAACTACATTTTATGTCACTGGTCTTCAGACATAATCCGGATCCATCCTGGGTGTGAGTCAATCTATCTTCCATCTCTTTATACTTCCCAGATCCTTTAACCAATGAATTTAATAATCAGATATGTAGCTATGTAACTATGATATATACTGATTAATTCAATTATTCTAAAATATTTTCCTATATATGGTTCTGACTCCTCTGATTCCCTTCGGCCTCTGTAGAAGCCGTCCAGCGAAACACACGCTTCAGAGCATATTGATGCATAGAGGTTGCAGTTATTCTTATATCACGTGCTTGTGTTTGTGTATTGAGACAACTGCACTTCCTGTAGTGCTTCCTGCATTGTTGATTGAAAAGGAGCACAGCAAGTCTTATTTGGATGAAAAGGCATTATAGCAATCCAAGTTACTAAAAATAATTTTGTCTTTTCAACTAGAAAATTATACATTGACATTTTGTTGATAGATGAGACCTAAGGTATTCATAAATAACAAGTTCATTACAATAGTACTAAATAAACTACAGACCTGAGTGGTCTCTCCTATACCTCTTCACTTAGTAAACAAGAGCTGTTTTTTGCTTCTTTTCAGGGTACCTTTATAACTATTAATTATCTTCTCAGATTACTTTACTTTCTTCCTTTTAGTTTACTTTTAGTTATTAAACTAAATTGGCATTGAATCCATAGGAAGGCAAACAATAAAAAGCCCAATTGAAACTTGGACAATTGTATCAAAGAGGGAAACATTTTTAATTCCTTCCTGACCCCATTAACTGGTGATCGGATTACTCCCTGAATTAATACTCTCTATTTAAATTATACAGTTTAAAGTATTAACAAATGATAAAACTTGTAGTAACATAAATCCTTGACTATATACAATAAACAATTAACCAACTTTCCACAACTTTGAAAATACAATGTTAACATGTCAAATAGTAAAATAAAACAATAACATTTAACCTTCAAGTTAAAGAAAATGCCACCTAATTGTTTTGTGGGGCCAATCATGTAAAAAGTTAACTTCTAACACATTCCAATCTGTATAACCACTGTTTACTTTTTTTTTTTTTTTTGTTCTTGTTGTACTTTGTGCAAATGGCACACAGAGTTTCCTAAGTGAAATAGTGGTCCCCTATTTAAAGAGTCCCAGAGAGCTAAAATTTTGTCTTGGAAGTAAAACCACTGTTCTCTATGTTTTTTTTTTAATAAAAGTTTGTTCTTGGGATTTATTGATGGTCATGGCAAATGCCAAGTCTCCTTTGAAGGACAAAAGGCAAACCACTCTCACTTGGAGCCAAATCAATTCTCGGTATAAGAACTGGTTCGCCTTTATGGGTACCACTCATAATTTCTGCATGTATAAAATGATCCTTTAAATCCTTCACAATTAATCTGGTCCCATTACAAAGTCCCTTTTGGGGATTCATATTTCTCAATAGCATGACAATTGCCTCTTTTTTAAGTTACAAAACATGTGGTGGCATTCCAGAGGGAGTTAAAGAATTAATAAATTCCATAGTAAAGTTTGCTTCTCTATCTTTGTCATCGGCCAAAACAGAATCTGCACTGTAATAGTTTTTTTGGGGTGCATTGATTAATTTTAATATTTTGATGTTTAGATTCAAGGCATCTATATTTTTGGATGTCAATATGACTTCCTCGTTATTGATGGTATTGAGGAAGATTGTTGAAATTAGTGGTTCTTTTTAAATTATTTCTGGTGGAATTTGTACAGCATCATCAGGTAAATTATTTATTTTTGGCTGTTTTCCTTCTCCAATCGGAATGAGCCAATCATTGAATTGATTTGGGCCTTCAGATCTCATTTTCCACAGCTTACTTCTTTTTATACACATTTCGACAATGTCAGTCTGATTGCCATGTGGCACCACAGGTAATGTTTGCCTGAAATCTCCTCCTAACAACATCACCTTTCCACCAAATGGCAAATCATTAGCCATAACTTATGTTATTATTATTATTATCGTTTATTTGTAATGCGCCAACATATTCCGTAGCGCTATACATAAGTTAAGTTACAGGCAATGACAAGTTAAAGATTCATACATTGCAAAGAGTGTATGGCCCTGTCTTTGAGCTTGGAATCCAATGTCCATAGCACTTTCCCTAAAGCACTGCGCAGGATTGAAACTCGCAGACTTACAATCTAAAGGTCTACAATCTAATGTTAATAATAGATCAATAAATTGCAGGGCATGACATGACATCCTAGTTGCCTCATCTATTATAATTGATTTACTCTTGTGCAATTTTTTGGCTTGTAATGAATCCATTCGAATATCGGACACTGATGTTTCCAAAATGGGAACTGGCAGTTTAAATCCACTATGCACAGTTCTACCACCTTCTAACAAAAGTGCATCAATTCCAGTGGTTGCAAATGGCAGTGCTTTTTGACCCTGTGCTCGAATGCAACTAATCAACACATTATATATATAAGTTTTTCCTGATCCACCAGGGCCATCCAGATAGAAATAACGCTCTTTGAGCATGTCATCTTCTATTGCATTTGTGAAGGTGTTAAATGCTTCCAATTGCAATGCATTTAAAGTTCCAATTTTTTAAAATGTTTTTTGGTATTCAATGTCAGTGTCATACTCATCAAAGTTAATTTCATCGATAATTCCTGGATCAGGCAGATTAAAATTGGCCCAATTTAATCCATGACAAAGAAAGATTTCCTGTATTTCGATTAATGATTTCAATTGTGCAATGGTCTCATTGTAACGTTTCAAGAAATCTTCACACATATGTAATTAAAATGTTTCCCACAAAGTTAATGCATCTGGTATATTGCAAAAAGATACCAATGAAAGCAAATTGTTCTCTCATTTGCTTTGGCATGTGACATAGTGCTGCTTCCTCGAGACATATCTCCCATTCTGTATCATCTGCCAGAAAGTTTTGATGTCTTGCAGCTAACTGGAAAGTCTCATAAACTATGTCATTGACTGTGCGTAAATGTTCATAACTTTGTGCACCGGGAACATGTAAAAGGAGTAATCTTTAACTGAAACATTTAATGTCTTGTGGACTGATGGTATATATTCTTGGGATAATTTTGGGAATAGTTAGTGATTTGGAATGTCAATGTATAAAAATTGTCTGGCCTGAGTGTCCTGACAATTTCATTGAAACCAAGCAGTAAGCGTTGTTGCTCTATGTTCACTTTGTGCTAAAGCATTTGTTTCATTGCCTGCAGTGAAGTAAACAAATTGACTCTGTGACAAATGGACAGCTAATCGATACACAGCATGTGACCGATCATGCATCTCAAATTTGAGAAGATGCCACATTGCTTCTGGAGCACTTACATAGCAAGCATCTAAATAAGATAAAAGTTTGTCATGTAACATGGGATTGTCTTTTTCATTTTGTGCAGCTTCCACAACAACAGTTGCTTCATCATATCCTTTATATATATATATGTATACACATATTTGATGGATTTGATATAATTGCAAGCTTCCACATTGATATGTGCATTGTACTTCATCAGCAAATGTGTATTGTATGGAACCACATATCTATTATCGACCTTTTGGCCCTGGATAATAGCTGTTTGTTCTTCTCTTCTTTTATACAAAGGGTATCCATCACAATTAACATAAGTCTGCATTTGACATTGTTTTGGAAACTCTTTTATGCATTTTTTATTTTCCATACATGGTGAATAGATCTCTCCACATGGACCATGTATCATTTTATGAGTTACAATCTCTCTCTCTCTGTGGATGTGGCAGTTCAGCAATAATTACTGAATCCACTCTATCTGCCGTATTCAATTTATCTTTTTCTTCCAAGATTAAACATATATGTGCATGTGGGAAGCCTCTTTTTTGAAATTCAATGGTATAAACAAAAGCCACACATTTTCCAAATAAGTCTGCTTTAGTTATATCATGAATTAATGAATTTAGTTTTATTTTGAATACTCTTGCCACCAAATCTGGTCGGTCAGAAGTAGTTTGTCCAAGCAGTACGTTTTCTTTGATCTCTGGCCATTGTGGATTACATGTAAATGTAATGAATAAATCTGGTTTGCCAAATTTAGTGACAATAGCCATGGCATCATTGTATCTTTCTCGCATATTGCGAGGAGATCCTTGGAAAGAGGATGGCAAAATCATTGCTCGTCCAGCAGGAATGTCTCTGTTTGCAGCCAATTCAGTGACATAATCCATCAATCCACAATATTGTTCTACTCAAAGCTTGTTTTGTTGAAATTTGAAAAAATATAGATTATTTGCTTCAACTTGTAGATAGGACTCATGATACTTTTTATTATTATATTCTGTGAATGTGTGTCTTTCTGGAAGTCTTACCTTTCCTTTCTGACAGCAACTAATAAACTCTCAATCAGTTGGTCATTCTTTCAGAAAATGATAGGCCCCCAAAACTGACAAACCACATTCATTAATCTATAATAATGAGTGTCTACTGTTAGTGCTCTAAATAAAGGACTATCATGACCTTCCTCAATATAGATCTCAGTTGAACTTTCTATATTTACATTGGTGTCATCTTTATCAACATTGGTGTCAGGAGGCAAAATAGGTTCGTTAGAGAATGTTTTACAGACATTTTTTTTGTTTACTTTTTTCTTTTCTTTGAAATCCCCAGCAGACTCATTTTGAGTTTTTTTAGCCATTTTTCTTTTATTTAGAAGTCTCTGTCGATCTTCTTCTGTTAAACGTTGTGAAGTCTAAGGGGCTCTGTGCATCTCTCCATCTCTGCTTCCTTTCCCTTGCCATTCTTCTTTTATATTCTTTCTTATCTTCTGCATTGTCTGCCATCTGTTATTGGAAATAGAGGTGTAAGAATTTAATTTGTTATATTATACATCTTTTTTAACCTGTCGTATATTTCTAAAAAATTTAATGGTAATCTGTCTCTCTGGGTGTCTGTGTCTCTGGGTGTCTGTATCTCTGGGTGTCTGTCTGGCTGTGTCTGTGTCTGGCTGTGTGTTTGTCTGTGTCAGGCTGTGTGTGTCAGGCTGAGTCTGTGTCTGGCTGTGTCTGTGACTGGCTGTGTCTGGCTGTGTGTGTGTCTGGCTGTGTGTGTGTCTGGCTGTGTGTGTCTTGCTGCATGTGTCTGCCTGCATGTGTCTGGCGGTGTGTGTGTGTCTCTGTGTGTGTGTGTCTCTCTGTGTGTGTCTATCTCCCTCTATGTGTGTGTCTCTGTCTCTCTCTATGTGTGTGTGTCTCTCTATGTGTCTCTCTATGTGTCTCTCGGTGTGCCTGTTTCTCTGTGTTTGTCTTTCTGTGTCTGTCCCTCTGTGTGTCTGTCTCTCTGTGCCTGTCTCTATGTGTGTCTCTCTCTCTGTGTGTCTGTCTGTCTGTGACTGTCTCTCTGTGTCTGTCTCTCTGTCTGTCTGCCTTTCTGTCTGTCTGTCTCTCTGTCATCTCTCTCTGTTGTCTCTCTCTGTGTGTGTCTCTCTGTGTCTGTCTCTCTCTCTGTCTGTCTCTCTCTGTCTCTCTCTCTCTCTCTGTCTGTCTCTCTCTCTACCTTGGGTCTCTCTCTCTCTCTGTGTCTCTGTATCATGAATGCAAAAACATAAACAGTAATCATGTGTTCCTAAGGAAGAGCTAAGCAAAAGAGCTATTACCAAACTATAGATTGACATGAATAAACATCTGAAGTGCAATTCTCATTCATGTAAAGATAATTGTGTTTTCATATATGTATTTTTTACTGAATGACAACCTGTGAATAATGTTAATGAAAAAACTTAGAGACTTATTAAATTGGGATTTAACCAATTGAATAGTGCTCTATATAACCACATAACATATGTTGGTTATGTAAGTTTGTAGTTAGTTATCTTCTATCCAAAAGCAAGGTCTTCAGTAAGTAAATATTTGTGTTACAAAATATGCTATGTGGTTATATCGAGCTCTTTTTTCATAGGGCAACTTGCAATGTAATAAGGGTGTTAATTCTGTTTTTATAAATAATGTCATCAAGAATGATACCTGTCAATTAGATGTGATATGAACTGAAATACTGCAGATGTCACTTTGTGTGTTCAGGGGGGTGCAGAGATGATGGATCTGTAAAATGACATATTAAGATTTTATAAGAACGCATTTTAATTGGCATACATAGCCAACGTAAATCCTAATCATAAATATATGTTAAATGCATTTTAAAATGTTAAAAAGTGACCTAATATAATACGTGAAATTAAATATTTAACTGCTTTGCGAGGGTCCACATTTGCGGACCAAACTGCGTCCCTCGCTTTGCGAGGGCCAAGATCTTGTGAGCACGCTTTCCGATCTCGCAAAGCGTGACGACGATTTGTAGTTTGACATCTATTATATGTGATATATATATATATATATATATATATATATATCATACATACAGTACCTCAAATTACACTTTATTGCATATTCTCAAAAAACATAGAACAATTATTAGCTCCCTACCCTTAGGATGACATGGCACTAATGGATCATCATCATATTGCTTTCTTGTATTAGCTATCCATTCTTTACTGACCAGAATTATTTTTAGTAACTTTTGAAACATGTCAGGTATAACAGGTCAAGGGAGTTCTATAAAGGTAAATAAATAAATAAATAAATACAATTCATGAATATTGGAATCCTTTGGAGACTTTTCAAGACATATTTTATATTTAACTTTAATCAATTCTCTGAAGTAAAAAATGGCTCTGTATTTTGCTCAGTAACATTGGGAATTACACCATGCATTTAAAAGGTGTTAAAATAACTGAACCCAATGCTCACCTGTTGTCAGGTTTGAGTTCATGGTTTGCTGACATAACATCATGACATCTCTATGGTTTCATCCAGTTTCCAAAAATCTTGGATTCAGAGTTGCTGATAGTTTCACCCTGGATCCAGTTTGACTTCTGACTTACTAGATTCCAATGATCATGAGCTCCATGCACTTGCCCAAAGATGTGCTACTTGACTTCCCCTGCTTCCCACATTCCTAGGACCCAGCATTGTCCATTTTTCTATGGCCATTTTTTTTTTGTTGGTCTTTTGAAGTCTGCACGCTCTCTGTAATTATGTACAGATGAAATACATTCATTTAAAGTCAGGATTATCCATAGAATATGCTGCTTGAGAAACGTCCATCAATTTGCAACTGTTAATTCCAAGCAATCAAATTGTCCTCATATTGCTATATATTGAATAACTGGTAATTTATTTTGTCATCAATATATTTAAAAAAAACAAAAAAAACAAGCCTTAAGAATGAAAATATTTTTTTTCTTTGGGTATTGTATTGTAAGAAAAGGTAAGTAGCACCTCTCTGTCTTAATTTGTCTTTGAGTGGAAGGTAGATGCTAGTTATCAACTTAATTCATTATTTTACAGTTAGAAATGCCTTTATATAGTAAGCAAGCTCCTTTATGAATTTTCCTGTGACATATAAGCTTGAGTTTTTTAAACTTAAGCAGCATGTTGGGGTATATTATATTTGGCATGTAATGAAAATTAGAATGTATATTATTATAAAAAAAGCTTTAAAATAATTATTGATATATCAGCAACACTCAAATGTTTTCCATTTTCTTGTTGTATGTTTTGCAGATCTGATTATAACTAATGTAAGTGGCCCAATGGTTTAGAATCAGTAATAAGGGTGGAGAATGCTATACCACATCCATATCACATATATAGTTGTGAGCATGCAAGCCTGCTCAAGCCAATGCTAACGCTTGCGGGCTCGCAAAGCGAGGGTCGCAGTTGCTGGCATGGAGCGCTTCCACATATAAACCTAATCCAGTCCTTCTCCCCCGCAGTGTGGGAGCCGTAGTGCAGGGGAGGGTAGTGGGAGGATTTGGGGGGCGGTGTGTGGTGCGGGGGCTTCTCGGGGGGCTGCACTGAGGGACACACACCGAGCTGTGGAATGGGAGCCATACTTCCCTCTTCAGAGGCCGGTGCAGGCTGATCTGATCCTCCTCTGCATGTTTTAATGTGAGGGGTGTGAGTGCCACACAGCATGTCAGCTCTTGAATTGACGTTATGCGTGATGTCACCAATAAGCCCGCCCCCGAGCTGTCAATCAATTCAGCAGAGGCACTGAACCAGCGACTACCACTGCCTGCACTGATCCCGCCTCCATCCCTCCTCTAAACATGGCTGTCTGTGAGGATCTCCATTAGCTGGTAAGAGCCATGTGCTCTGTGTGTGTGTCTGTGGGGGATAAATCTGTCTCTATCTATCTGTCTGTATATATCTGTCTGTTTCTATCTATATCTATGTCTGTCTCTATGTATGTCTATCTATTCCATCTATTTATCTATGTATTTTTATCTACCTGTTGCATCTACTCATCTCATCTACCCATCCCATTGTTTCTACCAATCCTATGTACCTATCTACCCATTTTATTTATTCATCTAATCTGCCTATTCCATCTACCCATTGTATCTACCATGCCACCTACTCAGTGTCTACCCACTGTATCTAGCCACTGTATCTTCCTATCATATATACCCATTGCATCTGCCTATCTACCCATTTCATTTATCCATTGGATCTACCCATCTACTACTGACCTACTCCATCTAACCATTGCATCTACCCATCTAACCAAACTATTGTACCTACATATCTATCCACATCTACCCATTTTAATTACCCAGTATATCTATAATCTACCCATTGTATCTGCCCGTTGCATATACCCATTTCATCTACCTAATCTATCTTCCCATTCCATCTTCCCGTTCCATCTACCGATCTCATCTACCCATCCCATTGTATCTACTAATCACATCTACCCATTCCATCTACCTATCTACCCTTTGTTTCTACACATCCCATCTACCTATCTACCCATTTTATTTATTCATCTCATCTATCCATCCCATTTACAAATCTACCTATTCCATCTATCCATCCCACCTACTCACTATGTCTAACCAAAGTATCTACCATTATATATACTCATCGCATATACCTATCTATTCATCTCATCGACCCATTCCATCTACCTATATACCAATTTCATTTACCCATTGCATCTACCACCTACCTAATTAATCTACCCATTGTATCAACCCATTGTACCTACCCATCTCACAACTCATTGTGTCTATCTACCTAACCACTGTATCTATCCATCACATCTATTCCTCTACCCATTGTATCTACCTATGACATCTACCCATTATATCTACTGATTGTATCTACCCATTCCATCTATCCACCTACCTATTCTATCTATCCATTGTATCTACCCATTTTATCTACCATGTACCCATTGTATCTGCCCATACCATCTACCTATTCCATCTACCCATTGTATCTATCCAGCACATCTACCCATCTACCCATTGTATCTACTATCTACCCATCACATCTACCTATTCCATCTACCCATCACATCCACCTTTTCAATCTGCCCATTGTATCTACCCATCTAATTTACCTATCTACCTATTCCATCTATCCATTTTATCTACCTATCTATCTACCCATCTACCTATCGCATCTACTTATTTTATCTACATATTCTATCTACCCATCTCATCTACCTATTGTATCTACCTATTCTGTCTGTCTTATCCTCTTCCCAACATCACATATATTGTTGTGAGCATGCGTGCCTGCTCGAGCCGTTGCTCACGCTTGCGGGCTTGCGCAAACAACATACGAGACACGTTAACACCCATTACGGACTCACAAAAATCGTCCGCAACCCGCGGACATGAAAAAATGAAAAACACAATAAATACACAAAACACATACATAAAAAGCTTACCTACAGCAAGAGGAAGCATCCAGGACCTCAAAAAAACAACTTACACCTTCATTTAAATAAAAATAAAAGAGTTTAGACACTAAAAAATTCTCTAAGCAACAGAAAAAATGGCCGAAAACGAAAACGAGGCTACAGCACTCTAAACATGCAAAACACCACAAGAAACTCACAAAACACTACAAAAGACCTACGGATATTTCGCTAAGACGCATACCATACATTACCCACCATTTTAGAACAATAACTTATACAATGCGGAAGTACACAGCTACGCTAACGGTTTTGTCTCACGCACGAACACTATTACACTACACACATTCATCACGCTTACACAGCAGATCCACACCACTAATGCTCCCAATACTCAAATTATTTATTTGGTTATTATACACCAAATAGCATTAGCTCACTTGCAATTTCATTGCCGTCATTTTTTGACGGGCAATTCGCTAGTATCCATATATATGGGATGTGCAAAAATAAAAGGTAGCATCCAGAAATGTTACTACTTATGTGTACAAGTAGACACTACTTAATGGCACTGCACGGACAACATTTGACATCTTCCTACCCATGGTAATGTGCTAGCCTATGTCTTGGTCTTGTTGTATTAAGTACTGGATACAATTGACTAGAAGATGGTTCAACTACTAAAATGTCTTAATGTGTCATACATGGTGATTTTTAAAATTGATAATGTATAAAATTTGATTTTTTCGTGTTGTGCCTGTGTTTGATACTACAATACAAAATACAATAATATAGGTAATGATTAAACACAACGCAAAGTAGGAATCAAAGCATAAAATACAAGCTCTGCTTTTCCGAATGTTCTTGATAATCTACATGATCACATTAAGTGGAAATGTTCTTCTCATAGTCGCTGTGAGACTGGATCATCGTCTACATAGTCCTATGTACATTTTTCTTACTAATTTGTCTTTAATGGATATTTGTTACACTTCAATAATTGTTCCCAAAGTGCTTGTGGATTTAAACTCACTAAAGAAAAGTATTTCAGTTACTGGCTGTATAGTCCAAATTTTCTTTTTTCTTTTCATGGGAGAAAGTGATTGTATCATTTTGGCTTTTATGTCTTATGACCATTTTGTTGCCATCTGTAACCCACTACACTACATTATGATTATGAATAAAATGACTTGTGTAAAGATCATCATTGCCTCGTGGATGACTGGCTGTATTATATCTTTAATAGACACATTGTTTACATGTAGTTTAACTTTTTGTGGTCCAAAAATAATGAACCACTTCTTTTGTGAAGGTCCCTTACTACTAGAAATGTCCTGCAGTGATATTGCTTTAAATAACATTGTGAAGCTAGTTGGTAGCACCATATTGCTTGTAATTCCATTATTACTCATCCTTTTGTCTTACATTAAGATAATTTCTGCTAAAACAAGACTCCATTCTGGAAGAAACAAAGCAATATCCATGTGTGTTTCTCATCTTATTGTTGTTGTACTTTTTTACGGGACAGCTATATTCATGTATATGACCCCAAGAAATTTAGCAGGTACTACCGACAAAATAGTGTCAGTATTTTACACAATTATAACCCCAATGTTAAACCCTTTAATCTATAGCTTAAGAAATAGGGATGTACACAGGGCCCTGAGAATTGTAGGGAGGTCTGCTGTCATCAATCACCACAACTAACATACTGTGGGCCTCATTCTATTAGCGGCCGTAAATCGGCCGTAAGGCTGCGATTCCTTGCGAGGGTTCAGTTAACTCGCGTTTCTATTATACGGCCTCGCAAGGATCTCCTTTTACGGCCGGCCGCATATCTTGAAACCGGCCGTAAGCTGGGAAATACAAAAACACAAAAATAAATTCAAGGCTGCACTGTACAGCTCTGTAAATGCTAGGGATCATATTGGGGGACATGAGGATTAAAAGGAACCCCCTCTCAAGCTTGCACATCAGCCCAAACCCGAGTTCGAATTAACTGTTTATTTTCCGGCTGCGGCGTGGGCGGGTCTGAAGTGCTCCAAGCACTCTGGACTTTTTACATGGATATTTTACGGATAGTAAAAATAAAATATTTTACGGATTTGAGTATAGGATAATTATGTGCTATTTTTTCTAACACCTAAAATCCCTTTATAGTCTTCTCAAAGTGCAGGATGGCTTTATTTGAGCTATTTTATGTGCTTAATTGGTGCTAGCGAGACCTCTTTCCTGCAAGTAAGCTGCGGCTCGCTTTTAGCCTTGCAGAGAGGTTTCCCGGAGAAATTGAATTGCAAATAGGATTTTCTTACGGCCGAAGGTCTTGCGGCCGTTTTAGATCAAAGGCTTTCCTCTGGCGCGAGCGGCCGCAAGAGATAGCAAGGCACCGGCCGCAAGCCTGCCGGAGCCCCCGGCCGTAAGGGAATAGAATAGCCGAATAGCTTGCTGCCGGTCCTTGCGGCCCCGCAACGGCTGCGGCCGCTAATAGAATGAGGCCCTGTGTCTGGTACTATTTATCTATCAATACTTGAACTTCTCTTCTTAGACTTCTTCCCACCATCTACAGCTCAACATCTAGAAGACTGAACGCCTAGTCTAACTCCATTTACTATAGTTTCTAATTCTAAAAACTTTATTTTTGTCTATGCCATCATTACTTCAACTGCCAACACCCACTGCTTTGTGATTTTGGAGTACCTTATTTTGGGTGACAAAAGTGTGATAAACTGTGAGAAATTCATTTGTCTATATGTATGGCAGATATATTTTCTAGTGAAGTTGTGCTGAAATGTTTTCTATATTGTATGTTGAAAACGAATCTTGAAAATGTTTTAGAAAGTAAACAAAAAATAAACATCGCCTTTGCATTTTATGTTCTACACCAAATTATTCCTTACTGCCGGCATTCTTCTTTTTTAGTCAGCTGAGTCTACCTTTTAGATTCGGAAGAGGGGATCAGATTCCCATTACTGCTGCTTAAAGCTTTGATCCTTCTTGATGTGAGATCTAAATTGTGTACATATCCTGTGCAATCAAAACCTCTTCCTACTTCAGGAAGCTGGTTACCAAAAACCAAAATGGAGAATTCCACAGGAGCGAAATAACATTTAAAATGCAATATATTACAGCTTGTGTAATGTTATTTTCTATGCTAAATCCATTTCCCCATATTCAGAGGAAACATTATTATTTTTTTAAAATATGGTCCTTAAGTACAAAACAGGTCAGTTATCACTGATAAGTTAGTAATATGTTGTGTTGACTGATGGTTCCAACTGGACGATCCTTCTGACTAACAAAATGCAAACTTGAATGTGTTCTGGCCTCTAACCATTGTAGGTATTTTTAACAGAAGTGCTGAGATAGCAACTTAAGAAAGTTATCCTTCACAAATTTCATAGAAAATAGAGTGTGACCAGCTCCACTATTTACAGTGTAAGCTATACAATGTCTAGATTATGTACTGTACAGAATAATGCAGCGCCCACTATATGAAGTGTGTAAACCCAGAATTAATCATCATATTTTGCCTGATGTTTTTTGGCATATATACATTGCCTGTATACATCAACCCTTGTACAACACTACAGAATATGTTGGTCAAATACAAATAAAGGATACTAATAATAATAATAATGATAATAATAACAAAATATATACAGGCAATATATATATATATATATATATATATATATGTGTATATATATATATATATATATATATATATATATATATATATATATAGAGAGAGAGAGAGAGAGAGAGAGAGAGAGAGAGACTAAATCAGTTCTTAATCAGCTCTGTATCTATACACATCTCACTTTCTGAGAAAGATGTACGGTTTTAATTTTCCCTTGGGAACAGGTTGAGGGTTTGTATATCTTCTATAGTTTTGGGAAACCAAAGGTTTAGTGTTTAGAGTTATATTAGATATATTAGAGGTATATGAAGATAAATCAGCATGTCTATGGGAGACAGGGGGGGGATTAATTGTATGATAAAAGTGCTCTTGTGTAAAAAACAGACGGGTGAGATATGGTGGACAGGGCCATTTTTCATTATGAGGCAATGCAAAGAATACTTAAATATAATTTTAACTGCATATATAATAGAAAATTATTCAAATGATACATTTTGGTTCTTATTATAAGATAACTTATATGTTTAATTGTGTATCACATATTATATTTGTCCTGCTACGAGTCGTCGTCACGCTGTTTGCGTGGTCCGTACGAATAGCGGGCTTAGCGATGAGCGCCGCAGGCGCTCATCGCCCGGCGAGCCTCGCGAAGCGAGGCGAGCCGTTAACCCGTAGAACTTTAGCGGGCTTAGCGATGAGCGCCGCAGGCGCTCATCGCCCAGCGAGCCTCGCGAAGCGAGGCGAGCCTGTGAGCGTAAGGGCCGTTGCTCACGCTTGCGGGCTCGCATAGCGAGCCCACGGCCCTCGCATAGCGAGGGCCTGCGGGCAAGGGCCTCAGTTGCTGGGATGGATCCCAGCAACTGAGGCCGTTGCTCACACTTCCGGGCTTCCTCGCATAGCGAGGGCTGCGTGCAAGGGCCTCAGTTGTTGGGATGGAGCAGCCACCTCCTCCCCACAATGCCCCGGTTCGGGTTCCGGAGGGGGAGCCAGACGCCGCCACTGCCACTAGCCGAACCCGCCAGACGCCGCCACTGCCAGTAGCCGCACCATCCCGGGGCCCGGCAATCCAGTTGTTGGGATGGAGCAGCCACCTTCTCCCCACAATGCCGCCACTGCCACTAGCCAGCAACTGAGGCCTTTGCCCGCAGCCCTCGCTGCCCTTGCCCGCAGCCCTCGCGTAGTGCCTCGGTTGCTGGGATGGAGCGACGAAGGCTTCAGTTGCTGGCATGGAGTGCCTTCGGCGCCATGATCCCCAGAGATGGTCGGTGATGTGTGTAGCCCTGCATTGTATCTCCCTCTGTCCCACCCCCTGGCCGGCTCCTCAGCCCCCTCATCCAGGTCACGCACACACAGAGGCTGAAGGTCGCTGCCTCCGGTAGTACTGCATGTAGAGCTCCTACACACATCACCAATCATCTCTGGGGATCATGGCGCCGAAGGCACTCCATGCCAGCTTCGCAAGGGCCTCAGCTGCTGGCATGGAGCGCCCTGCTGTAGTATGTAGCCCTACATTGTATCTCCCTCTGTCCCACCCCCTGGCCGGCTCCTCGGCCCCCTCCTCCAGGTCACGCACACACACAGAGGCTGAAGGTCGCTGCCTCCGGTAGTACTGCATGTAGAGCTCCTACACACATCCCTGATCATCTCTGGGGATCATGGCGGCGAAGGCACTCCATGCCAGCTTCGCAAGGGCCTCAGCTGCTGGCATGGAGCGCCCTGCTGTAGTATGTAGCCCTGCATTGTATCTCCCTCTGTCCCACCCCCTGGCCGGCTCCTCAGCCCCCTCCTCCAGGTCACGCACACACAGAGGCTGAAGGTAAGGATGATAGGGGCTGGGAAGGCCATAGCTGTGCTGACCAGCGGGGGGGATGCACAAGGTGAGGGGGCCTGTGAGGAGCTGTGTGTGTAATGGGGGCACAGACTGCCAGGACATGGACTTGCTGTTATATAGAGTAAAAGGCCCCTGAATTGGTGGATTGACTCACGTGCAGAAAGGGTTAATAATCATTATATGTACGACATGCTTATAAACACTGATCATTAAATAATTTTGTGTGAGCTGCAGTTGTTTTGTAGTGGGGGCTGCCATGTTTGTTTCTGCTTAACTGCTGTAGGGAGAGCTGGCCTTAAAGGGGCTCTGTCACCCCAACAGAAAGCTGATTTAACTTTAAAGAGCATCAACAACTGGATATACATTGCGCGAGAAGTTTTTCTTTACAGTAAATAATTGCTGAAATATTTAGAATAGATTTTGGGGCTTTTGTATGTTATGTGGCTCAGAGTGCTTGATAAGGGTGTGAGAGGGGCTTAACTGTTAGATAACATTGTGGGTCTTTGTTTTGCCAGATCTATCCTGTTATGTGCATGGACGGGAAGCCTCCTGTTGCCGGGTGCACCTGTGTCCTGTGTCCCAATGTACTCCCTAAGCTCCCAACCCCAACCCCCTACACCCCTTGCCGGCCCTAACCCTAACTTCAACCCCCTACAACACTTACCGGGCCTAACCCTACACCCCTTGCCGGCCCTAACCCTTATAGCCTAACGCCATTTTACACCAATGCAGAAGTACACAACTACGGTCTTATCTCGCACACGCACAAAATTACATTGCACACATTCAGCACGCTTACACAGCAGCTCCACACCACTAATGCTGCAGCAACATCAACACAGAATGCAGCTCTTCAACACAATGCTTTAAAATAGGTAAAGTATATATATTTATTAATTGTATTATATATTTCAGTAGTAGACACAAAACACCATTAGCTACCTTACAATTTCATTGCCGTCATTTTTTGACGGGCAATTCGCTAGTTGTATATAAAATTGAAAGTGTTATTTCCCATTACTGAACAATGGAAATTGACTTGGGGCCTCATTCTATTATCGGCCGTAAATCGGCCGTAAGGCTGCGATTCCTTGCGGGGGTTCTGTTAACTCGCGATTCTATTATACGGCCCCGCAAGGATCTCCCCTTACGGCCGGCCGCATATCTTGAAACCGGCCGTAAGCTCTGAAATCTAACAACTCAAAAATAAATTCAAGCCTGCACTGTACAGCTCTGTAAATGCTAGGGGTCATATTGGGGGACATGAGGATTAAAAGTAACCCACTCTCAAGCTTGCACATCAGCCCAAACCCGAGTTCAAATTAACTGTTTATTTTCCGGCTTCGGCGTGGGCGTGTCTGAGGTGCTCCAAGCCCTATGGACTTTTTACATGTATATTTTACGTATATTAAAAAAAATATATTTTACGGATTTGAGTATAGGGTAATTATGTGCTATTTTTGCTAACACCGAATATCACTTTATAGACTCCGCAAAGTGCACAATGGCTTTATTTGAGCTATTTTATGTGCTTAATTGGTGCTAGCGGGACCTGTTTGCTGCAAGTAAGCTGTGGCTCGGTTTTAGCCTTGCAGAGAGGGTTCCCAGAGCAATAGAATCGCAACCAGGCTTTTCTTACGGCCGATTTCCTGGCAGCCGTTTTAGATCAAAGGCTTTCCTCCGGCGCGATCAGCCGCAAGAGATAGCAAGGCGTCGGCCGCAAGCCTGCCGGAGTCCCCGGCCGGAGGGGAATAGAATAGCCGGAAAGCTTGCGGCCGGTCCTTGCGGCCCCGCAGCGGCTACGGCCGATAATAGAATGAGGCCTTTGTAATATACTTGTTATGTCTTTATTATATGATATAAGTATTTGTGTTCATAACCGCAACATTGTTGGTTGCTGTGTTCTGTGTGCTCTTATGTGTTGTGTAATGTGACATATCTATTTTTGATCTCAGGTTGACATACATTGCTAGTCATAGTGACAGAGTGACAAAAGTGTAAAGGACAACTTTATAGGTCTTGTAAATGGCTTTCCAAGAATAGTAAGAACAATACTTTCTTAAGCTTTTATAGTACATTTAAATATTGAATTAGTTTTTTAAAATTATGTTGTATAAGTTCCAGATCTCTCCAATATCTAAATGACGGAATGGGAGACATCTGGGGGAGATATCAAATTGAAAACCTTTTGAGACAAAACATTAAAAGGATGAGTAACATAACATGAGCTGCTACCAATGTGCACAATTACACTTAATTGTCACCTCAAACAGTCATACTGCATGTACTCCACTGTACTCATACTCCAAAGACAATACATCATTCAGTGTGTGGGGGGGATACTCGTACTGCCCAAGGGCATGATTAAAAAATAGTAATTCATTGTAAAAATGCATAGTAAAAACATTTTTTTCTCATGAACTCCCACCTACCTATTAATTAGAAAGCTCATTACATGAAAAGTAATGTGGTCCTTAAGCTGAAATAGCTAGTTTATGCTGCCCTAGACCAAAAAAGGTTCTGTGGATTTTGGGTGCTATTAATATTACTTTGTTTTCCTTGATCTGTTTGAAATTTTCTGTCAGGACCTTGGCTTTTAACTCAAACATGGGCCTCATTCAATTCGATTTATTTTTGACTGTGGGGGCTTTTTTTGTTGCCTTCACATGTAATATTATGTATCTCACTCAAAATACACAAATCCATGCCTTGTCTGTAAAATGGCAGACTTGCAAAATTACACCATTTAATTCAAATTACTGATTGCTTGGCTGAGACAAAGCCATAGGTATCAATAGAAAATGGCAAACCTAAAGGTAATTGACAGTGAAAGGTCATAAAATGTGAGTCTGTTGCCCCAACCATTACTGTGTTATATAGCATCCCAAGTGATCAAAGGAGTTGGAGGGATATTTGAGAGAGAGAAAGAGAGCGAAAGAGTAAGAGAATTAGGTTTTTACATAATTTACTGATATGAAATTCACAAATAATTAAAATGTAAGTTACTTGACACATAGATTTCTAATTACACATAAATTAATCTCACACACATATACTGTATACATATTGGAAGGTCACATCACCCATCCATCCTCCACAACCGATACCCTAAATTAGAAAAAAAAAATAATACCTACGTCCTTATTTTCAATCATATTTTGTTTTGCGGTTACTAAAAGAGAGGAGAAGATGAGGATAGGAGGAGGAGTACAAGGGTGTCATTGGGAGATGATTTGATAGACAGAGAAGAATGGAGAGAGGGAGCAGAGAGGAAAGAGGGAGAAGAGGGAGGATCAGAGTTAGGAGAGAGGGAGGGTTGTAGGTAAGCCTGAGGGAAAGAGGTATGTACCCCAAGAGGGTGAGGTGCCTGATCTCAAGAGCGAGTTAGTGGTGGGGAGGGGCAAGCTTCAGGTAGAGATGAGGGAGGACAGGATCCCCAGCACCAGTTAGGAAGAAAAGAGTCTAGGGCCAAGCACAGGGCCACTTGCTATACCCCTGAGGAGATGATGGTCCTTCTCCATGAGACCCATGCTCACACCAGAATCCTACAAGTATCCATGAAAGTTTTGTCTGGCCAGAGGGCACAGGCTTTGAGTGAGAGACCACAGCAGCCACAACTACAGGTTGTGACCCTCCAGTCAACATCACCTATCATGAGTAGACGTGGAACTTAAAGGACTGGATTTTACCAGATATAGTCCTGGCACTTGAAGGAACTTTTATTATTATTATTATTATTAACATGTATTTGTATTGCGCCAAAATATTCCATAGCGCTGTACAGGGGATACGAACAAAGAAAATACAATATTGACAAATTCAGAATGTAAAGAGCCCTGTTTTGAGCTTAGAATCTTTGTAGAAAGTGCTTTTTTCCAAAGCACCCTACAAGACTGGAAATATAAAGGGAATGGAAGAGGCAGAGACCTTGGGATTGCCAAACTGATGGAAGGAGACCGAGCCAGCAGAGCTGTACCTTCACAAGAGATGGAGGAAAGCGAAGTCGCAAGAGAACTAAGGATAAGGCTAGCATTTTAACGGGAACCACCATCAGAAGAAACGAGATTACATATTGCCCAACAGACAACAGGCAACACAGCTACAACTAGCAGATCAGCGATCCAGAGAGGGGTCACCAGCAGTATTGGTCACCACACAAGGAAAAGTGAAGCTCCCATACAATGCATCTAAAGCCGTCACAGACACAGAATAGGATATTGATGGATACTTTCAAGATTTTGAAAGACTGTGCCACTTACATGACATTGGACTAGCAGACTGGGTACCTCTGTTGGCAGGTAAATTGTCTGGCTATACCTCAGAGGCGTACCGGGTAGATGAGGACAGCAAAGATTACCACCGGGTGAAGCAGGTCATCTTAACGCAATATGCTATCACCACAAAGACATACCGACGCCAATTTCGGGAGCCCAACAAACAGGAGAAGGACTCTCATGCCGAGTGGGCTTGTCGACTGCAGAGAGCTGCCATGGGATGGGTTCAGGCTAACCGAGCCACAACCATGGAAGAACTGCTGCAATTGATTCTGCTATAGCAGTTCTTCAGTGGACTGACCCCAGAGGTGCAAGTATGGGTAAGGGACCGTAACCCCCTTACCCTCTCTGACGCTGCTCGGATGGCCGATGAAAACTATGAAGCATGGCGCCACCACCAACCACCACCTCCCCCATCGTATAGGCCAACAGTGCCAGCACCCCCGGACATAGCCCCAACTTGTCAGGGCAAGGGAAACGTGTTCAACACCTCCATTCCCAGGTAACAACCTTGTGCCAATATCCAGTGTCACATATGCCAGCAGTTGGGACATGTACAGAGGGAATTCCCCCAGAACCGTAACCGTAACACTGGGTTCATCGGGCCAACCACCGCCAACAGAGCAGTGGCCCATTGCTACCACACCGAGACCAGTACCCATGATGACGAACCCCTCTACCAGGATGAACAACTAGGTGTTTTACATGAAGTCGACCCGTCCAGGCTGCGTCAGACAACCGGCAACACCATAGGAAAACTGTTTGTCTGGAGGGGAAGAACGTTGAAAGGCTAAGGGACATTAGAGCCATGTTAACCCTTGTAAAAACACAACTTGGTCCCAGACAAAGCACATGCCGGAGGCTCTGTGGCAGTACAAGTAGTAGGGGGAGCAGTACTCCGCTTACCCACTGCCAAGGTCGGGTTGTGGAAATAGGATTGATGTAGAACTTACTGGCAGATGTGCTACTCGGGAATGACTTGGGCTAGCTAATGTCCTCATTTGTACCCCAAACTTGTACCCAAGACATTTACCCGGTGACCACCCAGCAGCAGGCTAGCACCACGGACCTACCAGCACACTCTGAGACTCAGGTAAACAACCAGTCTCCACCCCTAGAAAACTTGCCCTGGGATGCCCCAGTAGAGTTTGGGAAAGAGGTAGCAGTAGACCCCACTTTGCAAGTATAAAAAGATTGGGTCCCCTCCAGTCAGGCAGGATTAGAGTGGGATAGGTACTCATGGGACAAGGGATTACTATACAGGAACTTGGAGAGAAGAGGGGCTGGGTCTGTACTGATGCCCATGAAACAGTTGGTAGTACCCCAGAAATATAGGCAGGAATGACTCCAGATAGCCCATGATATTCTGTTATCCATACAATTGGGAGTTAGCCGGTATTTAGTTCGACTAACTCAGAACTTTTTATGGCCAGGGATTTCAAAAGATATTCGGCAGTACTGTCAGACTTGTGACACCTGTTAGAGGGTGGGTAAAAGAGGTGACCGCCATAAAGCAAAACTTCACCCTCTTCCCATTATCGAAGAATGTTTAGCAGGGTAGACGTAGACTTGGTAGGGCCGCTAACTAGATCAAGCCCTTCCAGCAAGAAATGTATCCTGACCCTAGTAGATTATGCCACTAGGTAACCAGGTGGTGGCGCTGACCAATGTCCAAGCTGAGATGGTCACGGATGCCCTGATGCAAATTTTCTCTTGCATGGGATTTCCCCAAAAGATTATTTCGGATCAGGGCATCCAATTTAGCGCCAAAGTCACCCACCAACTCTGGAGACTATGTAGAATTAAGCCCATAGTCCTTTCGTCTCTGCAAACGGTTTAATGGGACGCTAAAGAAAATGCTCTGGATGTTCGCAGACACCGGGAAAGACACTAGCAAAGACTGGGAAAGATTCCTGCCCCTTCCACCGGATTCTCCCCCTTTGATCTACTGTTCTGTAGAAGGGTGAGAGGGCCGTTAGAGAGCATTGGGAGGGAGAGGTTAGCGCAGATAGTACCCCTATCATTCCATATGTGTTGACGTTTAGGGACCACCTAGAGGAGTTGACCCAGATGATACAATCCAACCTCCAGGCGGCAGAACAACGTCAGTGCCGATGGTATGAGCCAGGGACCAAAACTTTCAAGTGGGACAAAAAGTATTGATTTTTAAACCTGTCCTCAATGACAAGCGACAGGCCTCCTGGCAAGGCCCATACAGGGTGGTAGAACAAAAATGCGATACCACTTATGTGATTGTCCCGTGCTCAGGAGTAGGGAGAAGATGCATGCTCCATGTGAATATGCTTAAACTCTATCATGAGCGCACAGAGGATGTAGCGGCTATTTGCGACCCAGCCTCTGAAGATTTTGAGAACATCTTTCTACTAGACGTCTTAGAAAAAGGAGACCAGACAGACGGCCTCAGAGGGGTACATAAAGAGATTCAGGAGATGCTTCAGCTAGGGGTTATTAAACATTCTGGATGGAACAACCCGATTCTGTGTGGACTATATGCAGCTAAATGACACAGTGGTGTCTGATGCCTATCCAATGCCCAGGATAGATTAACTTTTAGACAAAATGGCCAGAGGGCGGTACCTCACTACAATAGATCTTTGTAAGGGGTACTGTAAAATTCCACAAGCCAAAGAAGCCATACCCAAGTCGTCGTTTGTCACCCTGTTTGGCCTGTACCAGTTTTGAGTCATGCCCTTCAGGATGAAAAATGCTCCAGCAACTTTCTAGCGGATGGGAGATCAGCTATTGGATGGGTTCCAGGAGTACGCTTGCTCCTACTTGGATGATATAGCTATTTACATCGACACTTGGTCAGAACACCTGACCCATTCAGGGTTGACCCTCATACCTAGTAAGTGTCAC
Organism: Discoglossus pictus; assembly: GCA_027410445.1. Classification (NCBI taxonomy): domain Eukaryota; kingdom Metazoa; phylum Chordata; class Amphibia; order Anura; family Alytidae; genus Discoglossus; species Discoglossus pictus. The sequence goes on along the minus strand of CM050165.1, from coordinate 441,702,753 downwards.
ATAGGGATGGCTGAAGCACAGTACCTCACACATCAAGTAGATAGTGGTCAACAGAAACCAGAACCAGCCAAGATAGAGGCTGTATCAAATGGCCGACCCCTCCCCATACAAAAACTCAGGTCCTAGCTTTCCTGGGAACAGCAGGGTATTTTCGTAAATTTGTGCATAACTATAGTGCCCTGGCCAAGCCCCTTACTGATTTGACTTTTAAGAAACTCCCTAGGCAGGTAGTCTGGCCCCAGAGTATGAACAGGCATTTCAGCAACTGAAAACTGTTCTAATCAAGGCCCCTGTACTGGCTGCTCCTGATCACACAAATGCTTTCTTGTTCATACAGATGCCTCTATTTTTGGATTGGGGGCCGTATTGAGCCAAGTCGGAGCAGATGGCGGTGAACACCCGGTGGCTTACTTAAGCAGAAAATTATTTCTCTAATAAGTAAGCTACACCGCCAGTGAGAAAGAATGCCTGGTTGTGGTTTGGGCCCTCAAGAAGCTATAGCCATATTTGTATGGGCAAACTTTTTCCTTACTCACAGATCACAACCCATTAGTGTGGCTCAACCAGGTGGCAGGAGACAATGCCAGACTGCTTCGCTGGAGTCTAGCGCTGCAGCCATTTGACTTTATAATACACTACCGCCTTGGAAAGCAAAATGGCAATGCTGATGGGTTATCCAGACGAACTGAACTGGAAAAGTGATCTATGAGGACTCCCCCGGACATCCCCAAGCCGATCTGCTGGGATGATACTGGGCATGCCGGCTTGTGGTAACGGGGTAGTTGTGTGGCAACAAAACAGCCACCTAGTCTTATTACAAAGACATTGTGTTATTGATATGTGTTAATATAAGGAGCTAGAGGGTACGGAAGGGAAAAGGTTAACCTTTGCCCTGCCAGAGTCATGGGGGATTACTTGGTAGTTATCTGGTAGACCTCATGGAGACAGATAGGGCAAAGAGAGGGATGATCCTATCAATCTCTGTACTATATGGTAATGCCTGCTATTGTGTAAGAGTAGCCAGCTAGACACCGGGAGATGTGTGATGTGACCACAAATATCATTCTTATCTCTTTGTACTGTGTACATATAGTTCACCACAACAATCATTTATAATATGGTGGCCAAAAGAGTGATAGAAGCCCTCCACCGTAAAGTAGTACAGTAAATAAATAGTACATCTGTGTTCACATTTGAAAGTCTAAAACAAGTTAAAAAACCTGCTTCCAGCGCAGAATTTCGAAAAAAACAATTATTACACTGCATTCTGGGAAGCTAAGCCGGGACATGCAAATGTGCCCACAAAAGCCTTGCTCTTCAATCCATAGCCATTATCAAACATGGCTTCCTTTAGGCTTTAATGCAAATCCAAGGTTGTATTAAACACAAGCTATATATATCTGTGGGTGAGAAAATAAATGATTTTTTTTATTTTACTCCCAACTGTGTATCATCCAGTATGGGGAGATTAGGATTATGATACTGTACGGTGCTTCTCTTGGACATTTTACAGTCTACCACCGGAGATATTGAGTGTAATATTTAATCTCTGCTACAGTGAGCAGAATTAATGGGGGAACAGACACAGGGGAGGGGGAACAGACACAGGGAAAGGAAAGGTGGGGAAGAGACAGGAGGGAAAGAGTCACAGGGGTGGGAGAGGAGGGGGAAAGAGACACAGGGGAGGGGGAAAGAGACACATGGGAGGGAGAGGGGAGAATAAACACATAGGAGGGAGGATGGAACAGACACAGGGAGGGGGAACAGACACAGGGAAATGAGAGGTTGGGAAGAGACAGGAGGGAAAGAGTCACAGAAGTGGGAGAGGAGGGGGGAAAGAGACACAGGGGAGGGGGAAAGAGACACAGGGGAGGGAGAGGTGGGAAGAGACACAGGGGAGGGAGAGGGGGAACCAACACAGGGGAGGGGGGAACAGACACAGGGGAGGGAGAGGTGGGAAAGAGACACAGGAGGAAAAGAGACACAGGGGGAGGAAAGAGACACATAGGACACAAGGGAGGGAGCGGAGGGGGGAAAATGAGACACAAAGGAGGTAGTAAACAGGGAGAGAGACTCGCAATAAGCGCCAAAAGAGCTCATTGTGAGGCCCGTGATGAGCGCCATCGCGAAGCCAATAAAGTAGAGGGTGGGAGAGGTAGAGGGGGGAGGCTCACAATGAGCGCCAAAGGCGCTCATTGCGAGGCCCGTGATGCGCGCCAAAGGTGCTCATCGCGAGGCCAGTAAAGTAAAGGGGGAGGCTCCCATTGAGCATTGCCAGGCTTAACTTTTTATTGCCGTCATTTTTTGACGGGCAAGTCTCTCGTAGTATTATAATATAATACTAATTTATTGGTGGAGATGATAATTAGTTACGGTAATTATATTTATGAATTGTACTGATTGTTTCTCCTGTTCCAGGTAGGTCTAATATGGTAAAGGTAACTGGTCTTAAACCCTTGAGGTAATTCTGTTTGCAATCTACCCATTTGTAGCTTTTCACTTCATGCCATCCTAACAGTTTAGCAAATATATTTGTGGCAAGTTATTCTTTAGTTTTTCTGATTTCATTATGTGCAGCTCTCTAGTGGTGCTAGTTAAATGTAAACATCAAAAAATGGACATGATTAAAAGGATGCCAAAAGATAAAAGTACTATATTAATTCACAGTTATTATGTATGATAATGTCGCTACTGTTTTAGTGCCTATCACATATAATAGTTGTCAAACTGCGAAACATCGTCACGCTCTCTTCTACATCTGGGATTAGTTATCAGCATCGTCACACTATCAAATTAACAAATTCTATAATTGCACTTCATTCTTTGTCATATATGTAATTGTTTGCGTGTGTAATAAGATCTACGTAGGCAGAATGGAAATACCTATGAAAAGAAGAATTTTGGAGCATATATGATCAGTCCGGAACCTTTTGGATACGCTGGTAGTGCACCACATTAGGACATATTAAAATAACAAGACTGATGGTATATTCTTTCATATAGTAGACTCCCTGGAGAAGAACATCATTGGGGCCGATGAAAGGAAAAGATTACTTCAGAAAGACAGTCGGTGGATTTTCGAACTGAGAGCGCAGAGCCCGAATGGCCTCAATGAGAGGTTTTCGTACTCCTGTTTCATATAAGGCTCCTACTACCTAGGCAATACAATGAACCATAAGAGGGGCCTATACACACTGGCTTCAAAAAAGGTCTATTTTACCAGTGAGGAAAAACTGCCTACTTAAAGTGTAGAAAGTTCCTAGAAGAGCTTGTGTATTCAATAATTGTCAACATGTCTCTATAACAGGATTAATAATAAATTAAAGACAGGCTTTTTTTAAATTATAATACAATGAATAATAAATTAATCATTAGCCTCCTTATATTGGGAACCTACTTTACTTTAATATAATAAAATTATCTCAATAATAAAAAACAATGCAGTACTTAAGTGAATTGGAGTTTTCAAAACTGTCAGTGACAACAATTTAATTAGCCCCACTAGAACTTGTAAATGTACATATCGAAATCACTTAGTAAATAGGATAAATTATAGAATGTACTAAATAAAAGAAATAATAAAATCCATTATAAGTTGTCTATTTCCTATAGTGACTATTAAATTACCTTTGTAAATTGGACAGAGTTGTGAATTGAAAATAATGGTCCATTAAAGGGACTCGTTAAGACTCTGAAACTACCCTCAACATATTTTTTTTATTTTCTCCTCTTTTATTTTAGCATAAAAATCAAATCATATTATGTACTCTACTATCTATGACACCATAGTAGAAATAACCTTTTAAATCTTATTAGAAACTGTGCATTAAAATAGAAAGGGTCAGTTCCCCTTTAAATATTGGCAACAGTACTCTGAATGAGTTCATTAATTGTAGCTTTAAAAAGCCTGCGGACAATAAAGAAGGGATTCACTTAATACAACAACATGCTTTTGAGAAAGCCTAGCTAATAGGCGAAACCAAGCTGGTCAGGCAAATTGCTGCTGATATCTTTCCCTGAAGAGAGATCCAAGTAAGCCCACCACCAGGAAAAGTTCCTAGACACATTGCTTACCTCCAACTATAAGTGTGTGGACTTTAGCGTGAGCCCCAGGCGCCAGTACCACTACTGTAAGTAATACCGGATAAGCACTTATGGATAATGACATTACTTTTATGGCTGTATGGTACACTAACAAATAACTTTATCTTTAATAAGCACACCTGCTATCTAAGGTGAACTGCAACGCACTATGGAAGGGCAATTTGACACTTTCATTTATGTGACTGTTTGCTTCACGGATAGAGGAGTCAAGCCTTAAGAAGCACATTTGCTGTATTTATGGATTAAATCACACCGAGGAGGTGAAGCTCAATATTTACATAGTCTCTATGGTTGTATGTGACTCTCATAGAGGATTTAACTTATAGAGAGATACCTGCTGAATATCGTGATTATAGCTTACCAAGATGTGCAGGTTGAGTATTACTATATATGAACTTGGTACTCAGCAGATATCTCTCTATAAGGGCCAATCTGAGGCCCATAGCTCACCAAGAAGTGAAGCCTGAGTATTACTACACATACATTTGGATTGGTGCCCTGTAATATTACTACTCAGGCTAATATATAGCAGTGAGCACCTCTGGGAATTTTTTTTGGCATTACTGCAAGCAATATCAGCACAAATGCTTACTGGTATAGATACAAACTACCTGGCTGTATGTCACACTGTTTGAGGTTCATAGAGTTATGAATCATACCTTCTGTCTACTGTGCACTACAGCACACTGAAGTGATTTTGCCTTTATACTCAGTGCAACTTGATTCATAGGTGGAGTAGTTGTGTATTAATTAGCGCAACTGGGCTGTTCTTTAAAATTGCGCAGCTTCCATCTCTAGATCTTGTAGGAGTATCATTACTCCACCAAGAACCTCTGTATCAAGAAGATTGGGACTGGTGGTTTATGCTTCCAGATTATAATAGAAGTTGTTTGCTAAATAGGTGATTGGGATCAATACACTACTAATTTCCCATATATACCTAATAATTGCACTCTCAACTTATTGCTTACCTCTTCTACATCTGGGATTAGTTATCAGCTAGCTTTTATTTGACCACAATATCATTTGGCACACTACCAGTGTTTTTTTATTCAAAATACAATGGGTTACCCAGTGATCTGGCTGCACATGTATAGATCAACTCTTTGAATCTATTGCATATATGAGGTTATAGCCAAGGATATTATACTTGTTTTAAGATCACTATCAGTAATTTTTCTAACTTTTATTATTTATATACTAATAAAGTTCATATTGGCCTTAAATGACATCAGCAGAACAAGGGGCAAATATCCTTATCTATTTAACTAAATAATTCTACAAAATGATCTACATTATTGAATTGCTCCTTCAGAGGGCAAGACACTGGAGCAACTCCTAGTCCCTAAATCACAAAGAAGGAAAGTCCTGAGCTCATCACAAGCTCCTCAGAGGACACCGAGGTAAGGCTTCAACACTGGGAAGAATTTTTAAACACTTTTATTGTCCTGGTATATATGTCTTGGTAGCCCAGTATTGTGCATCATGTCAAGTATGCCAGATGACGGCATGTAGACTAGACCTTCGGGCCCTGTTGATATCATTACGCAGAACTGAAGAGCCTTTTGAAAGGATAAAAATGGATCTAGAAAAATCAGCCACAGGAACCCAGTTTATACCAGTGATACTGGACAATGCCACAAGATACCCACTATGCACAGCAACATCAACAAATGTGGCTAAATAACTCATACAACATTATTCAAGGGTGGGAATACCAAAGGAAATTCTGACAGATCAAGGAACATCTTTTTACCAAAGTTAATGAAGGATGTGCAAGCTACTACAAGTTAAAACACTAAGAACATTGGTTTTCCACTCACAGACAGATCAATTGGTAGCACAATTTAACAGTACCTTGAAAAGCATGCTGCGAAAGTTGATGAGACGTATGAGACGGGAAAAACTAGGATTTCTAACCTTCTTGCTTTATGCTATCAGAAGTACCTTTTCAACTTGTCTATTGCTGCCATCCGAGAGGGATACAAGATATACTACTATATATACTATATTATAAAATGTTGAACCGAAGCATGGATATTTTCTCTATAAACCCCAGTCGCACCACTGCCATTTATGATGACATTGTTACTAAGCCAGGGGTAAGAGTATGGGTTATATGTTTGCGCATAGCAGAGGCTAAAAGAGTAAAAATAAGGGCAGAAGTTAAAAAAACGTTAGACCTTGGAGTTATTATAGAATTCAAAAGTGAGAGGTGTGGTCCCATTGTTATGGTTCCAAAACCTGATGGATCTCTCAGACTCTGCAGCAACTTGCACAAGCTAAACTCTGTGTCAGAATTTGAAGCTTACCCCATTCCTAGAGTGGATAAACTGAAAGAGTGGATTAAGAAAGCAAGCAAGGATATTATCAGACTCCTTTGACACAAATAGCAAAAAAAGATAGACTTGTTAACTCCAGATGGTGTATTTCACTACAAAGTCCTAGAATTTGAGCTATATGAGAGCTCCAGCCACTTGCCAGAGACTAATGGCCAGACTATCGCGCTGTCATTCTGAATATGCAGCCACCTACTTAGATGACACAGGGAATCATTTAATTAACCAAATCACATTTACTTGAACCTGTAATGTAGCTCATAAATGTTACAGATATTCAATTGGCTACATTTAGCTACTCCCATTCCAATTGTGATTACCCCGCCAACAATCTCTGCGGACCAGCCAAACTCACAAAAGCAGCCTTAGAACTCCATTGGTTTTAGCAGAGCTCTAATATTACAAGCTCTAATAAATTAAGCTTACATAAAATCGGTATTCTATTGCACCTGTAGCACTAGATCACAAATAAAGTCTGACCCGCAATTTGAAAAAGTAAAAAAAAATGTAGTAGGGCATTTTTCAAACACTTATTTTACACAGTTACATAGTTACATAGTAATTTAGGTTGAAAAAAGACTTTAGTCCATCAAGTTCAACCTTTTTAGATCTCCTCTGATCTGCAAAAAGCAGATTTATTGTTAATTGATAGATAGAGAGCAAGGCAAACAGAAAAAAAAGTGTGAAACTTTGCCAACTGTCTCAACAGGTAAAAAAATATAAAAATCCTTCCTGACCCCAGATACTGGTGATTGGATTCATCCCTGGATCAATACTCCCTCTCTATTTATCCAGGATAGCCCTGAATGCCCTTTTAATTTCAAAATATATCCAATCCCTTTTTAAAGTTATCTATCAAATCGGCTGTCATCACCTCCTTTGTTAGACAATTCCACAGATTAACCACCCTTACTGTGAAGAACCCTTTTCTTTCTTTAAGGCAAAATCTTTTTACTTCTAATCTCAAAGGATTTCCTCTTGTCAGTTGAAAACCTCTTGGCACAAAAAGCTCCCTTGACAAATCTTTATACCGACCCTGGATGTATTTATATAAGGTAATCATATCCCCTCTTAGACACCTGTTTTCTAGAGTAAAAAATTGGTTAGTCTTTCTTCATAACTTTGCCCCTCCGTTCCCTCTATTAGCTTTGTTGCCCTTCTCAGTACTTTTTCCAGCTCTAAAATGTCCTTTTTATGTAGTGGTACCCAAAATTGTACTCCATATTCCAAATGAGGGTGTACTAGGGATTTGTATAGTGGGAGAATTATATTTGCTCCCCTTGCTTCTATACCCTTCTTAACACATGCTAATATTTGACTTGGCTTTGCAGATACTGCTTGGCATTGAGCACTGTTACCTAGTCCACTAGTTCTCCCAAATCCCTTTCAATATCTGTTACCCTTTGATTTGCTCCGTTAAGATTATAAATTGCATGGCTATTTTTATTTCCCAGATGCATAACTTTACATTTATTCATATTAAATCTCATTTACCATTTAGTCGCCCATTCCTCTAATTTAAGCAATTCCCTTTGGAGGTAAAGTACAGTGAAGGAGCTCATGACCACACTTCTGGCTCACCAACAGAATCAGTCCTCCTGCCAGCTGAAAAATAGAGAAGAATGGTATATGTGTTATTTATGTTAAATTATACATTAGTTGCTATTTTTTCCGACCTATCTTACCTCTTATTGTCTTGAACCTGGATGTTTTATGTATTTTTTACTATGTGTGCTATCATTTGCTAGATGTAATCAATTCTTTAGATTAAGAGCTTGGCTGTTATTGGCTCATAACTATATCTTAACTAGCGACTTGCCCGTCAAAAAATGACGGCAATGTGATGTATATGTTTGTGAAGTTGTTTAGTTATTTAAATATATTTTTGACCCTTGTAAGTATTGTGATATGAACATGTATTTTTGTAAAATGTTGATGTAATGGTTTTTTAAAATGAAATTTGTATCTGAAGAATTGTTCACTTTAATATACATTGAATCCAGAGGAAATAAAAAATTTAAAATCCTTGTTGAAACATCCCGATTTTTAACATGAAGTTTAAAATATATGTAAGCAATAACCTTGAAAGTATTTATTTTTAAACTTGAACTTTATTTTTTATGTAACTTTTGAAGTTGTCAAAACATTTGTATAATTTTGAACATTATAAACAGGAACATAGTGAATACATTTTGTAACGTAATTTTGTCTTAAAAGTATTAACATTTGAATGTATAAACAGTTGAACTTTAAATTAATCAGTATTAACATGCAATTTGTATCAGAATAATTGTTAAGTTTAATATACATTGAATGTAGAGGAAGGCATACAGTAAAAACTCTCCTTAAACCGTAACTAATGAAAGTAATTCCTTACTGACCACATAAACTGGCGATAAACATTAATGTAGGTAGTAATCTTAAGATAACAGACAATATTTACATTGTGACTTAAAAGGTGCTTGAGCTCTTAACATGAACTTTGTAATATGTTGAATGAAATAACTTGAAAATATTGTTTTTAAACTTGTAACATTAGAAACATTAACATAGTGACTTAACATTTTAACATAGTTTTTAATAGAAATGCAAGGCAAGTATTTTGGGAGGCGAATTATCCATAAACATTACTTCCATTAATTATGACGGAATGAAACAACTAATTGCTATGTATTTTTTAATGCTTTTAAGAAATGTTTGCATGGCTTTAATTTGTATCCTGCAAAGTTATAGTACTTCATAGTAGACAATGTTTTTAGTAAAAATACGTCCATCTTCTAATAAATCACCTTGACTTTCATTGTTTTCAATGTAAACTTTAATAGCCTGTGGATTTTTGCACCGTGACAACGCAACGTACAATTGACCATGTGCAAATACTGGTTCTTCCAAGAAAATACCCACAGATTTGAAAGTTTGACCTTGTGATTTATTAATGGTCATGGCAAATGCCATAATAATGGGAAATTGTCTTCTTTGAAGTATAAAAGGGAGACTACTTTCACTTGGTGCTAAATCAATTCTTGGTATGAAAACTCTCTCTCCTTTATGGGTACCAGTTAAAATTTCAGCATCTATAAAATGGTCCTTTAATTGTTGAACAATTAATCTTGTGCCATTGCATAGGCCTTTTTTTGGGTATATATTTCGCAGTAACATGATAATTGCACCTTTCTTTAGCTGCAAAATATGTGGTGGCATTCCAGAAGGAGTTAGAGAGTTTATGAATTCAGTGGAAAAGTTAGCCTGACTTTCATTGTCATCAGCAAGTACAGAATCAGCACTGTGATAATTTCTTTGTGGTGCATTAATTTTTTTTAAGATTTCATTATTGAGAATAAATGCATCTTTATTTTTACATGTCAGTATGACTTGGTTGGCAAGCTCGGAATATTCTTCGTTATTTATTCTCCCTTCAAATATAGCCAATATAATATCTTGTATATAATATATGAGGTGGGATCTCTACAGTGTCGTCAGGTAAATGTAGTATTTTTTCTGTTCTGCCTTCTCCAATTTTAATAAGCCAATCATTGAAATCAGTTTGGCCTTGTGATCTCATATTTTGTTGCAGTTGAAGATGGGTAAAATGTTTCCATACTGTGCTTGACTTGATACAGGTTTCGATAATGTCAGTTCTATTTCCATGTACAACAACAGGTAATGTTTGTCTGAAATCGCCACCCAACAACATTACCTTTCCACCAAATGGAAAAATATTATCCATGACTTCACAAAGCAAACGGTCAATACATTGGAGGGCATAGCATGACATCATTGTGGCCTCATCTATTATAATTAATTTACATTTCTTTAATTTCTTTGCTTGTAAGGATGTCATGCGAATATCTGACACAGAATTTTCTAAAATAGGCACTGGCAGTTTAAATCCACTATGAACAGTTCTTCCACCTTCTAATAAAAGTGCAGCAATTCCAGTAGTATCAGACGCCATTGCTATTTGTCCTTGTGCTCGTACTGAACTCATTAATAAATTGTACAAATAGGTTTTACCTGATCCGCCAGGTCCATCAAGATAGAAATAACGCTCTGTCACCATGTCATCATCTATTGCATTTTTAATGGCATGAAATGCTTGCAATTGTAGTGTATTTAAAGTTGCAAGTCTTTTTTGTGTTCTTTCTGCTTGTAGTTGAATGTCATAGTCTTCAAAGTTTATGTCATCTATAAGACATGGATCAGGCAAAATAAACCTTGCACAACTTAATCCATGAGTTAAAAATACATCTTGGATTTCCATTAACGCTTTTAAGTGTGCAATGGGTTCATTGTATCGTCGCATAAAGTCTTCAGCCATATTACTTTTAAAAGTCTCCCACAAAGCTAATACATTTGGAGCATTTGAGAAGACACAAATAAAAGCAAATTGTTCTCTCATCTGTCGTGGCATTTGACATTGTGCTGCTTCTTCTAAACATCTTTCCCACTCTGTATCATCAGCGAGTAAGTTTCTATGTCTTGCAGCTAAATGGAAGTATTCATATACAATGTCATTAACAGTTCTTAATTGTTCAAAACTTTGTGCTCCTGGAACATTTAAAAGTAATATCCGTAAGCAAAAACGTTCAACATCTCTTGGACTGACTGTGTAAATTCGTGGAGTTATTTTATTGCCTCTGGTTTTTCTTGGTCTCCATAATCCATTCACAAAAACATAGTGATATGGAATTTCAATATATAAGTATTGTGTTGCTTGAGCATCTTTGGAATTTAATGCAAACCATGCAGTTAGTGTAGTGTGACGATCTTCACTTTGGGCCAATGCATTCATTTCATTTCCAGCATGGAAATAGACTAAATGTCGTTGTGGCAAATGTACTGCTAATCTATATACTGCATGTGATCTATCATGCATTTCAAATTTTAAAAGCCGCCACATAGCTTCTGGTGCACTTACATAGCGAGCATCTACATGAGATGCAAGTTCATCATGTACTAACTCACTACATTCAGGGTTGTCTGCACTTTTGACGACCACAGTAGCTGCATCATAGCCTTTGTAAATATATTTGTAGACATATTTAATGGATTTGATGGAAGTGCAGGCTTCTACGTTGATGTGGGCGTTGTACTTCATGAGTAAATGAGGATTGTAGGGTACTACATATCTATTGTCCACTTTTTTTCCACGAATAATGGCACTATCTCCTTCTCTTCTTTTATAAAGTGGATATCCATCACAATTAGCATATGTTTTGTCTCTAAAATCTTTAGGAAAATCTTTTGAACATTTCTTATTTTCCATACATGGTGATTGTGGATTAAGGTCTCCACAGGGTCCATGAATCATGCGATGAGTAACAATCTCATATAGTCTACCATATAGTTCTGGATCTGGTAGTTCAACTATGACTGCATCCACTTTGTCCGAAGTATCTAATTTATCTTTCTCTTGAAGTATTATCAGAAGATGTGCATGTGGAAGGCCTCTTTTTGAAATTCAATGGTATATACATAAGCAAGACATTTTCCAAATAACTGATTTATAGTGAAGTCACGTATTAATTCATTTAATTTGATCTTAAAAACTCTGGCTACTAAATCTGGTCGATCTGAAGCACTTTGTCCAAGAAGTAGATTTTGTGTAATTATTTGCCTCAACTTGCAAATATGAATCAATAATCCATTGTTGTGTTAGTTTTCCACCACATAAAATCAGATTAATTTCATGTCTAATGGCAATTTGAGCTACTTTAAATTCAAGCATAGAAACATTATTTCGGATTCTGGCTTTAGCATTTGGGTAACTGGGAAGGGTTAATTTTGGTTGCCAACCTGCTTCTCCATGTGGGAAAAAGATGGGATATGTCATTGGATCTAAATTTGGACTTAAGATATTAATATTAATAAATGGTTGCTCCTCATTTCTGGGATATATTCTAATGTCTCTTTGAAATGGTGGTTCTCCTTCCTCATTCTGAAAGACCATTGCAACCTCATTTGACGTTGGCAAGTTATAACGACGTTTATCAGTTTGTTGTCTCTTTTAAGCACCATATTAACCTTTGGCATGGGTAATTGATGTCTTTGTGCATGAAGTTGTTGTTCATTTTCTACTTCTGCCAATTTTTTGTAAGCTTTACTGTAGGAATTGTTGTCCATAATGTTATTTAGCTCTATGAAAACACTGGGTAAGCATTTTTTATTTTCTTCCATCTGCATACGTTGGTCAACAGCTTCCATTGTATCTAGGACATATAGTTGAGTGAATTTTCTTTGCTCTCCTTCCTCTGGATGTAAATGTGAAGTACGATGATAAATTTGTCCTTGGACTTTAAAACAGTAAGGACCATGTCCTGGTACATTAGCAGCTAATGTTGCCCCCATAGATGCAAAGGATATGGCACTATTGTAGGATCTTATGTTTGTCTTAAAATTTTTGTAGTTTGGAAAAGTAGGTTCAGTCATAATATTTTGTAAATAGCTTGGAAATTGTTTCCTTTCTGGAAGTTTGAACTTACCTTTTTGACAACAACTAATAAATTGTCCATCTCTGGGTCTCTCCTGTTTAAAATAATAAGCCTCACAAAACTGACATTGAGTAGTCATGTCCCCACAACTATGAACCTCTACTGCTAAAGACTTCAGTAAAGGACAATTTGCAAAGCATATAGGAGTTTGAGTTGCATATTCATCAGGTGAAAAGTCATGGAATGTTTGAACAACAGGTTCTAAATGCTTAGTTTTTTTCGTGGCTTTTCTTGGTATATGTTGTCCTTGTTTTGTTGAAATGTCCTGTAAGGTTTCAGTAACAGGCTGTAAATGTTTTATTTTTGTAGTTGCTTTTTTTGGTCTGTCTTTAATTGTATCTTGTAAAATGTCATCTGATGTTTGAGGAATAGGTTGTAAATGCTTTATTTGCTTTGTAGTTTTTTTTTGGCGTATCTTTCATTTTTGCAGCTGATTGTCTTTTGCTTGCAAGTCTTTTGCATTCTTTTTCTCGTCGAATTTCTTTCTCCTCTGGTGTCTGCTGGGCGGCCCATCTCTCTTGTCTTTCTCTAGTTTGACGTCTTTTCTTCTCTTGTTTGCTCTCGTTATCAGACATATTAATCTGTAAAGGCCAAAAAAGAAATGTAATTGGGTATATTGAAGTTTGTAATTACTGTTAAAGATTATTGTGCACAATTGAGAAATAAAAGGTAAATCATTAATGTATCAGTTATATTTTGTTGAAAGTTATAATTCCTGGCCTCATTTAATAACAATTTGGCCAATTGAGTACTGCTGTAAATAAGCTGTTAACATCTTTTTTTTAAATAATTTTTTAGTTATTGAAAACCTTGTTTGTGGATAGATGTTTACCACAGAAAAACCATTGATGTGCTTATTGAGCAATGTAATGCATAGTGCCAATTTAAATTGAATAAGGGACATAGTCATTAATTTTTTTTTTTTTTAGTTGACACGGATGCAGATGAAACATGTTTCTTTAGTTTTCTTCTTTTGTACTTATTATACTGTACCTTGGTTTAAGTGTGATTTAAATTCGAATGTTTGTTGGTCCTTGGTTGAAAATCTTTGTCCAATGGTCTGGTCCTCTGTTGTAAGTCCTCGTCCGATGGTGTGGTCCTCTGTGTAAAATCCTGGTCCTATGGTCTAGTCCTCTGTTGAAAGTCATGGTCCAATGGTGTGGTCCTCTGGCGATAGCCCTCGTCCGATGGTGTGGTCCTCTGGCGATAGCCCTTGTCCGATGTTGTGGTCCTCTGGTGATAGCCCTCGTCCAATGTTGTGGTCCTCTGGCAATAGCCCTTGTCCGATGTTGTTGTCCTTTGTTGAAAGTCCTCGTCCGATGGTGTGGTCCTGTGTTGAAAGTCCTCGTCCGCTGGTATGGTCCTGTGTTGAAAGTCCTCGTCCGATGGTCTGGTCCTGTGCTGAAAGTCCTCGTCCGATTGTCTTCACGCAGTATCTGTTGTAACATAAAATTGAAAAAGTTGTTTGAGTGAAATGTCTTTTAAATTCAAACAAAATGTCTTAATTTTGGTGTATTGTATCTGTTCTGGTTATTTTTTTCTATGTGTTTGTCTAACTTTATCTACAATCCTGATTTGTTTGCACGACTTTTGTTATCCTTACTTAAGCTTCTTAGTAAGGCTTGTAGGTTGTGATATATTAAAGAAGAATATTAATTTAGTTTGCTATGTGTTTTTTTGTACAATCCTGTTTTGTGCACACCACTTGTGGTATACTTATTTAAGCTTAATTGTAATGTTTCTAGGTTGTTAAACATTAAAGAAGAATCTTAATTTAGTTTCCTATGTGTTTGTGTGAGTTTAAGTACAATCCTGTTTTGTGCGTACCACTTCTGGTCTACTTATTTAGGCTTGTTTGTAAGGCTTATAGGTTGTTAAACATTAACTAAGAATATGAATTTAGTTTGCTATGTGTTTGTGTGAGTTTGTTACCATCCTGTTTTGTGCGCACCACTTGTGGTATACTTATTTAGCCTTTATTGGGATGGTTATATTTTTTTAAACATGAAATAAGAATATTAATGTACTTTGCTATGTGTTTGTGTGAGTTTGTTACCATCCTGTTTTGTGCGCACCACTTGTACTAAAGTTATTTAGTCTTCATTGTACTTGTTATAGGTTGTTAAATATTAGAGAAGAATGTTAATGTAGTTTCCTATGTGTTTGTGTGAGTTTTTGTACAATCCTTTAGGTGCGCACCAATGTTATTATTGTTATTTAGGCTTCTTTGTAAGGCTTATAGGTTATTAAGCATTGAATAAGAAAGTAAATTTAGTTTACTATGTGTTTGTGTGAGTTTGTTATAATTCTGTTTTGTGTGTACCACTTTGTGTGTACCATATGTTGCATACTTTGGCCCTTATTCAATTGCATTTTGGCCAATTAAATAGGACTCTAAGGCCCTCATTAAATTGCAATGTTGCCAATTGAATTAGGGTGTAAATAAGCACATCACATATATTTTTTAAAGAAGTTTTTAGTTATTAAGCATCTATCCAAAAGCACGGTTTTCACAAACTAAAAACTTCTTGAAAAAATATATATTATGTGCTTATTTATAGCCATATTCAATTGTGCAAAATATCAATTGAATGAATAGGGCTCAATATGACCACAGAGCATTTTTTTTTACAGAAGTTTTTAGTTAGTGAACTTGTATCTAAAAGCAAGGTCTTCACTAACTAAAAAGTTCATTAAAAAAATATCCTCTGTGCTTATATAGAGCCCTATTGAAATGGGCAAATCACATTTAAATGAGGCCCTCGGCCATTAAAGATATATAGGTCCTCATTCAATTGCAATTTTGCCAATTGAAGAGGGCTCTATATAAGCACATAACATATTTTTTGACCAAAGTTTTTAGTTAGTGAAGACCTTGATTTTGGATCGAAGTTAACTAAAAATTTGTGTATAAAAAATATGTTATGTGCTTATATAGAGCACTATTCAATTGGCCAACTCACAATTGAATGAGGCTCATGGTTCGTTTCTTTGTTATACTTAATACTTTACCTTGATTGAAGTGTCGAATGACAGAGGGTCCCCTCCTGCCAATTTTAATCCGCCGGTCTTCTTGTAGTGTCTGTTTGAAAAAGAAAGTGAAATAGTTAATTGTATATTTTTTATTTAGCAAACCATGGCCTTTTTAGCATGTAATGTATTTTTATATCTTAACTGTTCTTCTTTGTTGGTGTTGTTTAAAAGGGATTGTGCTTCACAATGCACGGTGCAAATTGTTGAGTGACGCTGTTGATGCAGAGTCTGTTTGAATATTAAAAGAAGTAGAAAGATTGAGTTTTAGGTAATATATTGAATTGCAGTAATTTAATGTCATGTAAATATACTTCTGTAATTATTTTCAATTAACATTATTTTTTGGGGGGGCTACACACATATGTCACATACATGAAGCACATTTCCAGAGTTCAATGTAATTTTTTTGTGTGCGTGTGACATATCACTATACATGAATCATATTTTAATTGTTAAAGAACCTTATTTTTTGTTTTTTCCAACACACATGTGTGTCTGAGATGTAACTATAGATGATACATATATGTGACTCATATTTTAATATTACAATGTTTATTTTCTAATGTCATTTAAATGTAGTTCTTTAATTATTTTGTTTTAAGATCATTTTGTTGGAGGGGCAATACACATAAATGTGCGTGTCACATGTCACTCTACATGATACACATATATGTGCGTGTCACATGTCGGTATACATAAACCTCTTTTTCATATTGAAATTAGTTTGTTATTTTTTTTGTTAAATTAACCTTTTTTTTTGTGTGCCTAGACACATAAATATGTGTGTGACATGTCACTACATAAATCAAATTTTTCTAGTTCATATTTTTTTGTTTTGTCCTGTCTTGATAATAAAATGTAATATATTATAGCTTACCTCTCAGTTGTAATTTGCACAGTGTAAAGTAGTAAATTAGGAAAGAATTGTTTTCTCAAGTAAAAGCAGCAGTTATCTATGAAGTCACTCTGTTCATCACCTGAGGAGAAATGTATTTTTTTGTGTAAAATAGGCAGTATTTATAAACTTGTAGAAAATTCTGGAAAGTTACACCGTTAGAACGCAATACGCATGCGCTATTTGCGTTCCAGCTTACAATTTGCGTTCCATCCGCCATTTTGTGCGTAGTAGTGGTCAAAATGGTGTTTAATATGATTGTGATACGTTCCGCATAGTAAGTGTTTCATTATTGCGAGTAAGTGTAGTATAGTTACGTCTTAAGCCTCGTTTTCGTTTTGTTCGTCGGCCATTTTTTCTCTCGCTTAGCGATTGTATTAGTGTCTAAAGTGTTTTATTTTTATTTAAATGAAGGTGTAACTTGTTTTTTTGAGGTGCTGGATGGTTCCTCTTGCTGTAGGTAATCTTTTTATGTGTGTGTTGTGTGTATTTATTGTATTTTAAATGTTTGTATGTCGGTGTGTTGCGTCCAATGTTTGCAAGGTCGTAATGTCTGGTAACGTGTCTCGTATGGTGTTTGTGAGTGTCGTAATGTGTGTGTCGTGCTCTTTGGGTTGCGACGTGAACTTTGCGAGGGTTGCAGTTGCTGGCATGGAGCGCCTTCGGCGCTCCATGCCAGCAACTGAGACCCTCGCCCAGTGCCCTCGCTTTCCGAGGGCCGCGGCTCGCAGCCTTAGCAACAACTCGTACACTCACAACTATATATGTGATTCCTGGTGCTGTCTGTATCTGCATAATCTGCAGTTGCACACCCATACATGGACATTCCATTGGATGATTACTAGTGTTGTGCCCACTAATGAGAGTGAATTGTCAGCTTTATGGATTTATTGACGCATGAATGATCCATCTATCCCTTGCTAAATCCAGGAAGCTAACATCTCATTGGTGGTCAGCATTTACATGGGCTGTGTGTTTTCTATGTGTGTTTAATGTACATGTTGTGGCATGTTGGTGTATCTGAGACTTAAAAAAAAAAAACTAAGTCAGAGGTGCTCATCAGAGAACGAACCAACCTTAATAGGTTAGTTCTATGGCCATGATAAACCACTATGAGAGCAACCTCTTTTAGCTCACTTATGCCCTTCACAGGGAGAAATATCCTATAGTATATCAGTCTGGTCCCACTCAAAAGAGAGACCCAGCCCTGAAATACCAGGCAATTCTACACTAAAAATGAGAAACAGCAAACCCCAGACGAATTTCGGCCTTTATGGGCCTCGTCAGTGAGGTGCAGCTGAACTCCCTAAGGCACAATGAGCAAGGGGTCCACGCCTGGAGTCCCCTATTACCCTTAGGGAGACTAAACCCTAAGGGTAATTTGCAAAAAACAAAAAGTCAGAGGTGCTCAGTAGAGTGAGACCAGACTGATATTCTCCAGGATATTTCTCCCTGTGAAGGGCACAAGTGAGCTAAAAGAGGTTGCTCTCAGAGTGGCTTATCATGGCCATAGAACTAATCTATTAAGGTTGGTTGATTCTCTAAAGAGCACCTCTGACTTACTTATTTTGTATCTGATATTCACCTGACATGGAAGTTGGTTCCTTCTGGGCCACCAGACCTGAAGCTACAGTGATGGGCACCTGACTCTGCATCTCCTTGAGCACCCCCTCCCACTTGTTGTACTTGACAGTCACTTGGGGGACAACACTTGTTGTTGTTGCTACTGTCTCCTCATCAGACATCATCCTCCTCACCTTTGCCCGGATGTCATCAAAGCAATGTTTCACAGACTTTGCATCCCTTTCTGCCAATGCAACTGTTGTCACTGCAGCTGCTATCTCCTTTCAAGGCCTAACTTCCCTCACCCCCACAAGGATAGTGGGGCTGTCAGGGATGACATTAAGGAGGATCACTATCTTCTCTTGCCTGTAGTTAGGGGCTCTGTCTCTGCCCCAGTCTATTGCGCTTCCGACTGTGGATGGGGATACGCTGCTCACTCCTTTGACCCTGAGGCACATCCCTCCTCCTCCTGGAAATGGGCCCTCCTCCTCTGACCCTGTTCTGGGAGTGCCTTTCCCTATTGTGACTCTCTACCCACTGTACTCCCCTCTTCTCCACTCTGCACACCTCCCCTCCCCTCTCCTCCACTGTCCACTCCTCCACTCCCTGACATCTATTCCCCTCACCTCCACTCCCCAGGAACTTAACTTCTTCCTCTCTCTCCTCCTCTCCTCTCATCTTATTCTCCTCCACACTTCTCCCCTCCTCTGTAATAATCCCAAAAGTAAAATAAGGATACATGGAAATAATTGTACATTTATATATGTGATGTAAAAAAAAATATGTTTTATGTGTATTTATTATATGTTAGGATATAGGGTGAGGGATTGGAGGGTATGATGTAGTGACCTATCTGTATGTATATCTATGTGTGTTATTACTCTACTAGCGACGTGCCCGTCAAAAATGACGGGGCAATAAAAATTTAAGGCAGGTAATGCTGTTTGCCACAGACAGTAAGGCCCTCATTCAATTGCAATTTGGCCAATTGAATAGGGCTCTAAATAAGCACATAACATATTTTTTTTAAAGAAGTTTTTAGTTAGTAAACATCTATCCAAAAGCATGTTTTTTACTAACTAAAAACTTCTTTAAAAAAAATACGCCAAGTGCTTATTTAGAGCCTTATTCAATTGGCCAGATCGCAATTGAATGAGGCCCTAAGTGTTTTAGTTGTCTGAAATCCTTCGGAGCTCATTATGAGCCTCGCGCTGAGCGCCTTTGGTGCACATTGCGAGCCTCTCGGTTGGTGTATTTTTTGTTATCAGAGGCACTTTAACACTCATTGTGATGTCTGCGCTGATCTCCTTTTTGCACTTATTTCAAGCCCCTGGTGTAGTTTGTGTCCTATGAGTATTGTTGGCGCTTCTTGTGAGGCGTGCTGTGAAGGGCTTTGTCATATATTGTGATACTGTGGTGTTTTTTTTTCTCTATATGTATTTTTTCATGATAATTAATTAATTAATGAAATCATAAATTAATATACTTTACCTATTTGTAATTAATATATGCAGCAAGCAATGTGCTGCAGAGCTAACAATCTGTTTTGATGTTCCTGCGACATACAATGTAGATTTGTACTGTTGAGCTGAGGTGTAAGTGTCAGCAATGTGTGCAGTGTGTAGTGTAAATAGGCTGCGTGCGCAAGGGTAAACGGTTTGTGTAACTGTGTAGCTCCGCATTCTGTAAGTTACTGTTGTTAAATGGCAGCGATTGTGTATGTGGTACGCGGGTGTGGATGATTTAGCGCTCTTGCTAATAGTGTACCTCGTACGGGTTTGTGTAAAAGTTGTATGTGCTAGTTTTGCGGTTTTAGAGGTCGTGTAGCCTCGTTTTCGTTTGTTTCGGTGGCCATTTTTTCTCTTGCTTAGGGGATTTTACGAGTATCTAAACTCTGTAAATTGGACTTAAATTTGCGTGCAAACTGACTTCCAGACGTCCTGGCTTTCCCCCCTTGCTGTGTGTAATTTTTAGTTTTATTTTTGTGTGTATTTTGTGTTTTTTTTATGTTTTGCGGTGTGCGCGGGTTGGCCATAAGGTCGTATTTTTGTAAGTTTGTATTTTTTTTTTCTAAGTCCCTTGGCTCATAAGTCCATATTTAGTGATTGCTTGTTATATTTTTTTTTTCAAAGTCCTGTTTTTTCAAAGGCTGTTTGTAATCGATTAGGGAGAGTTCGCATTTGCAGCCTGCAATTAGCCAAAGGCTCATTGCAGCCGACGTTGAGGCCTCCACCTTCCGCAAATGCGGCCCATCGCTTTGCGAGGGTTTGCATTTGCGGCCCGTACTGTGTCCCTCGCTTTGCGAGGGACGCAGTTCTTGCAAGCTCACTTTTCGAGCTCGCAAAGCGTGACAACGTTTTGTAGTTTGACAACTATATGTGATGTATATGTATATTAAGTGTTATATAGTAATATGTGTTTGGATATATTAAGTGTTAAATAGGTATATAAGAAATAGAAATCAATAAAACTGCAATAACCTGCTCTCCAAAATCGCCTACTCTCACTCTTCAAGACCAACAGCAAAAGCTGTAGGACCTGCTTGCTAATTTGTCAAACACAGTCAATACATGGTCCTGAAGCTCACAGCTTTATTATCTACTAGCGAATTGCCCGTCAAAAAATGACGGCAATGAAATTGTAAGGTAGCTAATGCTGTTTAGTGTGTAATAATGAAATATATAATACATTAATAAATGAATATACTTTACCTATTTTAAAGCATTGTGTGGAAGAGCTGTGAATGTGTTTTGATGTTGCTGCAGCATTAGTGGTGTGGATCTGCTGTGTAAGCGTGCTGAATGTGTGCAGTGTAACACTGTGCGTGCGCGAGACCAAACCGTTAGCGTAATCGTGTACTTCCGCATTGGCGTAAAATGGCGAGTAATGTGTGGTATACGTCTGTATCGGAATATCCGTATGTGTTTTGTGGTGTTTTGCGAGTTTCTTGTGGTGTTTTGCGAGTTTAAAGTGCTGTAGCCTCGTTTTCGTTTTGTTCGGCGGACATTTTTTCTCTCGCTTCGATTTTTTTTTAGTCTCTAAACTGTTTTATTTCGAGTAAAATCGAGGTGTAAGTTGTATTTTTGAGGTGCTGGAAGCTCCCTCTTGGTGTAGGTAAGTTTTTTATGTATGTGCTGTGTGTATGTATTGTGTTTTAAATTTTGTAATGTTCGCGAGTTGCGTCCGAGTGTTGTGAGGCCGTAATGTGTGTGAACGTGTGTCGTATGTTGTTTGCGAGTGTCGTAATGTGTGTGTCGTACTGTTTGGGTTGCGACGTGAAGTTTGCGAGGGTCGCAGTTGCTGGCATGGAGCGCCTTCGGCGCTCCATGCCAGCAACTGAGACCCTCGGGCAGTGCCCTCGCTACGCGTTAGCAACAACTCGTACGCTCACAACTATATATGTGATCCCTGTCAATCATTATCCATTAGGCCATTTTCTATTGGCTCCAAGGGGTGTGGCGTACACTACAATTGAGGGATTGTCTTTTAAATATGAGCAGCATGTATTCAAGTCCCCCCAAAAGAGTTCAGCCTTCAGGTTTGAATTTGCAGGCTGGAGTCAAATTAATATATCTAAGCATTTAGAGAAATAAGGTCAATCCTCAAAGTGGAAGCAATCCAGAATTGCCAACAAGCCTCCAGGAAAAAAACAAGTGAAGGCCTTTCTGGACATTGAGGTGTATCCCAGAAGATTTATTCCCCAGTTTTTAACAATAGCTGCCCCACTATCAGATTTCATGAAAGACAGGGTCCCCCAATATGATTAAGTGGAATATGGCAGCTGAGGAAGGATCTAAAGTCGGTCTGGGCTAGTAGAAGACAGAGGAACAGTTACTCAACAGTCTGAAGGTGGATTAATAGCAACATTGGACTACTGAAACAGCCAGGCCTGTATACTTTAACAGATCTATGATAGCAGTTTCCTCACTGTCACTAACAGCCTCATTCAATTGCTGCGTATTTCAGCTCTGAGGTCGCAAGTGGATCTCGCAGGCAAATTCCCTATTCAGTTGGCGTATTTTGTGTCAGCTTGGATTGGGTTCCGATTTTTGGACCTGTGAAAGACCCCCATAAGCCTCTATTTAACCTTATCACTTATGGGGGTCTATATAGACTCCCATAAACATCTATTTAACCCCGTCACTCACGGGGCTCTATACAGAGCCCCATGAGCCCCTAATTAACCTTATCACTCATGGGGCTCTATACAGAGATGCATGAGCCATTAATTATCCCCGTCACTCATGGGGCTCTATATAGAGCCCTATAAGCCTCTATTTAAACCTGCCACTTTAGAGGGGTCTATACAGACACCTATAAATCTCTATTTAACCCTGTCACTCACGGGGCTCTATTAAGAGCCCCATGAGCCCCTAATTAACCTTATCACTCATCATGAGCCTTTACAGTGCTACAGAATATGTTGGTGTGTTACAAATAAAAGTTAATAATAATATTAATAAAATAAATAATAAAACCCCTAACTACATTTAATATAACCCCTAACTACATTCAATATAACCCCTAAATACAATCAATTTAACCCATAACTTCAATCAATTTAACCCCTATGTACATACACTAAAAATCCCTAAATCTGACCTAAAACCACACCTCACTAATCCTACAATAGGGTAAAAAAGGCCACTTAAGTTGCCCAAATGCGACGATGGGTTCCTGGCCTTCGTCCCTAGCATAAGGGCCCATCCTGCATTGCCGTAGGTCCAATGTACAGAAAAAATAAACATAACATATAAAAATAAACATTATAAATAGTCCACTTACCTTTCCGCAATGCCCCCGTACTTCCTGTAGTCTTCACCGACAGCGCCCGTCCGAAAAAAATCCGCTGCTCTGAAAAAGTTTTAAAAATAAAACAGTGCACCTCCTGAAGGAGCTCCCCGCTGAAAATGAGGCTTGTAGCACTTCTTACGGTACAAAATGGAAATGTTACCTTCTGATTGACTGAAAACGCTGTCAATCAAATTTAAGCCAATCAGAAGGCACCAAGGTGTGACCCAATCTGACTGGCTGAAGGCACCTGCACCTTCTGATTGGCTGTAATCTAATTGACAGTTAAAACAGTCAATCAGATTTCATAGATGCCTTCAGCCAATAACATTGGGGTGTATCTCATTCTGATTGACTGAAGGGAATAGCCCCTTTTGATTGGTTTATAAAAGATTGACAGGTCCATCAGGCAATCAGAATGGGATATAGGGGTGTACCCCATTCTGATTGGCTCACATCTTGGCACCTTCTGTTTAGCTGACCTTTTTTATTGACAGCGTTTTCAGCCAAGCAGAAGGCTTCATTTCCATTTTTGTACTGAAATAAGTGCTACAAGCCTCATTTGTGGTGGGGTTTAGAGCTGCAGATTTTTTCCAATGGGCCATGCCAGCGAAGACTACAGGAAGGACAGGGGCATCGTGGAAAGGTAAGTGGATTATTTATAATTGTTTATTTTTTTTGTTTTGTTTATTTTCTCTTATTTTTATGTTTCTTTTCTTCCTAAGGCTGTGGCAATAAAAGATGGGTCCTTGTGCTAGGGATGAAGTCCAGAAACCCGTTGCCACATTTGGGCAAGGTAAGTGGCCTTTTTTACCCTATTGTGGGTATTAGTGAGCAGGTGGTTTTAGGTCAGATTTAGGGATTTTCAGTGTATGTATATAGGGGTTAAATTGATTGTAGTTAGGGGTTATATTGAATGTAGTTAGGGGTTAAATTTATTGTAGTTAGGGGTTATATTAAATGTAGTTAGGGGTTATATTGAATGTAGTTAGGGGTTTTATTGTATGTATTGTATGTTTTATTTTCTGTTGTGTATACTTTTTTATTTTTGGTAAAGTTGTTTTTTATTTTTGGTAAAGTAGCCTTTTTATTTTTATGTAACTTAGGTTTTCTAATTTTGGTAATGTTCTTTTTTATTTTCAGTAATGTCCTTTTCTATTTTCAGTAATGTCCTTTTTTATTTTGTGTCATTTTAGGTTTTTTAGTTTTGTGTATTAAGGTGGGTCTTTATATTTTGTTTAATTAGTGGGGTAATAAGGATTTTATTAGGGTGTTAGGTCAGTAGTGTAGGGTTTTAACAGGGTAGAGGGGGATTGATAGTGTAGATGGGGATTAATGGGGTAGAGGGGGTTAATAGTTTAGGGTAGGAGATGGGTAGGTAATGTAAGGGTTAATAGGGTAGGGTTGTGTCGGGTTTACTGGGTACATTTGGGGTTACATAGGCCTAGTAAGGGTTTAATAGGACTAGATAGGCTACATAGGACTATACAGGGTTTAAAAGGTCTAGATGGGGTTAAATAGGTACAGCTAGGGTTTATTAGACCTAGTTAGGGTTAAATTTGACCAGTTAGGTTTAAACAGGCCTAGATAAGTTTACGTGCTTAGTGATAGGGTTAATTAGGTATGGTGAGGGTTGAATAGGGTTAATTACTTAGATGGGGTTAATTAGTTAGAGGGGGGTTAATTAGTTAGATGGGGCTTAATAGTCTAATGGGCTTAATAGCCTAGAGGGGGGTTGATAGTGTAGAGGGGGGTTAATAGTGAAGTGTTTAGACTTTGTGTCATGTAGGGAGCCTGCGGGAGTACTCACTAGTTTCCCTGCGATCATGATGATGGCCTCTGCTCTTATTGGCTTACAGTGAGCAGCAGCTCTGAGCTTGCACTCGCAAACCCAGCTCTGCTTACGTCGGAAACATGGGTTTCTGATGTTAGATCTCGGTCAGCGAGTCTCAGCCTTTGCTATTTGAATAACCTCAGAAACGGAGGAGAAACGCAGCTCGCAGCTCACTCGCTGACATGCGGCTGTCGGTGAGTTAGTTGTTAGCTAGCAATTGAATGAGGCTGTACTGTATATTCAGAGCTCTAAGGAAGCTAGGCCATTTATTTTGTTATTTTTTGACTATCTATTATTATCTGATATATTTCATACATCCCTCAGATTACACTTTGTTGTTTTATCTTATTAAACTGATCTCCTATTATGAAAGACTATCTCCTTAACATTGGCATTACATGACACCCCAATGATGATCATCCTATTACCCTCTTGTATTAGATACCCATTCTTCTTTATTGATCAGAATTATTTTCAGGAATTTGTGAAACATGTCAGGCAGAATTGCTATGAATGTAAATAAATAAATACAAATAAAAATGATTGTAGTCCTTTGGAGAATGTTCAAGCATATTTTATAATTAATGTTAATCAATTCTCTGGTGTAATAAAAATGTCTCTGGATTTTACACAGTGACATTGGGAATTGCACCATGCGTTTAAAAGGAGTTAAAATGTTGAAACCCAATGCTCACCTGTCATCTTTGATCTTCTTTTTACTTTGCTGACCTAACATCATGACAACTTTGGGTTTAATCCCCATTTCCAAAACTCTTGGACTCAGTATTGCCTATAGCTTCACACAGGATAAGGTCAGGCTTCTGGTCTGCTAGATTCTTTTGATCCTGAAATAAATACACTTGCCCAAAGACTTGTTCTGGACTCCATCCACTTCCAACTGTCCAATTCTTCTACCTGTGTTGTTTTGGATGTTATTTTTATCTGGAATTTTGAAGTCTGCAAACTCTGTAATTATGTATAAATGAAATGCAGTCCTTTATCACAAGCAAATACTTTATTTAAGGTGAGGAATATCTATAGAATAATTAATTCTAAGCAATCCATTTTTTCTTATATTGCTACACATATAAAAACTAGTACTTTATTTGTTATCATATATATTTTAGAAAAACAAGTCTTGAGAAAGAAAATATTTTTTTTCATTTGGGTATTGTATAGTAAGAAAAGGTAAATATAATTAAAAGTATTTCTTCATTAGCAAATAAATACATTAGCACTTATTTGATTTTAATTCATAATTGAGTAGAAGGTAAATTCTGTGTATTAACTTAATTTAATTATTTTACAATTGGAAATCGATTTAGATACATTTATATAGTGAACAATCTCCTCTAAGTTTAGGTTTATGTATATTAAACGATTTGTTGGTTTATTTATATTTTAGGAGCAACAGGGTATAACCTAATTGATATAGTTGCTAGTTTCCAAATATTAAATACTGCAAATGAGAATTTATAGTGCAAAATATGAACTATCATATTTTTATTTATTAAAAAGCAAGAAACTTTGCTTTTAAATAAACCATTTTGAATATAATATGTTAATAGCTACAAAAATAATTATTGAAATATCAATAGCACCTCAATCTTATACATTTTCTTTTAATATGTATCGCATATCTAATTGAAACTACTTAAAATATTCCTTTCATAATGCTCCATATAAACTGTTCAACACTAATATCGTGGTTAGAATCAGCATGTGTGTTATTTATTATTATTACTTTCCTTTATTTGTAATGTGCCAACATATTCTGTAATGTTATACCGGTGTTAAATACAAGGCAAAAACAATATTAGCACATTACAAGACCATCTAAAGTATGGATATGATCCCCAAATTTCAGATTGGGTATATACGAGTAAAGGAAACAAAACCACCACAGCCTTTTTATTAAAACTAAGTTTTAAGCTCCATATGTGATTTGTTTTAAAAATTTAATTAATTATATTAAATGGTTTTATTGTAAAAATTATCTAGGGACAACGTGATATAAATAGATATTTTTGAATATCATTTTTTTAGTACTGTTATGTGGTGCCAAATTTAGGGCTGCAGCATTTTATGTGTACAGAAACACTAGTTATAGACACAAATATCACTCATAATGGGTACATGCAAATGCTATTCATTGGCAATTACTTCTTGCTACCTATGTAAATGTGCTACCCTAGGACTGATCTTGTTGAACTAAACAGAGATAAACCACTGGAAATAATTGATCTAAAAAGAAAATACTTCAACTACTAAAAAGATCTTAATGTGTCATATATTGTGTTTTTTAAATTAATTTATTTATTTAATTGCATTTATCATATTGTGTCTGTGCTTAATACTACAGTATAAGACACATTAGGTAATGATTAAACACAATGCAAAGTAGGAATCAAAGCATGGTGACTGAATTTATTCTTCTTGGACTATCGAGTGACCCTAAAATACAAGCTCTGCTTTTCCGAATGTTCTTGATAATCTACATTATCACATTAACTGGAAATATTCTCCTCATAGTCGCTGTGAGACTGGATCATCGTCTACATAGTCCTATGTACATTTTTCTTACTAATCTGTCTTTAATGGATATCTCTTCCACCACAGCAATTGTTCCTAAAATGCTTGTGGATTTAAACTCACTGAAGAAAAGTATTTCATTTAATGGCTGTATAGTCCAAATTTTCTTTTTTCTTTTCATGGCAGAAAGTGAGTGTCTCATCTTGGCTTTTATGTCTTATGATCGTTTTGTTGCAATCTGTACCCACTACGCTACAATATGATTATGAATAAAATGACTTGTGTAAAGATCATCATTGCCTCGTGGACGACTGGCTGTATTATATCTTTAATAGACACGATTTTTACATATGGTGTAACTTTTTGTGGTCCAAACACAATGAACCACTTCTTTTGTGAAGCTCCCTTACTAATAGAACTTTCCTGCAGTGACATTTCTTTAAATAACATTGCAAAGCTAGTTGGTAGCACTATATTACTTGTAATTCCATTATTCATCATTCTTTTGTCCTATATTAAGATAATATTTGCTATAACAAGACTCCGTTCTGGAAGAAACAAAGCAATATCCACTTGTGTTTCTCATCTTATTGTTGTATTACTTTTTTATGGGACAGCTATATTTATGTATATGGCACCTAGGAATTTAGCAAGAGCTACCGACAAAATAGTGTCAGTATTTTATACAAGTATAACTCCAATGTTAAACCCTTTAATCTATAGTCTAAGAAATAGGGACGTACACAGGGCCCTGAGATTTGTAGGACGGTCTGCTGTCATCAATCAGCACAGCTAACATACAGTATTTGGTACTATTTATCTATGTATCAGTAACAGCAATAAGTCTCTCTTCCAGTACATCATCCACAGCCTCTTGAAGCTCCTCCTAGACTTCTTCGCACCATCTCCAGCTCAACATTGAGAAGACTGAACTTCTAGTCTTTCTCAATTTACCACAATTTTTAACTCTAAAATTTCCTTCACTTCAACTTTCAAAGCCCACTGTTTGGAATTTAGTTTGGAGTACCTTATTTAAGTGTGTGGTGACAGGAGTAATCTATGAGGTAATCTGTTACCATATTTGGCCATATGATCTATTTTCTAGTAAAAGAGACACTGTACTGAATAACGTGTATATTGTATACAAACCCTGCTAATGATTGTATTAATAAAATAAACACAGCCTTTGCATTTGTATGCTTTACACCATTTTTTTATTATTACAGACATCTTTTTGTTACACAGCTACCTCTACCTTTTACTTTCTCAAGAGGGTTTATCCTTGTTAACTAATGAGATTCACAATAATGCTCCTGAAAGCTTTGACACTTCTTGATGCCACATGTACATTATGTACATAGAACTTCCTTTGCATTAAAATATCCTCCTTCAGGAAGTTGATGATCAAAACCCAAAATAAAAGAATCTCAAAAGAGCAAAATAGCATATAAAATGAAAAAAATTAGAGGCTGTGTAATGTTGTTTTCTGTTCTAAAACCATTTACTGTATATATAAGTCGACCCAAGTATAAGCCGAGGCACCTATTTTACCACTCTCTCTCCAGTATTCACCTTATCTTTTTTCCTGCAGGATTAAAAGTATGTGAGCATGTGGCAGTCCTCTTTTTTTAAATGAATTGTCAAGTATGCAGGAATAATATAACAATGGATGAATTTTGCATGAATACGTATTCTAAACCATTACACAAAGCATTGTAACATGTAACATATTTGAAAGAATGGTCAACCAATTATTTTTAACAATACTAACATTTTTAATTCTGAGCTATGCATGAGTAACATAACAATAGGTCAACTTTGTATGAATCAGTATTTAAACCATTACAGAATGCTTCTTAACATTAAACTTGTAGTTGAACTGCTGGTAAAGCACATGGGTATTGAATCCAAAGGAAGGCAAACAGTAAAACCCCCCATGGAAGCTTAGCCAATAGTATCAATGGGGGGAAAAATAATTCCTTCCTGACGCCATTAACTGGCGATCAGATTACTCCCTGGATCAATCCTCTCTATTTCATTCAATTTAAAATGTTAAACAAATGATTATGCTCCTACTGACATAAACCATAATAAGATCGAATAAAACAACTTTTCATTTAAAGTACAATTGTCAGAAAATACAGTGATCTTGAATATTGAATCCAAAGGAAGGCAAACCCCCCAAAAAACATTGAAACTTCAGTCAGTTGTTTCAAAGTGATCAAAAAAATAAATTCCTTCCTGACCTCCCTGGATCAATACTGTATATTTAATTAAACATGTAAATTTAACAACAAATGGTCATCATCGTACTAACATGAATTCTGAATTATATAGAATGAAACAACTTTATCCCCCTTTCAAACTACAATTTTAACATTACAAACAGTAACTTAATGTAGTAACATGTAAACTTGAATTTTTATGAAAATGCAATATAACTGTTTTGTAGGGCCAATCATGTGAAAAGGCCACTTCAAAGATATTCCAATTTGTTTATTTTTTTGTATGGCTCAGTGGTTCCCTTGAAAAGAGCCCATCAGACTTGTAAGTTTATCTATGAGATATAACCACTTAAATTCTTGTTTTATTTTTTATTTTTTATTCTTGTAGTTCTGGAAAATGGCAGATAGAGTTTCCTAAGTGAAATAATGGTCCTCTAAAAAGACTCCCAGTGACATTCTAGTTTGTCCTGGAAGTAAAACCACTCTTCTCTATGTTTTTTACTATTTTATAAAGTTTCTTAGTGAAATAGTGGTCCTCTAAAAGGAGCCTGAGTGACATAAACTTTCGTCCTCAAAATAAAACCACTGTTCTCTATGTTTACAGTACCTTATAGTACACAATGTTTTTTGGTAAAAATGTGTCCATCCTCTAATAAATTACCCTGACTTTGGTTTTCTTTAATATTAACTTTAATTTCCTCTGGATTGTTGCATCTGGAAAAAACAAGATAGAGTTGTCCATGGGCAAAAACAGGTTCCTGTAAAGAAATACCCACAGACTTAAAAGTTTGTCCTTGTGATTTATTAATGGTCATGGCAAATGCCATGATAAAGGGAAATTGTCTCCTTTGAAGGAAAAAAGGTAAACCACTCCCACTTGGAGCCAAATCAATTTGTGATATAAAAACTCATTCATCCTTATGGGTACCAGTCCGAATTTCTTCATGTATATAGGGATCTTTTAAATCCTACAGAATTAATCTGGTCCCATTACAAAGTCCTTTTTTGGGATTCATATTTCTCAGTAGCATGACAATTGCCCATTTTTAAAGTTGCAAGAGACGTGGTGGCATTTCAGAGGGAGTTAAAGAATTGATAAATTAGGTAGAAAAGTTGGGTTCACTGTCTTGGTCATCATCCAGAACCGAATCTGCACTATAGTACAATTTTGTTGGTGAATTTAAAAATTTTGTTATTCAGATTCAAGGCATCTGTATTTATTGATGTTAATATCACTTTGTTTGCAATGTCTGAGTAATCGTCGTTATTAATTGTATTCAGAAAGATTGCCAATATTAGTGATTCTTTGCAAATCATTTGTGGTGTAATTTTCACGGTGTCATCAGTCATCTCCAATTTGAATTAGCCAATTATTGAATTCATTTTGGCCTTCAGATCTCATATTTTTTTCTAATTTTAGTTGAGTAAATATTTTCCACAGTTTACTTGTCTTTATACATGTTTCGACGATGTCAGTTCAATTTCCATGTGGCACAACAGGAAATGTTTGCTTAAAATCTCCTCCTAACAACATGATCTTTCCGCCAAATGGCAAATCATTATCCATAACTTATTTCAATAATCCATCAATACATTGCAGGGCATAACATGACATCATTGTAGCCTCATCTATTATAATCAATTAGTTGTTTTTTTTGGCTTGTAATGAATTAATTCGAATATCCAAAACTGATGTTTCTAAAATGGGAACTGGCAGTTTAAATCCACTATGCACAGTTCTGCCACCTTCTAACAAAAATGCGTCAATTCCAGTTGTTGCAAATGGTATTGCTATTTGACCCTGTGCTCGAATTCCTGATCCACCAGGGCCATCTAGATAGAAATAACATTCTTTGACCATTTCCTCATCTGTTGCATTTGTGACTGCGTTAAATGCTTGCAATTGTAATATATTTAAAGTTGCAAGTTTTTCTTGTGTTTTTTTGGTGTTGAAGCTCAGTGTCATAATCATTAAAGTAAATTTCATCTATAAATCCTTGATCAGGCAAATTAAAACTTGCCCAATTTAATCCATGAGCCAGAAATATTTCTTGGATTTCCCTTAATGCTCTTAATAGTGCAATGTGCTCATTGTAACTCCTCATTAGTCTTCACACATATGTAATTTAAATGTTTCCTACAAATCTAATGCATCAGGTACATTGCAAAAGATGCAACTTAATGCAAATTGTTCTCTCATTTGCTTTGGCATTTGACATAGTGCTGCCACTTCCAAACACCTCTCCCATTTGGTATCCTATGAAGTTTTGATGTCTTGCAGCTAATTTGAAAGTATCAAAAACTATGTCATTCACTGTGCGTAAATGTTCATAACTTTGTGCACCGGGGACATGTAAAAGAAGTAATCTTAAACTGAAAAGTTCAATGTCTCTTGGACTGACGGTATACATTCTTGGGATAATTTATGAGTATGTTATTTTCTTTGTCGCTATTGGCCATTTACGAATACATAGTGATATGGAATCTTAATGTATAAAAATTGTCTGGCCTAACTGTCCTGACAATTTAATTGAAACCAAGCAGTAAGTGTTGTTGCTCTATGTTCATTTTGTGCTAGATTATTTCTTTCATTCCCTGCAGTAAAGCAAACAAATTGACCTTGTGGAAAATGTACAGCTAACCGATACTCAGCATGTGACTGATCATGCATCTCAAATTTGAGAAGACACCACATTGCTTCTGGGGCACTGACATGGCGAGCATCTAAATAATTACAATGTTTGTCATGTAAAATTGGATTGTCTTTTTCATTTTGTGTACGTTGCACAACAACAGTTGCTCTATCATATCCTTTGTATATATATATGTATACACATATTTTATGGATTTGATAGAAGTGCAAGTCTCCACATTTATGAGTGCATTGTACTTCATCAGCAAATGTGGATTGTAGGGAACCACATATCTATTATCGACCTTTTGGCTGCTGCTAATAGTCTGCATTTGAAATTGTTTTGGGAATTCTTTTGTGCATTTTTTATTTTTCAGATATGGTGAATTTGGTTTGATATCTCCACATGGACCATGAATCATTCTGTGTGTTACAATGTCATAAAGTTTTGAATATTTTTCTGGATGTGACAGTTCAGCATTAATTACTGAATCCACTCTCTCTGCAATATTCAATGTATATTTTTCTTGCAGGATTAAAAGTATGTGTGCATGTGGCAGGCCTCTTTTTTGAAATTCAATGGTATAAACAATAGTCACACATTTTCCAAATAACTCTGCTTTGGTTATATAATGTATTAAGAAATGGAGTTTTACTTTTGCCACCAAATCTGGTCAGTCAGAATTATTTTGTCAAATTTTTACATTTTCCTTGATCTCTGGCCATTGTGGATTACATGTGAATGTAATTAATAAGTCAGGTTTTCCAAATTTTGTCACAATAGCCATGGCATCATTGTATCTTTCTCGCATAGTGTGAGGAGATCCTTGGAAAGTGTATGGTAAAATGATTGCTCTTCCAGCTGGAAGGTCTCTGTTGGTAGCCAATTCAGCGACATAATCCATCAATCCACAATATTGTTCTATGTGAAGCTTGTTTTGTTGAACTTTGATACAATTTAGATTATTTGCTTCGACTTGGAGATATGAATCAATAATCCATTGTTGTGTTAGTTTTCCCCCACATAAAATAGAATTAAAATGATTGTGAATAGCACTTTGTACCACTTGTATTCCAGCATACTATAGGGATAACTTTGCAATTGTAATTGTGGTTCCCATCCTGGCTCACCATTTGGAAAGAAAATGGGATATGTCATTGGATCCAAATTACAACTTAATATATTGATGTTTATAAAAGGTCGCTCTTCATTGCATGGATAAATTATAATATCCCACTGAAAAGGGTGTTCACCATCCTCATTTTTAAAGACCATGGCAACCTCATTTACTGTTGGTAAATTATACCGTAATTACTCTTGGCATTGGCAATTGATTTATTTGAGCATATGCCTGTTGTTCTTTTTCCACTTCTTCTAATTTTTTGTGTGTTTGAATGTATGGGTTGTTGGCCATAATGGTATCCCACTGTTGAAAGACTATGCGCAGAACACTATTTATTTTCAGGAAGCATCATCCATTGTTCAACAGCTTCCATTGTATCTAAGACATATACATTTCCTTTTCTCTCCTCCTTGTCGGTGTAAATGTGAAGTGTGGTGATAAATTTGTCCTTGAACTCTAAAACAGTAAGGACCATGTCCTGGGACATTTGATGCTAATTTAACACCCATTGAAGCAAATTAAATTGCACTGTTATAAGACCTGATTTTTTTTTAATTAGTGTATTTTGCTCATTATACTTTATAAATATTCAGGAAATGTGTGTTTTTGTGGAAGTGTTACCTTTCTTTTCTGACAGCAACTAATAAACTCTCCATCAGTTGGTCTTTCCTTTAGAAAATGATAGGTCCCACAAAACTGACAAACCACATTCATTAATCTCCAATAATGAGTGTCTACTGTTAGTGATGTAAATAAAGGACTATCTTGAGCTTCCTAAACATAGCTATCAGTACCAGTGTGTATATCAACATTGGTGTCATGTGTATCAACATTGGGTTTAACATTGGTTCATTAGGCAATGGTTCACAGACATTCTTTTGTTTACTTTTTCTTTTCTTTGAAGGTCCAGCACACTCAGTTTGTCCATTTGTACTAATTTTTCTTTTATTGGCAAGTCTCTGTCTGTCTTCTTCTCTTAGTCTTTGGGAAGTCTTGGGTGACTGTGCATCTCTTCATCTTTGCTTCCGTTCCCTTTGCTGCTCTTGTTTTCCGTTCTTTCTTTGTTTCTGCTTTGTCCGCCATTTTAATCTGGAATTATAAATACAGGCACTTTAGTTTAAATTGTAATTTTTTCTTGTATAGCAAACAACATCACCAAATTCCTAACATTGTTTCTTAGTTACCTGAAGTATGAAAGGATTAACTTCCTTTACACTTTCTGATGGTCTGGAAGTTGTATTCTTTTCTGTCTTCAAATCTGTAAGATATATTATGTATTTTTATTGTACTTACATTAGTTAATGAATCAATACTTTCATCAATGCAAAACCAAAAGACTTAATCATGTTTTGATAAAGAAGGGCATCATTAAATCATATACCTGTAATAGTGATGCAATTGCAGATAAAATGCTGCAGAGCTCAGGGTCTCTGTTCATGCAGGCCCAGTGTTCACAGAGATGAGCAAACTGTAAAATGACATGAAAAGCATTGCTAATGTTTGAATTCAATGAATTCATTAATCAATTAAAATATCATGTTTAATTAGCATACATGCAAAACGTAAAGGCCTAAGCATCAATATGAAATGTAGCAGGTGTCAGAGCATAATACAATTCTTTTAGAGTTGATCCTTTGTTTGGTTATAGCCAAAGTGTGAGCACTTAGATAATAGATCTATTTGTTATCTGTGTCCCTGAAGATGGGCACAGAGAGAAATAACAAAAAAAAAGTGTGAACACTTTTATGTGGCTAAATATTTTATGATTTGCCTCTCTCTTGTCTAAATTAATCCTAGTGTAATTGTATAGAAATTCTAAACACTCCAACTAAGGAACTAAAACCCCCTTTTATGCTTAAATAGGAGGAAAATTTAAGTTAAGTGTGGGAACCGAACAAATGGACTGAGGCATGCTCCAACCGCTCATGAGGATACATGAGCTACAGTCTTTTAGAGATCTCTATTAAAATTTTCCACAGAGCATACTTCACTTCTTTGAAAATGTATAAAATTATGAAATCTATAAGCAAGGTTTGTTTTAGAGTGTGTCAAGCAGAGGGTAATTTCTTGCACTCATGGCAGACTTGTCCAATGGTCCAAAAGGTGTGGATCAAGACAACTCAACTAGCTTCAAGATTGTTTAACAGTGCCCTGATTCCTTCAATTGACTCCTGCCTCTTAGGTATTCACAGCTCCAAGTTAAACTCTCCTCAAAATAAATAATTCCCCCTTTCCTTCCAGATTTGTGAACCCTGGCTAGCCTCTTTAGATAGTATATCACTCTTGTAAAATCCCCATAAGACGATTTGAAGCTCCATATGGTTGGAGGAGAGAGATGGAGACGATCTGGAATTTGGCATAGTCCCAAGCTTGGAATTCAAGGTAAAAAGTACTTGTGAAATATTTCTGTACTGAGAGTAATACTGCTTATTGATTACAAATAAAAAGTGAAATAGCCAAACGGACCTTTCCTCTTGTTCATTCTTGTGTATCTTATGTTTTGGTTACATATTTTTTATTATACTTACGTTACCATGTGAAGATGAAAATGGTTTATTTGTGTTATACTTGATCTTATTGCATTTGGTTGATAACTCCTGATTAACCTTTGTGGGTTCTTAGGACGTAATACATTGTAATTATTGCTGAAGGGCAATCCAGTTGTTTTATAGTTAAAACCAAAATGCTTTATAAAGTTTTTTTGGCACAAAAAAAACAACAAAAAAACAAGGATAACCAGCATTTATAGTTCCTCTTGCATGCATCTTACTATTTCTGCATATATATTTTAGAAACGTCTCATGTTTCAATTGTTGACTCTAATAATGCTATATTTCTATTATGTTATGAAACAAAATGTTGTTGCCAAAATTATGAATGTCCTTAATAAAAACTATTGAATTAAAAATTCACTAAAAACACACCTGTTTAAAAAATTGTATCACCTTCAGCCTTAATATGTACAACTGCACACTCCACAGCTTATTAACACTTACACCCACAATCTACAGTACAACACATAGACACCTCCACTTGGCTAAGCAAATTGCTTTCACACTGTCATCTTGCATTTTTCACCCTCTTGTATCACACCTAAACCCTTCGATTCTAAGTTTGTAAGTTTTCAATCTTGTGTCACAGCCTTGGAAATGAGCTCTATGTACATTTCATTTTAAGCTCAAAAACAGGGCCCTCCATTCTTTATAAAGTATTCATTTTGTTTCTGCCATGTACTCAACCCCTGTGCAGTGCTGCGGATTATGTTGGCGCATTACAAATAAAGATAATAATAATAATAATAATAATAATAATAATAATTACACTAATGAGAGATCACTAAGTAGAGAATGTATTTATGTGCCATTGTTTACTTATTCAGTCCTGTTAGACTCTCTGTGATCCTATGGAACGCTCCATCAAGTTCATTTCATTTACGCAATAAGTATTGAACCTTATAACTAAACTAAAACATTAGCATTTAAGTGTGCTAAATATGACAAGGGGAAGAAAATGAATCCAGGTCTGTGATTTTGCTACCATGAGAAAATATTTCTACAGGTTTCACTAGAGTATTAAATGGAAAATTCAAATCAATGAATGCATCAATGACAAAGAATCAGTAATGTTGAATATCAGATATCTGTCTGCACAACACCCATATGCGTTGGAGCCCAAAAAAATCTGAGGGGGGTCAACTTTACTCTTAGGACAGGAGACATGGGGTAACCCCCACCGGAATGCACCAGGGCCCTGATCTGGGGGGAGGGGGCACCTTTAAAAGCCATGCACCTCAAATACGTTGTATTTTTTTTTTTTATTCTTAATGCCCCTTCCCCCAATATATATATATATATATATATATATATATATATATATATATATATATATATATATATTATATATATATATATATATATATATATATATATATATAGTTACCATTTGCCCCCTAGAGGATAGTGCCAAGAAAAGTAGTGTAAAGAGTTTTTGACAGGAGTGACAAAGTTAAACTCCTGAAGAACTCCTAACTGGTCCAGGTGCAGCTTCACTTTAAAGCCTGAAAAGCAGACATGGGGGGCGTGGCTAATTAGGCTCTGGCCCAGGTTGTGTGCTGCTGCTAAGCAGCCAGTGCAAGCCACTGAGAGGAGCTTGCTGACTGGTCCTGTGTGGATCTACTTTCTGAACTTTGAAAGCAAACCTGAAGGAGATCACCTTGTTTACTGGGGCTGCGAGTTTTGGATGACAGAAAGGAGTGTGTGCTATTTGCAGTCACTGGACGAACAAAGCTGACAGAAAGAGCGACTACAGACTCAGGAGGTGAAGCTACAAAGGCACCAAGTAAGGAAATTAAATATTGTGGATTCCCAGGCAGAGTTGCCTAAGAAGACAAGGTCTAGGTGAGTGTGGAGCTGGCAGAGGCACTGAATGAAGGTACCAGACTTATTATACCCCAGGGAAGAGGCTGAGTGCTTGATCTGTTAGTTTGCAGAAAGTTAATATTGCAATATTAAAGGGTCTCTGGGGTGAAGCAAATGGGAGAGGCGGGCAGGCCCTATGCTTCATTCTCTATTACTTATTTAAAGACGTGGAAAAGATTTCTGCTAAAACTGAGACTAATTGGTGCCCTGGCCACAAGGTGGCACTATACCACTTATAAGAGACTGTTTGCATCCTGGCCACAAGGTGGCACTATCCCACCTATAAGAGACTGTTGTATCTGATCCACAAGAACTTCCCTTACTTGGTGCCTTTGTAGTTTCACCTCCTGCGTCTGTGGTCACTCTTTCTGTCATCTCTGTTCGTCAAGCGACTGCAAACAGCACACACTCCTCTCTGTTGTCCAAAACTCGCAGCCCTAGTAAACAAGGTTTTCTCATTCAGGTTTGCTTTCAAAGTTCAAAATGTAGATCCACACAGGACCAGCAAGCTCCTCTCTGTGGCTTGCACTGGCTGCTTAGCAGCAGCACACAACCTGGGCCAGTCCCTAGTCAGCCACGCCCTCACCATGTCTGCTTTCCAGGCTTTAAAGTGAAGCTGCACCTGGACCAGTTAGGAGTTCTTCAGGAGTTTAACTCCGTCACTCCTGGCAAAAACTCTTTACACTACTTCACTTGGCACAATCCTCAAGGGAGCAAACGGCCACAATATAATATATATATATATATATATATATATATATATATATACTTATATATCTATATATCGTTGGTCACGCAATGTTAAAAATTGTGGGCCTCGCAAAGGCGATCATAGCGAGGACCGCACAACTTTAAGCTGCCATGAGCACTAAAGGAGTTAATTGCAGGGCTCACAATGAGCACCGCAGGCGCTCATCTCAAGGCCTGTAAGACTTAGGCTGCAAACTGGTAGCAACAACCCGTAACACTTTCACGATGCTCTCGAGGCACGCAGTTTACGCTCTTGAGGGGCAACATTTTTTCATCCGGGTAACTCGAAAGTTCACCAAAAAACACCAAATAATTATAAAAATAAGTTACACACTCAAACACAGCCCACGGGGAGAGCCAGGGCGCCTGTGAGTGTGGTTGCAAGTTAATTTTAGGCATATTTTACTCGATCAAAAATAGGCTGAGCGAAAAGAAAAATGGGGGCCGAAATGCAGTAACACTTAACCGAAAGCCAGTAACACTTAGACGAACAACGCCAGGCACGCAGGACTACATGGGGGAGATGCACCAAAGGCGCTCATTGCGGGGCTCATTTTGAGAGCCGAATGTGATCATTGCAAAGCACCAAACGTCCTTGTTGGACGGCGCCTGCAAGAAGCAGCAAGAGCCCGTAAAGTAGATGGGGGAGAGGCTCACAATGAATGCTGAAGGTGCTCATTGCAAAACAAGTGCCAGGTTGCAGGGGCCTCATAACGAAGCCCCTAAAGTAGATGGGGGGGGGGTCAGGCTTGAATGAGCTCCGAAACAGAATTGTCAGGCTTAAAATGTTATTCCCATCATATTTGACGGGCAAGTAGCATGTATATAATGACCGTATATACTCAAGTATAAGCCGACCCGAGTTTTGAGCCAAGGCACCTATTTTACCACAAAATACTGGGTAAAATGAGTGACTCGAGTATAAGCCGAGGGTGGGAAATGTGCTGCCCCCTGTGTACCTTTTGTGCCTTGTGTCCCCCTCTCTCTCCCTTGTCTTTTCTCCCCTCTCCCTTCCCTGTGTCTCTTCCCCCTCTCCCTTCCCTTTGTCTCTTCCCCCCTCCTCAATCTCAACCTCCCTCCTCAACCCCACTCATCATCCTCAACCTCCCTCCTCATCATCCCTCCTCAACCCCCCATCCTCATCCTCAACCCCCATCAACCTCAAGCCCCCTCCTCATCCTCAACCCCTCATCCTCAACCCCCCTCCTCATCCTCAAGCTCCCTCCTCAATGCCCCCATCAACCTCAACCCCCTCCTCATCCTCAACCCCCTCCTCAACCTCAACCCCCCTCCTTATCCTCAACCCCCCTCCTCAACCTCCCTCCTCAACCTCAACCCCCCTCTTCATCCTCAACCCCCTCCTCATCCTCAACCCCCTCCTCATCCTCAACCCCCTCCTTAAACTTCCTCCTCATCCTTTACCTCCCTCCTCATCCTCAACCTCCCTCCTCATCCTCAACCCCCCTCCTCAACCTCAACCCCATCCTCATCCTCAACCCCCCTCCTCAACCTCCCTCCTCAACCTCAACCCCCCTCCTCATCCTCAACCCCCTCCTCAACCTCCTTCCTCAACCTCAACCCCCCGCCTCATCCTCAACCTCCATCCACATCCTCAACCTCCCTCCTCATCCTCAACCTCCCTCCTCATCCTCAACCTCAACCACCTCCTAAACCTCCCTTCTCATCCTCAACCCCCCTCATTCTAAACCCCCCTCCTCATTCTAAACCCCCCTTATAATACCATTCTAAATACCCTCCCTCACTTACCTGCTTACCGGTATATGCTAATGACATGGTGCGCATGTGACATCACATGCGCGCCACATCATCTCTAACCCCCCGTGTCTTTTTCCCTCCCCCCTCCTCATCCTCAACCCCCCCTCATTCTACCCCCCCTCATACTACCCCTCTAAATAACCCCCTCCCCTTACTTACCTGCTCCGGCCTCAGCTCCTTCCAGGTCGTGCCATGTCATTAGCATATACCGTGTGCCGGCACCCGGTATATGCTAATGACATGGCGCGCATGTGACGTCACATGCGCACCACATCAAGACCCGGAAGGAGCCGAGGCCGGAGCAGGTAAGTGAGGGGGGTTATTTTGAGGGGTAGTATGAGGGGGGTTTAGAATGAGGGGGGTTGAGGATGAGGAGGGGGGAGGGATAGAGAGACACGGGGAGATGAGAGACACGGGGGTAGAGAGACACAAGCAGGGGTTAGAGTGACGCGGGGGTGGGGGGGTAGAGTGACACGGGGGG
This sequence comes from Discoglossus pictus, assembly GCA_027410445.1. NCBI lineage: Eukaryota > Metazoa > Chordata > Amphibia > Anura > Alytidae > Discoglossus > Discoglossus pictus. The sequence goes on along the minus strand of CM050165.1, from coordinate 441,661,765 downwards.
GCGGGGTGGCGGGGGGTTCTCGAGTATAAGCCGAGGGGGCCATTTTAACCTTAAAAAAAGGGCTAAAAAACTTGGCTTATACTCGAGTATATACGGTACATATATATATATATATACACACACATATACATATGTACCAGATACACAATCAGCACAAATACAAACAAGTAACTTTTAGGCAGCTAAAGTAAGTAGCTAAAGTAAGAAAGGCTTTATAATGTGCTTAAGTATTGGGGCAGTGTGGATTGAAAAAGGCTCGCAATGAGCACCAAAGTTGCTCATTGCGAGGCGTGAGATAAGCGCTGAAGGTGCTCATCATGAGGCCCACACAACTTTTAGAAAAAGGCTAACCATGAGCGCCTAAGGTTCTCATTGCAAAGCCCGAATGACTTCAAAAATGGCTTTCAATGTGCGTCAAAGACGCTCATTGTGAGGCACAAAATTAGCCATCATCGCGAGGCATGCATAAGGCTTTGTAAAAAAATACAGCTTTAATGTCTTTCATTACAGCATTCAAAAAGTTATGTTGTTAACGGCAACCATTTTGTTCAAGCCTGTAACTCAGCAGCCGTTTGGGGTCCAACAAAAAAAGCAAATTAATTAGAAAATTCACTTAAAACCTCACACACACACAGCACCGGAGAAGAGGCCAGGACCCTGTAAGTGAGGTTACAAGTTAATTGGACATTTAGTTGGCGTATTTTTGAGGTCTCTGATCGGCTAAGCGAGGAAAGAAATGGCGGCCATAAAGATGTAAATTTGAGAACAAGCCCGTAAATAAGAAGTTAGAGGTAAAAGTGAGGGTCTCTGTGAGCACCGAAGCCTGTGTGACGTACATATACTCACAAAATTCAGCAAAGTTGCAAAATAGAGTATGCACAGGGCCTTTCCCACTTAAACCAATGTTTTTTTCTCAAGTCTGTCACCTATATATACTGGACAGTTTCCAGATCTTTCTTACTTTCTAGTCAGATGATGAACAGTGTGAATGGACATTTTCTGTGAACATAATTTCTGAAGAGATTGTTACCTTTTAAGATTTTCAACAAAGAACTTGACTGAAAATAGGTGATGTATAATTATTTATTTATTAATTAATTAATTATTCATTTAAAGAAATATTATATTACATTAGGGTAATAACTATATTTTTGGGATAATGTCATTTATGAATTGATTCTTAGCTCTTTAGGTATTTCAATTGTGCTAATTAAATATAATACCTAATATAATTAGTTTTTCATTAAATAATTTATTAATCATAAGAAATTATATTAAGTTATGCTAATTAGTATTTTTGGGGCTTACAACATTTATAAATAGATTGTTAACTCTTTACGTTTCTCATTTCTCCTAATTAAAGATAATAGCAAATCGATAATTATTAATTAATTAAATAAATAATCATCAAAAATTATATTAAATTTTTGAAAACATTTAATTTACAAAATGTTGTAATTGGCTGAAGGCATCTGCACCTTGTGATTGGTTTAAATAGATTGACAGGTGCATTATCCAAACAGAGTGGGATTTTGGGGTGTATCCCTTTCTGATTGGCTCACACATTGGCGCCTTTTGATTGGGTGAAAATGCTGTCTATCAAATTCAGCCAATCAGAAGGCGCCATTGCCTATTATCTTACGGAAAAGGCTCTAGAAAGCTCATTAGCGCCTGGGATCGCCGTTAGTTTTTTTTTTTTTTTTTTTAGAGTCTGGATTATTTCAGGGTGGGGCAGAAGAGGAGGAGGCCAGGGACACCGCGGGGAGGTAAGTACTATGTAATTTATATTTATTTAATTTGTTTTAATGTTTATGTCTGTTGTACTAATGTAATGTTTTTTTTTTTTTTTTTAACATGGGCCGCGCCGGAGAAGAAAAGAAGAAGGATGGGGACATGCTGGAAAAAGGGGGGTAGAATATTTATGATGTTTATTTATTTTCTGTAAATGTGTTGTACTCATTTTTTTTCCCATAGGTTGCTGATCTCAAGGGACATCTGCACAGGTAAGTGGTCTTAATTATTTTAGCTTAGAATTAGGGTTTGTATGTAGAGATACCATTTATTGTATGTTAGATAGGGGATGTATTTTAGATAGTGAGGATTTATTATATATTAGATTAGGGGATTTTTTACTTAAAAATGATGTATTTTATATTATATAGTATTGTATATTAGTTTGGGGGATGTATTTTAGATACATAGGATGTATTGTATATTTGATAGATTGGGTGATGTATTTTAGATAGATAGTATTGATTGTATGTTAGATAGGGTATTGTATTGTATTGTATTTTATTTGTATTGTATTGCATGTATTTTATGTATTTCCTTTTCAGGTGTGTCATTTTTTTTTCTGTAGTGTGGGGGTGGGTTGTAATTTTTTTTATTTTTCTGTAATGTTCCTTTTTTATTTTTTGTGACTTAGTTTTTTTTATTTTATGTAATGTAGATTTTTTATTTTATGTAATGTAGATTTTTTATTTTATGTTATGTAGATTTTTTATTTTTAATGACTAGTTTTTTTTTCTGTATTGACCCCCATGAGTGACAGGGTTAATTATGGGTTTATGGGTGTCTGTATTGACCCTCATGAGTGACAGGCTTATTTAAGTGCTTAGGGGGGTCTGTGTTGACCCCATGAGTGACAGGGTTAATTATAGGTTTATGGGGTCTGTATTGACCCTCATGAGTGATGGGGTTAATTAAGAGCTTATGGGGGTCTGTATTGACCCCCATGAGTGACAGGGTTAATTAAGGGTTTATGGGGGTCTGTATTGACCCCCATGAGTGCCAGGGTTATTTGTTGACTTATGGCGGTCTGTATTGACCCCCATGAGTGACAGGGTTAATTATGGGTTTATGGGGGTGTATATTAACCCCCATGAGTTACAGGGTTAATTAAGGGTTTATGGGGTCTGTATTGACCCCCGTGAGTGCAAGGGTTATTTATTGGCTTATGGGGGTCTGTATTGAGCCCCATGAGTGACGGTGTTAATTAAGTGCTTATGGCGGTCTGTATTGACCCCCATGAGAGACAGGGTTAATTATGGGTGTCTGTATTGACCCTCATGAGTGACGGGGTTAAATAAGTGCTTATGGGGGTTTGTATTGACCCCCATGAGTGACAGGGTTAATTATAGGTTTATGGGGGTCTGTATTGACCCCCATGAGTGACAGGGTTAATAAGGGGATTATGGGTGTCTGTATTGACGCCCATGAGTGACGGGGTTAATTAAGTCCTTATGTGGGTCTGTATTGACCCCCCATGAGTGACTGGGTTAATTAAGTGCTTATGAGGGTCTGTATTGACCCCCATGAGTGGCAGGGTTAATTATGGGTTTATGGGGGTCTATATTGACACCCAAGAGTGACCGGGTTAATTAAGTGCTTATGTGGGTCTGTATTGACCCCCATGAGTGTCAGGGTTAATTATAGGTTTATGGGGGTCTCTATTGACCCTCATGAGTGACCTGAGTTCCACTGTTGGGTGAATCTTATTCCAGGCATTTTAACAACTGAGTAGTTCTTTTGAAACACTGAACACAGAAATACAAACACAGCATGAACGGATTTCCTGTATATAGGTTGTGTTTGAAAGGAATTGACAAAACAGAGGGATTGTGTTATAGAACAGTTTGAGCAGTATGTGGTTAAAGCGGTAAATCTCGGACGATGCAAACGCAAATAAAAAACGATTAGCAGAACTCAACAAATTAGAGCATATATAAAAACTGAACAATGAGAAGAGTTGGCAGAGTGGTCAGTGTCAGATGATGACTCAGACATAGTTGAGCAGACAAAAGGGGGGGGGGGGGCAGCAGCTGCAGCAGCTCGACCCATTGTGACTCAGAAATAGATGTGAGAGATGAGACAGAGAAAGGGGTCAGGTGGAAAATGCTGAGTCTAGAGATCATGAATATGCAGCATTGGGGCAACAAGTATCAGAGGAGACAAGATCTTGGACTGAAGGGGAATTAACTGACATTGGCACCAAATAAACACAGCAACCTTCAGAAGGATTGCTTGCATGGGTATTGAGAGTGTGGGATCTAGGAGGGGATGGTATTATGTTAACTAACCGGGGTCGATAGGATTGGAAAATGTGGCAAAGAAGAAATGAAGAAATGAAGCAAGATGCCAGGGTACTCCTTTACATGAAACATGCTGGAGATACCAATGAATTGCACAAATTGTAGACTCCCCCATTGATTTGGTTGACACACCCCATTGGACTTCTCTTAGTGAAGGATTTACTAGACTAAATTAAATGGGTTGTTTTACAGGGGTGACTTAACACACCAATTAAGGAGGGGGAGGTGCAAGGATTGATGGTTGATTGGAAGGGACCAGACATGTCCAATTTTTCCCCTGTCATGAAATAAAAATTGGTGCAATCTGCCCCTGATAATCTTAGAGCTACTTTGTTCACCATACTCAGTGCTTTAGAAGTGAAAAAGAGTACAGTATATGAGGCAGCCATTTTATTGGGAGCTTTGAGAGAAATGGAAGTAAAGATTGAAAAACCTTATAACAGACAGCTGGAGCAGAAAAAGACGGGAAGCAGGCTTAAAACTTCCTATAGGACTTTCCATGGTCTGATCTGATCAATAGTGGAGTACGGAAGGAGGACATTGATAATAAGTAGTGATGTCCCGAACAGTATGCCCTGCAATTTTCGCATGTTCGCGTCCGCCGCGAACGGCGAACATATGCACTTTTCGGTTCGCCCCCTATACTTTATCATTGAGGAAACTTTGAGCATCATTTATTTTATTTTATAATTTTTTGTGTGTAATCTATGCCTGCCTGCCAGCGTGTGTGTGTGACAGGCTAAAACCTAACAGCTTATATTGCATTTATTTTCACTACTCATACCTGGAGGTGTAACATACATTGAAAACAACCATTTTTTTCCTGTAATCTAATTTCAGTTGCCTGCCTGTGTCAGGCTCACAGCTTATATTGTGCTCAGTGACATATTTTTTTTTTTTTTTACTGTAATAGATTAAATAGTAATTGCCTGCCTACAGGCTTGTGTGTGAAGCCTATTTCATCTACTCTGCCAACTTTTGCCAGTGTACAGTGACACTCATATCTGATGGCACATTAGATTGCACGCGCAGTGCCCCAAATTTGAAGTGGGAGGACCGACCAAGCTTCTTTTTCCATCTCCCGCTTCCAAAAATCCATGCCATATACACGTCCCCTGATAGTGGACGTAACAGGGATTAAACCGATAGGAATAGTACTACTTAACAGTACACACCTTATAATAATGCAGACAGAGGCAACGCGTATAATCTTCCATGCTGTGCAGTGGAAGCCCCCAGACTCTGACCTGTGTATAATCTTCCATGCTGGGCAGTGGAAGCCCCCAGACTCTGACCTGTGTATAATCTTCCATGCTGGGCAGTGGAAGCCCCCAGACTCTGACCTGTGTATAATCTTCCATGCTGTGCAGTGGAAGCCCCCAGACTCTGACCTGTGTATAATCTTCAATGCTGTGCAGTGGAAGCCCCAAGACTCTGACCTGTGTATAATTTTCCATGCTGGGCAGTGGAAGCCCCAGACTCTGACCTGTGTATAATCTTCCATGCTGTGCAGTGGAAGCCCCCAGACTCTGACCTGTGTATAATCTCCCATGCTGTGCAGTGGAAGCCCCCAGACTCTGACCTGTGTATAATCTTCCATGCTGTGCAGTGAAAGCCCCCAGACTCTGACCTGTGTATAATCTTCCATGCTGTGCAGTGGAAGCCCCCAGACTCTGACCTGTGTATAATCTTCCATGCTGGGCAGTGGAAGCCCCCAGACTCTGATCTGTGTATAATCTTCCATGCTGTGCAGTGGAAGCCCCCAGACTCTGACCTGTGTATAATCTTCCATGCTGTGCAGTGGAAGCCCCCAGACTCTGACCTGTGTATAATCTTCCATGCTGGGCAGTGGAAGCCCCCAGACTCTGGGAATCTGAAGGAGGAGTCAGAGGAGGAAGGTGGCTTTGAGGAGGTGGAAGACCAAACACAGCAGGCTTCCCAGGGGGCTTGTTGTCACCTTTCGGGAACCCTTGGTGGCTGGGTAGAGGAAGAGATCTGCAATGACATCAGTGAGGACAAGGAATGGGACATGGCTAGCTTGGTATCCAAACTTGTGCAAATGGGGAGTTTGCGGTTTTGCAAAGGGACTTTTGCGGTTGTTTGTGGTGCATTAAACGGGGAGATTGGTCTGTTACTGTGAAGCGGGTGTAACCCTTACACTACCTGATCGATACAACATCATACCTGATGTTTTAAAGCATGTTATTCCAAACAATTTAGGAATGTTAAAACCAGACTCTGCATCAACTATGTAATTTTCGTGGGAGTTTTGCCATGGATCGCCCTCCGGCATGCCACAGTCCAGGTGTTAGTCCCCTTGAAACAACTTTCCCATCACTATTGTGGCCCATTGAAGTCTATGGCCCGTTCGCGAACATTTGATGGAAGTTCGGGTCCGCTGTTCGCAAACCGAAAATTTGATGTTCGCGACATCACTAATAATAAGCCAACTGCTGTGCTGTTGCAGTGCTGGAAACAACTGAAGGCAAAAGGGGTGTTGAAATCAGCCCCATCCAAGAGGGCGTCGCTTAGTGACATCGAGGACGTCATGTCTTCTGACCCACCCACTCCTTCTGATGGCACCTTTTGACACCTCACAGCCAATGTCAAAAAATCCAAGCTCTTTCAGAGCTTCCGGGAGCAAGCCAGGGCCTTATGCTAAGATTTGGGAGGAGGAGTTTGGTGTGCCACTGCCACTCCCATTGGAAGTCGGAAGATCTCCTGCTTTAAAAATTGTGTACAAAAAAGCAATAAAACCAGGGGATCCATGTCCATAGATAAAAGTAACTGTACACAGAGAGAGACAGTCTCCACATGTTATCACTGCATTGCTAGATTCTGGGCAGAGGTTACTCTTTTACATAGAAAACCAGACTGTCAACATGCGGCTATTGTAGCCATATAGGGGTTGGGAGGAAAGAATATTTAGCTACACGTGCCATTCTAAAGCTACAGTTTGGAAATGGTCCAATTTTCAAAGCCTACGTGCTAATTTCAGAATTAGAAGATAACATACTGGGAATGGATGTTTTGAGAGGACAGACTATTAGAACTGGCTTAGGTAGATTTGTGTTTGGAATCAGGATATTTCAGGTGTGTGCTGCACTGCCCATAGTGAGAGGAAATGCTAAATGGACTCCTCTCAAGATTCCTCCTCCAGAAGTGCCAGTAAATCTCAGACAGTACTGTTTGCAAGGAGGACATAAAGAAATTGCTGAGACCATTCAAGCCTTATTGTAATCAGTGGTTATACGTTCCGCTGTAAGCCCGTTTAATGCTCCTGTGTGGCCTGTGAAGAAATCAAATGGTAGTTGGTGCATGACTATTGATTACAGGGGACTCAATAAAAGAAGCAGATCAGTTATCCAAAGTCTGTGGGATACAAATGGTGGGAGTGCATGAGGAGAAGTTATTAGACGATCCAGAGAGCAGTCTCAGCCTAGACCAGGATCCTCAACAGGAAGAGCTCACTCTTTGGGCCCATCAATATAGTGGACAAAGAGGAGCACAAGGTACCTATGAGTATGCTAAAACAATGGGCATACCCATATCCCTGATTATGGCTAGGGACATTGTTGCAAAATGCCCAGTGTATACAGCAGTTAACCAAAAGAAACATCTTCAAGCTCCTGCAGGCCACATTTATCGAGGGACTAAACCAGGACAAGTTTGGCAGACTGATTTAATTGGTCCTCTGCCTATGGGACCTGGGATTACAATATGTAACCACAGCTGTCGATACTTACAGTGGTTTTTTGATGATACTGGCCTCTAAATCAGCAAATCAAAATGCAACATTAAAGCTTTTACATAAAATGACACCAGCATAAGGATAGCCAGTTGAAATACAGTCTGACAATGGTACCCATTTTAGTGGACAAAGGGTGCAAGAATGGGCCAAACAGTATGATGTCAACTAGATCTTTCACATTCCCTATCATCCACAAGCACCTGGCTTGGTCGAAAGAATGAATGGGTTATTGAAGCAACAATTGTGTAAACTGACTCAGGTTGGGTGCCTGTATTGGACAAAGCAGTTTTTGAGCTTAATCAAAGTGTGGTGGGGGGATGGTCTCCATATGAGAGTATTCTATATGGCAATCAAGAGACAGCTGAAATGGTAGTGGTGGTAACTCATCACACACAGTTAACTCAACAAGGTATAGATACAACTGTTCCTGAGCAAGTGTCCCAGTGCTTGTAGGTCCGGTCCAAGCCTTCATAGTGAGCACCACCATAACTGAAATCTACCCACCAGCCCATGTATATTTCCTTCCTAATACAGAGGCTCAAAAATAGCTATGTGGAAATCTGATATCTAGTGGCAATATGGTTTCCTCCAGGTGCATGGGGTGGGTGAACTGGAACATGAGTTATTGATGGAGGAGGAGGTAGGGCAACTCATTTTGGTACCCAAGACTCAGACGTTACAAACAAACGTACCAGTGGTGGGGACACTTGTATGGATAGCCCCTTCTATCAGAGATAAGCTTGCTAAAAAGACACAGGGGGACGTAATTGCAGCTGGACCAGGGGAAACATTTCTTGTTTTGTATCAAGGTCAAACTAGCCCTGTCTATGTTCCTTCCTACAGGTTGATACCTACCTATCTGATACTGATTCCTAACTATTTGTCTTCAACAAGAATTCTGGATACTGATATGCTGTTTCCTTCCTGCCTGTGGTACCAGGTATGAGACTCACAATACTCACAATAGGAGTGGTATGTAAGTCTGTATTAAGAAAGTGACTTGTTAAATTGTGGACTACTCCCTGTCAAGGCGACCAAAGGCTTGTTTATTAAATGAAAGTATGCTATAATCATTTCTAAAACTTCCTGTTTATGATTTGCTATAAATATGGGGACCTTATCAATCTACGTAGACTTTAGTTTGATATATGAATATTTACTAAGAACTTTAAGGTAAACATTTTTTAATATATAATTAAAAAATTTAATATCGCCACGAATGAAAAAGTATCTTGCCTATAAATTCCTCTGCAGATAATAATAATAAGCCTATATCCAAAATGGAATATCTTTGAAGGAGTGAAGTATTACCGTATATACTTGAGTATAAGCCGAGTTTTTCAGCCCGTTTTTCAGCCTGAAAAGGGCCCCCTCGGCTTATATTCGAGTCACCCATGTCTCTCCACCCCTGTGTCTCTCCACCCCTGTGTCTCTCTTTCCCCTTGTGTCTCTCCACCCCGTGTCTCTCTTTACCCCCCGTGTCTCTCTCCACCCCCGTGGCTCTTTCCCTCCCCCTCCCTTATCATCCTCCTCATCCTCAACCCCCCATCCTCATCCTCAACCCCCCATCCTCATCCTCAACCCCCCCAGCCTCAACCCTCCATCCATCCTCAACCCCCATCCTCAATCCCCCTACTCAACCCTCCTCCTCAACCCCCCTCCTCATTCTAAACCCCCCTCCTCATCCTCAACACCCCTCCTCACTTTACCCCTCTAATTACCAGCACCTCTCCCTTTCCCCTCACTTACCTTCCATCAGCAGCAGTTGCTCCTCCGCGCTCCTTCCGGCTATGTCGGGTCCAGGCATATGCTAATGACGTAACATCACATGCACATTACGTCATTAGCATTGGTCCCGATACAGCAGGAAGGAGCGCGGAGGAGCGGAGGAGTAGCTGCTGTTGGAAGGTAAGTGAGGCGAAAGGGAGAGGGAAAGGTAATTAGAGGAATAAACTGAGGAGGGGGTTGAGGATGAGGAGGGGGGTTAAGGAGGAGGGGAGGATGAGGAGGGGAGGATCAGGAGGGGGGTTGAGGAGGGAGGGGGAGGAGGGGGGTTGAGGAGGGGGGTTGAGGAGGGGAGGATGAGGAGGGGAGAATGAGGAGGGGAGGATGAAGGGGGCGTTGAGGAGGGAGGGTGAGGAGGGGGTGAGGGGGGTTGAGGAGGGGGTTGAGGATGAGGAATGGGGTCAAGGAGGGGGATTGAGGAGAGAGGTTGAGGAGAGGAGTTGAGGAGGATGAGGAGGGGAGAATGAGGAGGGGGGTTGAGGAGGGGGAGGTGGGATGAGGAGGGGAGTTGAGGATGAGGAGGGGGGTTGAGGAGAGAAGTTGAGGAGGGGAGTTGAGGAGGGGGGTTGAGGAGAGAGGTTGAGGAGAGAGGTCGAGGAGGGGAGTTGAGGAGGGGAGATTGAGGAGGGGGGTTGAGTAAAGAGGTTGAAGAGGGGAGTTGCGGAGGGGAAATTGAGGAGGAGGGTTGAGAAGGGGGGTTGAGGAGAGAGGTTGAGGAGGGAAGTTGAGGAGGGTAGGATGAGGAGGGGGGTTGAGGAGAAGGTTGAGGAGAGAGGTTGAGGAGGGGGTTGAGGAGGGGGTTTGAGGAGGGAGAATGAGTCAGAAGGGCGATGAGGGTGGATGAGGAGGGGGTTAAGGAGGAGTAGGGGGGTTGAGGAGAGAGGATGAGAAGGGGGATTGAGGAGAGAGGATGAGAAGAGAGGATGAGGAGGGGGTTGAGGAGAGGATGAGGAGGAAAGTTGAGGATGGTGGTTGAGGAGGGTGATACGGGAGGGGGAGAGAAAGAGACGTGAGGGAGAGGGGAGAAAGAGACACAGGGAAGGGAGAGGGGGAAGAGACACAGGGAAGGGAGAGGGGGGACACAAGAAAAGGGCACAGAGGGCACACAAGAGGAGGACACAGAGGGCACAAGAGGGACACAGGGGGCAGCACATTTCCCACCCTCGGTTTATAGTCGAATCACTAAATTTTCCCAGTATTTTGTGGTAAAATAGGTGCCTCGGCTTATACTCGGGACGCCTTATACTCGAGTATATACGGTAATTGCTACAAATGTATAGTATGTGCAACACTGATACAATGGGTGAAAAAATTTGAGAGAATGTATCATAATTATTATATGCAAGCATGGATGTATATCCAGTAGTGTAACTATGAACTAAAAGCATTGGAATATTATAATTGAACTCTAAATAACAAAAACAGCATAAATATAGCTATGTTTATAAATACCAGCGCTTAAAATAGAATGTGATGTGAGAGAAACTAACTAAGGTGAGTGATATACCCACATAATACACACATAAACAATAAAATGTATGTCCCTCTCCCTTTGTGTCTTTTTCCCCTCCTCTCCCTCTGTGTCTCTTCCCAGCTCCCTCTGTGTCTCTTTCACCCTCTCCCTCCTTGTCTATTTCCCCCTCTCCCTCTATGTCTCTTTCCCCCCTCTCCCTCCCATGTCTATCTCCACCTCCCCTGTGTCTCTTTCCCCTGTGTCTCTTTCCCCCTCCCCCTTTGTCTCTTCCCCGTGTCTCTTCCCCCCTGTGTCTCTTCCCCCCTCTACCTCCTGTGTCTCTTTCCCCCTGTGTCTGTTCCCCCCTCCCCCATTGTCTCTTCCCCCTCTCTCCTGTGTCTCTCCCCCCCGTGTCTCTTCCCCTTCTACCCCCTGTGTCTCTTTCCCCTTGTGTCTCTTTCCCCCTCTCCCCTGTGTCTCTTCCCCCCCCCCCCGTGTCTCTTAATTTAAAAATGAGGCACTTGCTATTTGATTTTAAAATTATTTCTTAAGAATTTGTAATTCTCATTTATTGATATTATCTCCTAATAAAATGTATTTTATATTCTTGTAGTTATTATTTATAATGTGTTATCATAAATCACATAATTTATAATATTAATAGTAACCATATTAGCATTTGTTACTAATTAACTTTCAATTAATTATATAAAGGCTTCATTTATTTCTTATATGTTATTATACATTTTATACTTTGCTGAACATCATTATATCAAAACGTATTATTGATCAATCATTAATTAATTATTACTATAAACATGACCACTATTATTCATCAACTTTTTAAATAAAATTATTCATAACCAATTACTGTGGATGCCTCTTATATAATTTCCTTAGTATACAGCATTATATATATATATATATATATATATATATATATATATATATATATATATAATATGATGACCTATATAATTTCCTAGTGGTTAACACTAAATAATATAAATGGATAAAGTTTTAATGGGGACATTAGGAAGAGTAAATAAAATCGAGGAAAAAATGCCGGTAATATATTAAAAAGAAGGGGTGTATTATTCCTAAAGTTTTAAATAAATTTCAATGGGTGTCACTGTCCCACAATATTATGGGATATAATTAGTGACAACCTAATTTGATACGTAAAGAGAATAAATTGATGTTATTATAATGGTTGGGCCTATTATTAATATAGCAATAGTATCAGAAGTATCTATGATACATTTATGCAGGCCTCATATGCAAAATATTTGCTAATCATCGGTATGCAATAAAATAAATGTATTATTCTATGTAGGAATGGGACACACTTTTTTTTTAAAATAGTGCAATAAATACAAAAATAATTAAAAGCAAAAAGACAAAAAAGGGAAAGGAATGGTGCATATGAATACGCTGTACTGGAGTATACAAGGGAGAAAAATATGTATATATATATATATATATATATATATATATATATCTAAGGATGCATACATATCACCTTTAACATCATTAAACCATAACACAATGTTTGTGTGCAGAAAAAAGAGAAAAGAAGCATCACTTATATCCCTTGCTTGTATTTTGTATGGAGAGAAAATCTCTGCTAGTACACCTCACATTGACTTAGGTTAAATGCACCATCCCTCCCTTCCTCCCGATGGTTCGTTTCACCCCATGTATTGGGCTTCCTCATGGGCCAGGAAATAGTAAAGATTGTAGCCTATTTAAGGTCTCTCTTCCTGGTGTGCGCATCACGTTGATCACATGACACGCGTTAGCGTATGACGTCATCACGTCTATTGAATCTGACCAACTTTATTTATAAAGTGGAACAGACAACAGGTTCTACTTTAGAAATTACATACCCTAAGCTCTACTGCGTACATACATGACAATACCACATACACTAGCAATTCCTGAGACTATATACCAGACAGGGAACATATTTTATTGTTCTCTGTGAGAAAAATATATATAAAATTAGTATTTCTTTCACAGCATATATATGATAATGGGATAGATGTAAATGTAGCAATTTGATATACTGCATAAAATAAAATAAAAAAAATAAAAAATAATAAGAAACTTTATAAATAATATTAATTGGGTAAGAGTAAAACAAAAAAAGGGGAAGAAGATAAGACAACCCACAGTACTCCCTCACCCCCTGCTGCAATGAGCACCGTAGGTGCTGATCACGAGGCCTGCACAACTTCTTTTCACCCCCGGTGGTCATTGCAAGGCTCCTCCCGGCTCTCCCCCTAGCCCCCCACAGCTTGTATGACAGTGTCTGGAGGAGACATCACACATAAGGGGCGGTGTTTCCCATGCTGGGAGCAGACAGAGGTGCTACTCACATATTCCCTGCACAGAGCCTGACCTCCTGCTCCAGATACCATGGATGAGCTGGGGTAGGATAGAGAGGGGCAGAACTAGAGGAGCTGGGGCAAGAGGGGCAGAACCAGAGGAGCTGGGGTAAGTAGAGCAGAAACAGAGAAGCAGACCCAAAACTAGAGAGACTTTGAGATCTACATCAGGACACAGAAAGAGGGAGCCCGGCAGAGAAGGTAAGAGCAGATTGGTCACTATACCACCTGCCCCTGGACCCTGCACTGTATACACCAAACCCCTCTCTATATAACACTGTATGTAACACCATCTCTCTCCTGCACCCTGCTCTGTATATAACACCAGCACTCTCATGCACCCCTCTCTGTATGTAACACCAGCACTCTCCTGAACCCTGCTCTCTATATAACCCGAGCACTCTCCTTCACCCCTCTCTGTATATAGCACAAGCACTCTCATGCACCCCTCTCTGTATGTAACACCAGCACTCTCCTGCACCCTGCTCTCTGTATAACCCCAGCAGTCTCCTGCACCCTGCTCTTTATAACACCAACACTCTCATGCACCCATCTCTGTATGTAACACCAGCACTCTCCTGCACCCTGCTCTCTATATAACCTCAGCACTCTCCTTCGGACTGCTCTGTATAACACCAGCACTCTCCTTCACCATTCTCTGTATATAGCCCCAGCACTCTCCTGCACCCTGGTCTGTATAACACCAGCACTCTCATGCACCCCTCTCTGTATAACACCAGCACTCTCCTGCACCCTGGTCTGTATAACACCAGCACTCTCCTTCACCCTTCTCTGTTTATAACACCAGCAGTCCGGAGAGAGGATCAGAGAGCAGAAGGTCCAGCCCTGAAGCACAAGTACAGGAAGAGAGAGACAGAAAGAGTCCTGCCTACTGGGGAGGGAGAGGGGGGAGAGACACAGTGGGGGAGAGACACAGGGGAGGGAGAGAAGGGGGAAGAGACACAGTGGGAGACAAGGGGGAAGAGACACAGAGGAGGGGGAAGAGACACAGGGAAGGGAGAGGGGACATAAGGGGGGAGAGACACAGGGGAGGGGGAGACACAGTTGAGGGAGACAAGGGGAATATACACAGGGGGGAGAGGAGGAGGAGGAAGAAACACAGAGGAGGGAGAGAAGAAACTAGGGAGGGAGAGGGGGAGAGACACAGTGGAGTTAGAAGAGACACGGGTGAAAGGGAAGAGACACAGGGGGGAGAGGGAGGAGAGACATGGGGGAGAGGGGGAGAAGGGGGGAGAGTGGGCACAGGAGGGGGAAGAGATAAAGGTGATGGAGTAGGGGAAGAGACACAAGGGAGGGAGAGAGGGGGAGACACAGAGGAGGAAGAGGGGTGAAAGTGGGGTGAGATTCAAAATCAAGCCGTAAACGAATGAAAACAAAAAGTAAGTCTGGCCCTTTGATTATCTTATCCTGAATGGGGTATACCATTCTTTTTGGAAACTGGATATATTGATATCAAAAAATTGATCAGCTTAGTAAAGTTATTGCGTATGCAAGTAAGACATTATCACCTGTAGAGGTAAAGTTTAATGATTGTGAGAAGGCTTTATTTGCTACCGTATGGGCCCTACAAAATTTCCAAAATGTTATCCAAGGTGAGAAAATATAGTAGAAATGGCTCATCAACTATTACAATACATTAAAAGTGAAAAAAACTAGAGCTTGTAATTTATCAAATAGCCGTATAACTACCTGGACCTTATCCTTACAAGGATGGCCTTTGGAAATTAGATATGCACAACATAAGAGGAAACCAGTACCCCAGGGGTTAGCTGATTTACATGATTGTACGGCCACAGATCCTCTTAGAGAAAACTGATCAGAAATGGACCTTAGGGAGGAATACACATTATCTCCCCATAAGGTATATGAAGAAGTATTATGTAAAACTTTACCCACAGTTTACGTGGATGGATGTGCAGATCATGTAAATGATGGTGCAGATAACAAATTAGTTGCAGAAATTAGTAATGTATGGAATGATAATATCCTATTCCACCCAAGAATGATAAAATAGGGCCCAAGACTAGTCAAATATCAAAAGACATTATTAGAGCTGGAAAAAGTTCAGAGAAGGGCTACAAAACTAATAAGGGGAATGGAGGGGCTAAGTTATGAAGAAAGACTAACCAAATTAAACTTATTTTCACTAGAAAAAAGGCGTCTAAGAGGGGATATGATTACCTTATTTAAATACATCCAGGGTCAATATAAGGCTTTGTCAAGTGAACTTTTTGTAGCAAGAGATTTTCAACTGACAAGAGGACGTCCTTTGAGGTTAGAGGAAAAAAGATTTCACCTTAAAAAAAGAAAAGGGTTCTTCACAGTTAGGGTGGTTAAACTGTGGAATTCTCTACCAAAGGAGGTGATAACAGAGAATTCGATAGACAACTTCAAAAAGGGGTTAGATATATTTTTGAATAAAGAGGGCATTCAAGGCTATCCTAGATAACTAGTGAAGGAATATTGATCCAGGGAGAAATTTGATCGCCAGTTTCTGGGGTCAGGAAGGAATTTTGCTTTTTTTTTCCTTATGAGACAATTGGCAAAGTTTCAATGCGTTTTTTTTTCTGTTTGCCTTCCTCTAGATCAATTAACAATTAATAATAAATAGTCCACATTAAAAAGATCAACAGAGATCTAAAAAGGTTGCACTTGATGGACTAACTCTTTATACATCCTCCAATACTATACTATTAATAATTATTTAATCAACAAATTAATTAATAACTAATCCGCATATTGCAGATCAGAGGAGATCTTAACAGGTTGAACTTGATGGACTGAAAGTCTTTTTTCAACCTTAATTACTATGTAACTATGTAAGAATTGGTAGCAGTATATCGCACTATCCAAACCGCAATAGAGTATGATATTAAGGAATTAGTGATCATTACTGATTCGGAATATGTCCATAATAGTTTCATAGAATACTTACAGGTATGGAAACATAATGAAATGAAGTATGGAAACATAATGAAGTGCCTGGAAGAAACATGCTAAATTAATACATACTATTGATGAAATGGTAATCTCTAATGGAATGACCATATATTGGAAGAAGACAAAGGGCCTCTCAGGTAATAGGGCATAGGCGCTCATCCCTATGACCGTGCACAACTTAGGCAGTGAGCGCCAAAGGTGGAGATAAGCGCCATAGGCGCTCATCTCTACGACCTGCGGAACTACCCATTAACAGAAATCTCAATTAGACAATTCAGAATGCGAGACCCGTAGCAGTTTGAAAAAAATTGTGTGGAAAAATTATTGCCCGTAACACTTGCAAAAACGAAAGCAGGACTTAGAAAAATATAATACGACCCGCGGCAGTTAGAAAAAAAATATAATACAAGGTCCAAAAAATACAAAGGTAACGGCCGAACCATGAACATACAAAAACAACAATGACACAAAGAAAATTAAACAGATTGTTAGCTCTTCCCAATATTGCTTGCTGCATATATTAATTACAAATAGGTAAAGTATATTAATGTATTATTTTATTAATTAATTAATTATCATAAAAAAATATATATATATATAAAAAAAAAGGACCAGGGGAGAGGATCACAATGAGCGCCAAATGCGTTCAGCTCAGGATTTGTAATGAGCACCGAGGGTGCTCAGAGGAACAAAAGTACAGGGGAGAGGCTCCCAATGAGTGCCAAAAACAATCAGCCCAGCCCTTGCAATAAGTGCCAAAGGTGCTCAGACCACCAAAAGTATACGAGCAGGGAGGCTCGCAATGAGCGGCGAAGGCGCACATTTCGAGCAACGGGATGAGTGACGAAGGCGCTCAGCGTGGGGCTTACAATGAGCGCCGAGGGTGCTCAGAGGACCAAAAGTAAACCATTGGAGAGGATCACAATGAGTGTAAAAGGCGGTCAGAATGTGGCTCACAATGAGCACCAAGGGTGTTCAGAGGAGCAAAATTACATGAGGGGAGGGGCTTGAAATGAGCGCCAAAGGCGATCAGCGCGGCCCTTGCAATGAGTAACAAAGGTGCTCAGACCACCAAAAGTACACAAGCAGAGAGGATCGCAATGAGCGCCAAAGGCGCTCAGCTCGGGCCTCACAATGAGCACTGAGTGTGCTCAGATAAGCAAAAGTGCTCCAGAAGAGAGGTCCACAATGAGCACCGAAGGTGCTCAGATTACCAAAAGCCTTACATTGTGTGGCAAACAGCATTCCCAGCCTTACAATTTTATTGACCAAAATTTTTTGACGGGCAAGTTGCTAGTATTTTATAATCATATACAAGATCCAACTAAATCTCCTCTGAGTGAGATAGATGTTGCAGGTAAAGAAGTCCTGAGAATTTTAATGAAATTGAAAACCCAATTTAGCATCTTAGATGGATTCCTTATGTGTACATCTAAGAATGGAATACCACAATGGGTAGTTCCTACTTTATATAGAGGCCTAATGTTACAACATGCCCATGATGCCCCAACATCAGGTCACAGAGGTGAGAAGATCACCTATAAAATACTCAGCATTTTTGCATACTGGCCCCACATGTTGAAAGATGCACAAACATATTGTCAGGGATGTTTGGTATGTCCCCAGTGTCAACCTAATACACCTACCCATAGAGCGCCTATTCAGAAAAGAGGGATGTATATGCCCTGGTCAGATATCCAAAAAGACTTTATTGGTCCAGTAACAACATCATCTAAGGGTAATACATATATGCTAATGGTTACATGACTATTTACCATGTGGGTAGAGTGTCGTCCGGCTACAAATTGTAAAACGTAAACTGTTGCAATGTTATTAATTAACCAGGTTTGTTCTTGTTTTGGTTTACCACTATGAAACGGGTCTGGTCGAGAAACTCACTTCACTAGTGAAGTAATGAGCCATATGTTGAGAATCTTAGGGTTTAAAAGGAAGTTGCATACTTCTTATTCCACTGCCTCTAGTGGTAGTGAGGAACGGTACAACCAATCCATTGTTAGTATCTTAAAGAAATTTGTAAAAGAATCAGGTCAAGATTGGGAAATAAAATTACCTTTAGTATTAATGGCTATAAGAGCTATGCCTAGTACTGCAAAAAAAATGTTGCCATTTGATTTGTAGACTGGGAGACATATGGTACTCCCACAACACCTTATTTATAGAACCAAAGACCATACTTTGGTGAATGCTTTTACAACCCATCAATATATAGAGAATCTAAAGAAAAACTTGCAGCAGGCATTTGCTTTTGCTCAAAGAAATCTAGAGAAATCTGCTTTAAGTACTATAACTTATTATGATCTAAAGACATTCAAAAAGGAATATGAGATCACAGATCAGGTGTATCTGTATAACTTTCAACAAAACCAGATGAAAGAGAAAAAGTTTCTTCCTTTATGGAAGTTACCTTATCCTATTGTTGATAAAATCTAACCTGTTGTGTAAAAAATCCAGATTAAAAAAAATGGTGAAATGGTTGAAAGATGGGTTCACATTAATCAAATAAAAAGTTGTCATCCAAGATCACAATTAAGAATTGATGATATTTCTGCTGAATAATGTGATCTTAGATACCCAAGTCTAATGAGATTGTTCTATTTTTTTATATTATATAGGATATATTATTAAAACTTTTTTGTTTTTATTTCCTTATTGAAAAAAAAAAATAAGAATTAGTAATTAAGAAAGAAAAAACAGCCTTGATCTGGGTGATGCTGATCCTATGCCAAGAGGTCCGAATGGAACCTATTGTGAAACTGGGCCCTTTTCCAGGAATTATTGTCTAAGATTTCTTTGAGTATGGATCACAAATAATGATTGAAAGATATTTCAATTTACCCAATTTTAAGATGGAAGAATATATGTGATACTATTTCATTAACAGTTAATTCTGAATCCATCGGAGCATTAAAATGGAAACAATGGAGCTTTGTGTTTTCTTGAAAGAGATACAGAAAGAATTGAAGTTATTATAACAACATTTAAAGCTTTAACAACTGTTGAACTTATTGTAAGTGTTATACAATAAACTTTTAACTCAAAGAAGAGAAATTTAGATTTTTATTGATTCTACATTCTCATTATGACTGAACATACATTTGGTGATGAAAAGAGGGCATGTATAAGCCTAACTCTAATGGATGTTTATTATTATTAAGAAGAAGGTTATAAGAAGAAGTATAAAAAAAAGTCATATTTACAACTATAATAATATCACATGCATCATAATTATTTAAGAGACGGGGGATATGTTGAAATGTTTATATATTTTTTTTATTTTTAATATATATATATTATAGCTTAGATACATCTAACTAGATATTGTTCATTAATGATTTCTCTGGTTGGGAAAATACTTTTTTGTATTTTTCCTGGGTAGACATACTATTGTTCCATGTTCTGAATACACATTATCCAAATGACATTCTTTAGTAAATTGGAAAAGTTCAATTTGAGGTAACGTTATTGGAATGTGTACTCCTTTACATTTTTATGGTTAGAAGTCCAGAGGTAGTTTGGCCAATTAGATAAGGATGTCTACAGCGATACTTTCACAGAACATACATTTGTTTTTTTGGTATACATAACTGACATTCCTTATCACCAACCTGCTAACCATGTCTTGTTATAGTGTTAATGTCAAGGGCTCATTAGTTTATTATTTTATTTAAACTCTTTGTTGTAATTTGAAGCATCAAGAGCTCCCTCTTATGTTCTAAGAAATTAATTGACACTTAATTACCTCTAAAAAAAGAATACATCCTATTAAGAGTTAAATATTTTGTGACATCATTAGAACTTCTGATTGGTTGCCAAATACATAGCCTAATTGGAATTTCTGATAATTAAGATAGAGAAAAAAAAACTAACATAGAGAGACACACGCTTGGAATATACTAGAAATATATTGTACACACATCTTTAAGAAGAGAGGCATTGGTCCAATAAAAAAATAACTTCAGACAATTTTTGGATCTAAACGATTTGGTGGAACCTAATCATAATTGGTAATGTATATATTTGATTCAGATATTTTATGATATAACTGGGAACCACTATCATAATTTATCTGTTTATTTTACTTCTTATTCAAAAGTTATTAAGATTTTGTTTGTTATTAAAATATATAAATCCATATATAAATTTTGATGCATATCTCTTTTATCTTTTATCTTTTCGACCAAAACAGATACATTTATTTTATTTTGTTAACTCATCAATTATATCATAAAATACATTACCATAATTGTGTTATACTCATAGATACAGTTTAATATTTGCGTAATAGTAGTACATAAACACTTTTAGCATTGTAATTTTATTATAAATGTTATTATGCTAAATTTATAATTGGTTTATTTTATTGTATTGTTCTGGTTACCATATATAGGTTTTATTGTATATGAATTTGTGGTAAATTTACATATTTTATATCTTTGAGATATAAATCTTAAATACATTATGTTTAACTGAATAGTAAATACCATGGGCCTCATTCTATTATCGGCCGCAGCCGTTGCGGGGCCGCAAGGACCGGCCGCAAGCTATTCGGCTATTCTATTCCCTTACGGCCGGATGCTCCGGCAGGCTTGCGGCCGGTGCCTTGCTATCTCTTGCGGCTGCTCGCGCCGGAGGAAAGCCTTTGATCTAAAACGGCCGCAAGAGATTTGCAATTCAATTGCTCCGGGAAACCTCTCTGCAAGGCTAAAAGCGAGCCGCAGCTTACTTGCAGGAAAGAGGTCTCGCTAGCACCAATTAAGCACATAAAATAGCTCAAATAAAGCCATCCTGCACTTTGAGAAGACTATAAAGGGATTTTAGGTGTTAGGAAAAATAGCACATAATTATCCTGTACTCAAATCCGTAAAATATTTTATTTTTAATATCCATAAAATATCCATGTAAAAAGTCCAGAGTGCTTGGAGCACCTCAGACACACCCACGCCGCAGCCGGAAAATAAAGAGTTAATTTGAACTCGGGTTTGGGCAGATGTGCAAGCTTGAGAGTGGGTTCCTTTTAATCCTCATGTCCCCCAATATGATCCCTAGCATTTACAGAGCTGTACAGTGCAGGCTTGAATTTATTTTTGAGTTTTTATATTTCACAGATTACGGCCGGTTCCAAGATATGCGGCCGGCCGTAAAAGGAGATCCTTGCGGGGCCGTATAATAGAATCGCGAGTTAACTGAACCCCCGCAAGGAATCGCAGCCTTACGGACGATTTACGGCCGATAATAGAATGAGGCCCCATGACAATAATGCTTTGTAAAATCTGATGTGTTAATTTGTTTTATCTGGTTGGTCTTATTTTGTTTTAAATACAATTGATTTGATACATTTTCTGATAATAAGATTAGTTTGACATTGTTTTTATCAATAAATGTTATTTTATAAAGAGGAATATGTGTCCATAAATAGATTTTGAACTCAAAAAATATTATTCTAATTATTTAGAAACATTTATGTCATTAATAATTCTGACACTAATCTTTGGAATTCCTTGTCTTGCTCCACTAGACTATTCTCCTGCCTCAAATCTTTAAAAAAAACAATAAAAACTTGTCTATTTTTAAAGAAGCATATCACTTTCAGCCTTAATATGCACAATGCATTGTACCTCACCCTACTATTCATCACTCATACACTTTAGACTGTAAGTTTGCAGGTTTTCAAACTTGTCAGGTGCTTTAGGTTAAGCACTATGTACGATTGATTTTAAGCTCAATAATATGGCCCTCCATTCTAGTGCAATGTGTTAAATTGTTTTTAACCTGTATCTACCCTGTATAGAGCTACAGAATATGTTGATGCTTTACAAATAAATGATAATAACAATAATAATAATAATAATAATAAATAGTCAATATTATAACTTTCAGATGTATTATCAGGTGAAAACTATGTAGTTAATGTTTTTATTCAAGCATCAAGCACCAGTGTGTCTAGCAGAGAAAATGCACCTAACTTCTGTCTTGAGGAAGGCCTCTTCTATTTAACATCTGCAATTCCAAGTTTTTGGAGGCCCCAACATTTTAAATCTTTCTTCAAATCATACATCAAAAAATGGTTAGCTAAAGCTATAAGAGTTTTTCCTTTGTCGATACCCTTTCTACAATTTCTAACATTGCTCAGGTGCTCTCCCAATCTTTGTCAGAGCTTGTGGCTTATCATACCTACATATTTTTTACCGCATGGACACTCAAGGGAGTAAACGGCACTCACCAAGATGCATGTCGTGACCACCTGGATTAATGGACCCTTTTGTGATGACAATCGGACATTGAAGGAATTTAGCCCATGTGGCTACCTAACTCAAAGGACTATATCACTTTGGATTATGGACTAAATTGGTATATGAAGTTGGGCCCAACACCCCTGGTTGTATGCCCTGGGCCTCCAAGAGCACTTTTCACAAAGTCATTTGAGCCTAAAGGACTCTGGGTCATTTTGTAATTTACTGACATTTATTCCATGTGCAGAAGGTGTTTTGGGTTGTAAAAACTCAATTGGGCTAATACAAAATATGTTTGGTTAGTACCACTTTAAGGGTGACCACTACGTGCATTCAGAAGCCAACTGTGATACCTAGTTAAATGCCCGCCCCAGGGCCAAGCTATGGTCCTGATTGGATTTAAACTCACATGAAGCGGTGAATTAGGTTCCATAGGCTTCTGTGGGAGATTTTAAAATATGATTAAGCCATCAAGTATTGTTATCAAGGTTATCAAAACAGCAACTGAAACACTTATTTCAATAGACAAAGGTTAAGTGGAGTAAAGTGCTCTGCAAATGGAACACCTTACTTTGTCTTCTGATTAACCATAAATTAGGTAATACTTGACCTTAGCCATTGTTCCTGAACACCAATTCAATCTAATAGAAGCCTGATTGTCTAAAACTATTGCGGAAGTCCTGCTGGGCCCCAAAAATTCAGTACACCCCGGAGCTGCCTCAAACCCTCTAGCCAACTCCCTTTGAGCTCAATAAACCCCACTATCCTTGTCTGGGTTCCCTTAATAGCAGAAAGCCTGTCAGTGATAATCTAAGACTCTCACACCACAGGTTTATGTTGCCTATATGAAATAAGATCCAGACCCTAACTCAGACACTCTCCAACCTCTACATTGTCTAATCCACCACTGCTATGCTCAGATCTTGCCCTGAGGAAATTATTAACTGGGACTGTAGACCCATTGGCACCTAGTTGGTTAAGGAGACAGGCTGGCACCAAGTCCGTGGAAACAGACCTGAACCACATGTGTTATTTCAAAGAGGGTATGAGATGTTCAATGAGGTGTCAAACTGGTGGTTACCAAGATAAGTGAAAACACTGCTTAAAATGTGTACTGAAAAATGAAGTTGATGTTCTGTTTGGAATACATATGCACAGTGCGTTTCATTTAGAGGGAGAGTGTTTATTATTTTTTTAATCAAAAATTAATTTCTGCAACTTGTCACAGTACTAGATAACTTGTCCTGAAACTCTGAAACGTAGCCCTGCAACAAGGAGAATCAGCAATCTATACAACCGCATGTAGGATTGGTCGTCTTGGAGTTCTCAAGCCCAACAAAGAGAGGGTTGAAACTTTTCATTTGGTTGTAGTTCTAATTTTTCTTGAACAATGACTCCTAACAATAGCAACTCTAATGGTAGTTGACCTCTCCCAAGTAGCCTGGTTAAGGTTGCCTAGATGTTTACAGAGATTATCGTCCTTTCTTAGGACATTAATGTGCCTATTCAGTATTCCTAAGATTTTTCTCCATTGCTGATTAAAGATAATGATATGACTATTTAAGGTACCTAACACCAGTTTCATAGAAATTAACAAATTGGAAATCTAAAAAAAACACTTTTATTATAATTTGACCACTGCACTCAATAATAATAATAATAATAATAATGCATTTAGGAGTGTACAGCTATGTAACATATCCAAACACCAAGCACAGGAAGAGGGGGGCCTATGGTAAGGGATTGCATTGAAGATAAGTCCTATGATCTCGGTGGATCCTCCTGCCTGGAAGGCACTAGTAGATATTGAAAAACGTTTTAAATTTCCTACAGTAGATAAGGGGAAACAGCAAAAGTTGGATGTGTGTATGCTAGTAAAAAAACATTAATCGCTTATCCTTATTGTCCTTATTCATGTTCATACTAAGTAAACACTTCTGCAGATATTGCAGCAAAAATCCTAATAATATTTGCCATTATGTTTTTCAGTCTTGTCAATTAGTTTTATTCCCAGTCTTGCAATGTGTCCAAGATGCAGAGATATTATAATACTTAAGAGACATTACTAATAGTAAGTACATAGCTATTACTTCTCTTGTGCTCAGAAGATCCCTAAGGGGTCCAAAGTGCATTTTTTTTTATTTATATCTGCAGACAATGTGTCAAATTTATAAATTCTGTTCATATTTATAACAGTTATTTAAACATGTTTACATAAATTAGATGACAGCAATTAGTATTATTATTATTACTGATTCGTCTACTTTGTTAGATATTTTGCTTTTGGAATCTGATGGCTTTATAAATGAAGATATTTTCTGAAGACCCTATTCATGTTTTCTACAGACTTAAAAGTACTATAGTACGTTATGTGTATTACATTTTTCTTTATATTGTAATAATATAATGCAAAACTATATTACACCTTCAGAGATATTTATTTTTAATTGCAATAATGAAAATAATGATTCAGTACTAATAAGTGTAAGTATTAGGATCAGTATAATAAATTGCAAATTTTCATTTCAGGCATGTTGAGTATATATAAAGCATATCTTGTTTTACTTTTTATTTCATATTAAAATATATTAACTAATAGTATTTACTGCATTTAGTATGTTAATTTTATAAATGCTTGCATGTGTGATTACTAAAAGAAAAGAAATGTGAAGATCTGTTAAGAGTGTAATTCTTATTATTCTTAAATTCTTAATATTTTGGAAAGTACTATTCAGCAGCAATGATATATTTTATAAGAAAAAAGAAAAAACTTATAAGAAAAAGTCCTTTACTATGTTTTGCTAAAGAGCAGGATCATAATCATTTACCTTATAATTACTAACAAAGACTTCTAGAGTCTTAAGTGTTTATTTATGTATGCATTTATATACTTTACTAAATTAATTATTTTATTTCCACCACTATATCACTATCCATATATTGTAGCTTCAACCTGCTCTATTTAGGGGACATGTGAATTATTGTATTTGGAACCAGGAATGTGGTTTCCATGTTGATCTTCATAGAGTAGGGCTCATTTGTTCAATAAGCTTATTTTAAATATGAAGGATGTATTACATATTAACATGGAAAATTACCATTAGAACCATGATTACCCAGTGCTAATTACCATAGTAGTTGGAGGCACCTCAATCACATAAAATCTAAACATTATATTGCAAAGCTATGTGTCAATTATTTGTGTTGGTGATACAGAAAGTCTGAGGCTAATTTTGAAAAGCATACAAAATATTGTAAATAATTAAGAAAATAATGACTACCACTTAATGACTACCACAAGTCTCATCTGTCCATCAGTTCTTTTTGAAAACTAACCACTGATCATTTAATACAGATTCAACCTTTAGAGAATATTGGCCAAAGTCTCTTGGGTGAGTATATATTTTTTTATTTCTTTATGTGAAAGTATTAATCTAAACAAACATAGTAAAATATTTGAAAACATTAATCTACACAAAATATATCAAGGGTAACATGATCTTTGCAAATCTATCTACAGAATAAGATATCGCTATTGATTAATTATGATGACAAGTGGGAACCACAGCCTGGTTGTAGAATTTGTTCTTCTTGGATTGACAAGCGATCACAATTTGCAAATTCTGTTTTTCCATTTGTTCTTCATAATCTACATGATCACAATATCTGGGAACGTCCTTCTCATAGTCGCTGTGAATCTGGATCATAGATTACATAGTCCTATGTATTTCTTTCTCACTAACCTCTCATTCATTGACATGTGTTACACAACAGTAATTGTGCCTAAAACACTTGTGAATTTCCTGTCACAGAAGAAAAGTATTTCCTTTACTGGATGTTTAATACAAGTTTATTTTTTTCTGTTCCTTGTTGAAAGTGAATGTTTTCTTCTCACTTTCATGGCCTATGATCGTTTTGTTGCAATTTGTAATCCCCTGAATTATAATGTGGTTATGAATAAAATTACCTGTTTCAAGATGTCCACTTTTTCATTTATGGCTGCTTGCACAATATCTTCTGTAGACATGTTCTTCATATATCATCTTACCTACTGTGGTCACAATGTAATTGACCACTTTTTTTGTGAGGCTCCATTACTACTGCAACTATCATGCAATTATAGCACTATGAAAAACATTGTGCAGATAGCTGGAAGTGTCATCTTGCAGTTTGTTCCACTTTTCTTAATTAGTTTTTCTTATATTCGCATTATCGCTGCTGTAATGAGAATACATTCTGGAAGACTGAAAGTTTTTTATACTTGTACTTCACATCTGGTAGTTGTGGCCCTTTTCTATGGACCAGGTATTTTTGTATATATGTGGCCAAGACATTCAGTTACAGCTACAAACAAACTGGTGTCCGTGTTTTACACAGTTGTTACCCCAATGTTAAACCCTTTAATTTACAGCCTGAGAAATAAAGATGTGCACAGAGCTCTGAAAGGGTTAAGACGCCCTATCATCATCTAATGTGTCTACATATTCCAGGATACAGGAACACAGAAGTCAGTCAAAACTATTTTGCATTCACTTGTTCAATTATATAAGTATTGATCATTGTTATAAGAATAATTAATAAAGTACATTGTTTCTACTATCATTTATGTACAGCTATTACAAATTTTAGCGAAATGTTTAAAATGTTAGCCTCTTTTTATCTCTTGTTGGTTCTGAAGAGCAGCAGTTAAGAACTTTGGGACTGGTGCTCATCCCAAGGCCAGCTGTTGAGAAGCACTGTAATAGACAATGTAATATATACAAAATAAAAAATGTAGGACCTATATATGCGAAGTTGCTGTATTACCAAAATATAATTTGTATCAATTTCCCTAGTTATTAAGGACTAAGCAATTCACTCATTTTTAACATATAAACAATAGGTATATTCAGGGAAACAAAGTATCTGCATTTATTATTATTGTTATTAATACTCTTTAATTGATATTTTTTCCTAGATCTATTTATAGGTTTTAAAAAAAATGGAGTAAATGAAAATATTAATGACAGCAATTAAATTAAAAAAAAACAAAAAAAACAAACATGAAGCAGAGAGGATTTGAGATACCTATGGTCTATAGATTGTAGACATTATTGGTGTCTAGGTTCTCTAAAAATTCAATTAAATATTCAGAGCTACAGACAAATCTTGCAGTGGCTCAAGTCATGCCTACAATTCACTGTCTCCTTCTTCAGCAGCTCTTCATCTCATCACACCCTTACTGTTGGTGTACCAAAAGTTTCAGTCATAGGCCCTACTTTTCTCCATCTATACATCCTCACTTAGAACCCTAATAAAATATTTTTGAGTTCAGTATCACCTGTATGCAGATGACACTCAAATCTACATCTCAAAACCAGATCTATCCCCTTCTATTTAAAACATCTGCCTCTCAAGTATATCCTCCTGGATGTCCACCACCTCAAATATGCCCAAAACCAAACTCCTAATCCCCCCCTCTACTTCAGCCTTAATCCCTCACATCTCTCTCACTGCTAACAAGGCAATTATCCCTCCCACCTCCCAAGCCCGTTGTCTTGGGGTTCTACTGGACCCTGCCCTCTCTTTCATTCTTCATATACAGTCACTAACAAAATCCTGCCTGCTTCATCTCAAAAACATTTCTAAAATACGTCAAGAAACAAGATACAACTAAGATTCTAATACATCTCTGATCATATCTCATCTTGACTACTGCAACTCCCTCCTTGTTGGCCTCTTCATCACCCACTTGTCACCACTTCAATCCATAATGAACGCCTCCGCTAGACTTATCTACTGTACTCAACGTTCAGTGTCTGCAGCACCTCTCTGTCAGTCACTCCACTGGCTTCCTGTACCCTCCAGAATACATTTTTAAATAATGACCCTAACTTACAAAGCTCTCAACAACAGTGCACCCCCTATATCTCTGCTCTCAGCTCCAATTACTCCCCAACCTGCCCTCTTCATTCTGCTAACGACCTTCTTCTTTTTTTTTCATCTCACAATAATAAAATAACATTTTGTTAAGTAGAACAAATCTCAATCAGATATGTACCAAATGTTCTTTTACTATATCTGAAATATTAGTTCAAACCAATGTGTTTACTCTCTTTAAAATTTTCATTATTTAATATTAATTTATTTTCCTACATTGCAAACAACACTGAAATCACAATATTAAAGAAAGAAATATACCTACAGCTGATAATCGTTTTCTTCTGTTTCATTCTGGCTTTGAATAACTTTCATATGTGCTTCACACTTGTCTGGAGAGCTCACAGTAAAAAATAGAAAATTGAGTATTGGGCCCCTATTCAATTGCAAGCCCATAGTTTACGTTATACAGGCTTTAAACCTGCTTGAAAGATGAAAGGCTTAGCTTGTTACGATTTTACCAATCGCATGGATTTTGAGCTTTTAAACCGCAAATCGTTTGCAGCTACCGAAAATACATTAATTGAATAGCAAATTAGTTTATGGGCTCCATTAAGGGCCCCAGTAACTTACAATTGCAGAGTAGAATTATGTGAAGTTATTTTGAAAGTATTGTGAAAGAGTTATCCAAGGGTTTTTTGTGATCCTCAGTCTCTGCAAAGCTCTCTCCCTCGGACTGCAGGAGTTAACTTTCCTATTCATGTGATTATCTGCACCTGATTGTATGGTCTGTTGACTAACCTGGAGAAAAATACACACAGGGAGATAACAGCCAGCATTTAATGAGAAATAGAATGGACCTGGATTTTTAAAACTACTAGGACCTTGACAGTCAAAAATGACGGGAATAACATTTTAAGGCTGGAAATGCTGTTTGCTACCCAATGCTAGTATCTCCCCCTCTTACATGTTTTTTTTTTAAATATATTTTTAAAGTTTGCATGTCATAATCCATATGCATGAAAAACTGCAACAATAAATTGATTTAGTAGTTAATGTGTTTATTCTTATAACATGAAACTTGTATAGTTATATCTTTCAACAACTCAGAAACCTAATTTTCATAACTTTGTAATATTATTTATTGTAACCTATACATCAATATTATAAGAGTGTGTAACTTTTGTTTGAAACAATATGTATATTGTAAAGCATTACATGTTTTATATCACATGTGTAAATGTTTATATTGAAGCAATTATACATTAAAAGATAAAACACACTAAATACATACATTTAAACAAACCATCCAATTGAGAAATGGAATCAATGAAACCCAGAACAACTGGACAAATAAAGTCCAAGTACATACATGACATACATTAAAACTCATAAGTAGATACAATAAAAGTACTAACTATATATTTTTAATGAACCCAATAAGTATTAAATTGTACAAACATCTTTTATGCTTTAAGATGGATATTAACAATTGTTGTTTTTTTGTGCTTTGTCAAGTTTTGTAAAGGAGTGTTTCCTTTAAAAAAAAAAATTGAAGTTATTAGTGGTTCCTCTAAAAAGAGCCCATCAGATGAATAAGTTGTCTTTGGGATGTAACCACTGCTGTACCTTCTGTTTTTGTTGTTGAAATAGTGGTCCTCTAATAAGAGCCGAATAAAATTAGTCCTCGAGATATAACCACTGTTCTGTATCAGTATAATTGTTTATATTTTGTTTAGTCCTCGAGATATAACCACAGTTCTGTATTTGTAATTTTTGTGCTGTTTTGTAGAAGGACAGGTTTTTGGTTAGGCTTGTAGTTCTTGAAAATGTCACGTCGAGTTGTCTATGTGAAATAGTGGTTTCTCTACAAAGAGCCCAACATACATTAAATTGTGTCTGTTCGATGTAACCACTCTTTTTGTTGTGTATGTATTTATTTTTTAACAGACTCTGTTTTGTCGTTATCCTTAATTTTGGGAATTTATAACACCTCATAATAGACAATATTTTTAGTAAATACTTGGCCATCATCTAATAATTTACCTTGACTTTTCATTTTTTTTAATGAAAACTTTAATTTCTTCTGGATTTTTGCATTGTGAAAATGCCACATAGAGTTGTCCATAGTCAAATACTGGTTCTTCTAAAAAGGAGAAATTGTCTTCTTTGAAGTACAAAAAACAAGATAGTCTCACTTGGAGCACAATCAATTCTTGGTATATAAACTGGTTCACATTTATGGGTACCATTCATAATTTCTGCATGTATGAAATGGTATCTTAAATCCTGAACAATTAATCTGGTCCCACTACAAAGTTCTTTTTTAAGGGTTCATATTTCTCAATAATATGACAATGGCTACTTTTTTAAATTGCAAAACATGGGGTGGCATTCCTGATGGCCTTAATGAATTTATAAATTCAGTTGTAAAATTTGCTTCACTCTGTTTGTCTCTGTTTGTCTCCAGCCAGAACAGAATCTGTACTGTAATCATTTTTTTCTATTAATTTTAAAATTTAATTATTGAGATCCAAAGCATCTTTATTTTTGGATGTTAATATTACTTTCTGTGCAAGCTCAGAAGAATCATCTGTAGTTATTCAATTTGGGAATACAGGTGATATGAGTGAATCTTTGCAAATCATTTGCGCTAGTATTTCAACAGTATCATCAGGTAAATAAGGTATTTCATCGTTTTTTCCTTCGCCCATTTTAATAAGCCAATCATTAAATTCATTTTGGCATTCAGATCTCATATTTGTTTCTAATCTAACGTGTGTAAATTCCTTCAATAGTGGACTTGACTTTATACATGTTTCCACAATGTCTGTGCAATTTCCACGGAATAATCCCAGGTAATATTGGTCTGAAATCTCCACCAAATAATATGACTTTTCCACCAATAGTCAAATCATTACCCTTGACTTGCTGTACAAAGGTCCGAGGTAGGTAATAAACGATCAATACATTGCAGAGCATGCAAGACATCATAGTGGCTTCATCTATGATAATACATTTGGATTTCTTAAATGTATTTGCTTCAGATGATTTCATTCTAATATCAGACACTGATGTTTCCAAAATTGGAACTGGAAGCTTAAATCCACTATGTACTATAGTAGTGCAGCAATTCCAGTTGATGTAAAGGACAGGCTATTACACCTTTACCTCTGATAGAACTCATCAACAAATTATAGAGATAAGTTTTTCCAGATCCACCAGGTCCTTCTAGTAAAAAATAACGCTCTTTGAGCAAGTCATCATCTAGTGCTTGTTGTATTACATTGAAAGCGCATTTGCAATTGCAAATCATTTAAAGAGGGAATTTTTTCTTCAGATTTTTGTTTTTCCATATCAGAGTCATAGTCCTCGAAGTTCATATCATCTATAATTCTTGGATCTGGGAGATTAAAAGTTGCACAAATTAATCCATGACATAGAAAGACTTATTGCATTTCCATTAATGCTTTAATTCAGCAACAAACCCATTATAACGGTTCAAAAAGTCTTCATACATATTTATTTTAAATGCTTCCCACAAAGCTAATGCATTAGGAATATTGCTAAATATGCAAATGTATGCAAACTGTTCCCTTATCTGCCATGACTTTTTACACAGAGCTGCTTCTTCTAGACATCTCTCCCATTCTGTCTCATCAGCAAGTTTCTATGTCTGGCAGCTATTTGAAATGTATCATAAAGTATATCATTGACAGTTCTTAAGTCTTCAAAACTTTGTGGACTTACTGTATACATTCTTGGAATAATTTTATTTACACCCTGTTTTCTCTGTTTCCATAAGCCATTGACAAAAACAAAATAGAGGTACTCAATCAGAGAATGAACTAACCTTAAAGGTATAAGTAAGTGAGCTGGATTATGAATGCATCTGATAGAGGAGAATTTATAGTGTCTGAAAAAAACATTTTGCATGAAAAAATTCCAAAGTAAATAGTTAAACCATTAGTCTGAAGTTTGCTGATTTTCTTGCTTTTGCGAAGAGTTTTGTCTCAATGTTGACACCCCCAGAAATTCCCAGGGATTATTAGCATATCTTATACAATGTTTATTTTTTGCCTGGGGATTTACAGACATGCTCAGTTATCCCCTGAAGTCTGCCCTACTGTGGGAAGTCACATGATCTCAGACACTTTCCTTGTCTTTAGTGTAATTTCCTTCCTTTAGTGAATATGTAAAGCTGTGATATAATGTATTGAGCTCTGCAGTGAGCACTGTCTAATGCTGTGTTATTGCTTGTGTCCTGTCTGAGCTCTGTGTGATAACATTTCTTTAGTTCTGTCTGAGTATTTTGTAATGCTGTGTTATAATTTCAATAGCTGTCTGAGAGACTATTGTATAATTTATATTTTTAGAGTCTGTGACCATCTTAGCTTAAAAAAAGGTTTGTGATATACTTTGACTGTCACATGAAATAAAAATATATGTTTTGGTGTTGAACTTTTCTTGCTTTATCATTGTGTTGTCTAAGCATAAGCTTGTTAAGAGATTTAGTGTGTTTATTCAGGTCATACCTAACTACACTGCTTATCAACCCCTCCTCCAACTCTCTTTGCCATCCAGAGTCACAGCTGCTTGCTGATTGGCTGAAAAGCCAATCAGCATGTGCATGCTGCATGATAGATATCTCATTAGAAATGAGATATCCTTTATGCAAATCACAGTTGCTGGTGGTGTCTAAATCACCCCAGCACATTTTTTTTTATATTTCAAAAACGGTTTGCATGTTTTCATTCAAATTTTTTTGATAGGTGGTTTATGATGCATTCTACAGGATGCATTCATAACCCACCTAACTTACCTATACCTTTGATCGGTTAATTATGTGGATATGATAACCCACTCTGACTGCAACCTCTTTTAGCTCACTTGTGCCCTTCACAGGGAGACATATCCTGTAGTATATCAGTCTGGTCCCACTCATTAGAGTGATCCAGCCCTGAAATATCAAGCAATTCTACTCTGAACAGGAGAAACAGCAAAGCCTAGATGTGCGTTTCAACCGTCTTTGGGCTTCATTAGTAAGGTGTAGCTGATGACTCCCTAAGGCACAGTGAGCAAGGGGGCCACATCTGGATACCCCTTATCACCCTTAGGGAGACTAATCCTTAAGGGTCATTTGAAAAAACAAAAAAACAAAATAGAGGTGCTCTATCAGAGAATGAACTAACCTTGAAAGGTTAGTTCTGTGGACATGATAACCCACTCTGAGAGCACCCTATTTTATCTCACTTGTGACCTTCACAGGGAGAAATATCCTGTAGTATATCAGTCTGGTCCCACACCAGCCCTGAAATACCAGACAATTTTATCCGGAACAGGAGAAACAGCAAACCCTGGACGTACATTCGGCCTGCTTTGGGCCTCATCAGTGAGGTGTAGCTGATGACTCCCTAAGACACAGTGAGCAAGGGGTCCACGTCTGGATTCCCCTATTATGCTTAGGGATACTAATCCCTAAGGGTCATTTGG
The DNA here is from genome assembly GCA_027410445.1 of Discoglossus pictus. Taxonomy (NCBI): domain Eukaryota; kingdom Metazoa; phylum Chordata; class Amphibia; order Anura; family Alytidae; genus Discoglossus; species Discoglossus pictus. The sequence goes on along the minus strand of CM050165.1, from coordinate 441,627,731 downwards.
ATAAACAAAAAAAACAAGATAGAGGTTCTCAATCAGAGTACGAACTAACCTTAATAGGTTATTTCTGTGGACATGATAACCGAATCTGAGAGTAACCTCATTGACGAAAACATAATGATATGGAATCTCATTGTATAGATATTCCCTTGCCGCAATGTCATTACAGTTTAATGTAAACGAAGCAGTAAGTGTGGTTGTTCATGTTCATTTTGTGCTAGAGCATTTTCTTCATTGCCAGTATGAAAGTAAACTAATTGTCTTTGTGGAGAGTGTATAGCTAATCGATATACTGCATGTGAGCGATCATGCATTTCAAATTTAAGAAGCTGCCACATTGCTTCTGGCGCACTCACATAGCGAGCATCTACATGAGATGCTAGTTCATCATGCACTAACTCATTGTCTTGTTCATTTGGTCCACTTTTCACCACCACAGTTGATGCATCATATCCTTTATAAATAAATTTGTAGACATATTAAATTGATTTAATAGAAGTGCAAGCTTCCACATTTATATGTGCATTATACTTCATTAAGAGATGTGGATTATATGGCACCACATATGTGTTATCTACATTTTTTCCATGAATTATTGCCTTTGGACCTTTTCGTCTTCTATACAATGGATATCTATCACAATTTGCAAAAGTTTGATCTCTAACTTCTTTTGGGAAATCTTTTGTCCATTTTTTTATTTTCCATACATGGTGATTGTGAATTTAGCTCTTCACATGGGCCATGAATCATACGATGTGTTACAATGTCATACAGTGTGGAATGTTTTTGTGGATGTTGTAGTTCAGCAGTAGTTACTAAATCCATTTTCTCAGCATTATTCAATTTATGATTTTCGTCAAGTATTATCAGAATATGTGCATGTGGAAGGCCTGTTTTCTGGAATTCAATGTTATAGACATATGCCAAACACTTTCCAAATAAGTTACTTAAGGTTATGTCATGTATTAAGGCTGATCATTTTATTTTGAAGACTCTAGCCACTAATTCTACTCTATCAGAAGCATTTTGTCCATGTTTGAAATTATCAATAATTTCTGGCCATTGAGGACTACATGTAAATGTAATAAATAAATCTGGTTTGCCAAATTTAGCTACATTAGCCATAGCAAAATTGTATCTTTCTTGCCTATTGCGTGGATATTCTTGGAAGGAAGATGGTAAAATGATGGCTCAGCTAGCTGCAAGATCATGGTTTGTAGCGGCTTCAGCAACATAATCCATGAGTCCACAATACTGTTCAACATGTAGTTTATTTTGTTTATAGTTGATGACATTTAAATTATTGGCTTCTACTTGCAGGGATGAATTAATCATCTATTGTTGTGCCAGTTTTCCAGCACTTAAGATGGGATTAAATGCATCCCTAAATGCAGTTTGAGCCACTTTAAATTCAAGCATTAAATATTATTTCTGACACGTTGTTTAGTGCTTGGATAATTGTCAAATATTAATTTGGGTTGCCATCCTGCTTCACCATTGGGGTACAAAATTGGATATGTCATTGGATTTAAATGTGTACTTAATATATTGATGTTAATGAAAGGTTGCTGATCATTTCTTGGATATATTCTAAAATCAATTTGAAAGGGTGGTTGCCCTTCATCATTTTGAAAGGCCATTGCAACGTCATTAGCTGTTGCTAAGTTATAACGGTGTTTATCAGAATGACAATCTCTTCTAAGAACCATATTGACTCTAGGTATTGGCAACTGATTTTGTTGGACATGAATGCATTGTTGTTCTTCAACCTCTGACAGTTTTTTATATGCTTGAGTGTATGGATTTTTTCCATAATTTTATCAAGCTCAGGAAAAACAGTGACTAAGCATTTTGTATTTTCAGCAAGCTGCATGCATTGTTCCACAGCTTTGTATGTATTTTGTACATATAGTTGAGCAAATTTTCTTTGCTCTCCTTCCTCAGGGTGTAAATGGGAAGTACGTTGGTAAATTTGCCATTGAAAGCAGTAATGGCCATGTCCTTCAAAATTACCAGCTAATGTAGTACCCATAGATGCACATGAAATGGAACTAATATAAGATTATATATTTTGTTTAAAATGTTCGTAATTTGTGAAAGTTGGGTCACTCATGTAAGTATGTGGGGAATTCTTGTATTTGTGGAAGTTTCACTTTTTCCCTTTTGACAGCAACTAATAAACTTACCATCTCTTGGTCTTTCTTTTTCAAAATGATAAGCCCCACAAAATTGACAAAGCACATTCAACATACCACAATTGTGAGGCTCTACAGATATATCTGTAAATAATGGACTATCCCGGTAAGCAAGGCCTATATTATAATGGATATCAACAGTATTATCATTATCATATTATTCACATGTGGGATGAACAATATTTTTTGTTTTCCTATCTTTCTTACGCAGGCTTTTTGATCCTGGAGTATGTATTTTGTTTAAATCCAGTCACACTCTTCTTCCTGTACTCTTTTCTTAGATTCCTCCAACTGTTGCTGTCTCCATCTTTTTTTTAGGATCCTGTCCATACCTTGTTAATATTCCTTGCTGGTTTCGGGCTTTTTAGTCATTGTAATCTTTATTTAAAATGTTTCATGTTTATTTTGCAATAATCACGCACAAGTAATGATTTTCTTTAGCTTACCTGAATGTGTAATTTATTGCAAGTTTGTTTTACATAATTGTCAATGTGTTGGTCCAATCTGTGAAATAAACATAATTTTTAATGTACCTTTTCTATGTTTTCTTTGGTTGTTTATTTGGTTTTAAATGCTGACTATTTTATGAATATTGTTTTAAATTTGTAAAAGCAAAAATATAAAAATCTGCAGCATATAGGCTACAATGGTTATTTACACAACGCAATCATCCACATGAATTAATGTTATTTAAACTATTAATCTTTATAGTTAGTAATTAAGTTGTTATTGTTTAATGAAATATACTGAAAATGGCAGTGCAGGCACGTTCGGTGTCAGTGACAAATATGACCCACAGCTGCAAAGTGTGAATTATTTTTTTATAATTTAGTATATATAAAATTGTATTATTTCTTTATACATTTCAATTTAATACAAAATAGGAACTGCTATTATCTTCACTTTTATAAATTGAAATACCAAAACACCTAAGACTGTATTATTACATTTGTAATGCATACAAAATCTAATTAACTATAAGGTACGGGCAAGTTGGCAGTAATAAAGAATGACTAAGAAATTAGTAAACGCAATAAAATATACTGTACCTAGTCCTTTTAAGTTGAAGGCTTTCAATTCATGCACATTTGACAGCCTGTTAATAAATTGCAGCCAAAGTGTGTGTCACTGTGAAAATGGCAGACACCTGCAAAATATAAAACTTTATGTTAAGAATTAGTAGATATTATCCTTTTTTTATATCATGTACATTTACTATCATTAAGAATTACACAAAGCATACAATCTGTTAAATTACGTTACCATAAAATACAATATTTATCAAATATTTTTTTTAATTATTCAATTAATAAATGAATCAATTGTTATAGTTTAGCTCTTATATATTAATTTATTTGCTAGTATTCCTAAAGATGTAAGTTACAATGTGTAAAATTACGTCACCATGAAGTATAACATTTAGCATATTTTTTATTTTATTTTCAAGTAATTAATTAAAACATTAATAAATACTATTACTTTACCTACTATCTTTACATGTAGTTGCTATAAATCACCAAGAGGTAACAGTCTCTTCATAAATTTAGTCCCCAGAAAACAGGCACACAGTTCATCATCTGAGTAGAAAGTGAGGAGAGAGTGTGCAATTTACCTCTTTCCCGCCAATTTGTGTGTTTTACTACAAAATGACGGATATTTTCTATGTTTTCTGTGCCTCGCAATAAGTGGCTGTTGCTAAGTGTTGCTGACTTCGTGAAAGACTTCCCCCAGGCTGTGTGTGAGGTTTTTGTTGTAATTTTTCTTTTTGTGTGTGTGTTTCGTGTTTTTCCTTTTCGCGGGTCAGCCTCTAACTTTTTTTTAATTATGTGGTATTTTTTTTTCTAAGTCCTGCGTTCGTCAAGTGCTTTCAGCCTAGGGTGATCCCTTCATTTCCTAAGTGTTTGGAGGCTAAGTCCCGCGTGTTTTATTGCCTCCACTGCACATTCCTGGGAGAAAGTGGTACGCGGTTGGCGGAGTTTTGCATGGTCCAGGGTCGTGTAGCCTTGTTTTCATTTTTTTGGGGCCACCATTTTTTTTCTCGCTTAGCCGATTTTCGATCGTTCACAGGTTCACTCCGCAGCACCCAGGCACTATCTTTGTTTCTATTTTTGCTTAGCAATATGGTTTTCTTGGCAAAGATACAGGAGTGGGTTGCCAGCTCCTTCACTGATGGACCACAATTTGTCTGACTTCTCTGCCATGATCTGTCCATCTTTGATGACCCTACATGTTATAGCTCACAGTTTCATTGGGTACCAAAAGCCCCTTCACCACGACAAAATAGCAATCCAGAATGGGAAGAACAATATTAACAAATTACAAATTAATTGAGGGCCCTGTCTCAAAAAACAAATGTGCTCAGAGTTTGTTTCCAAATCACTGACACAAGATTGAAAACTTACAATCTAAAGGGTTTGGGTGTAATACTGGAGGGTAATAGATGCAAGATGGCAGTGTGTAAGGCAATAAGCTCTATCAAGTTGATGTGTCTGTGTGTTGCTCCGAAGATTGTCGGTGACAGTGATATTATGCTGTAGTCTATATTGTGTGCAGTTATGCATATTGAGGCTGAAAGTGACATCACCGTAGCATGACATAAGGATGTAGATAGTGCATTGAAACAATGCTAATGAAAGTTGGATGGAAATCTGCCAATCACGGTTATATTGACACCCAACTTGATGTAAACCATTTCCTGAGATGATCGCATCTCCTGCACCTCCAATGATTAATGATGAGATGGAAAGAAATGCAAAGCATGTATTCAAACATGCAGCTTTCACACAGAAAAATATAGACTTAATGACATTTGATATCACTTATCAGTCATTGTTTTCTTGTTTACACACAAATGTGGTTGTGTATTCAAACTACTTTAAACTGTCCTAGCAGCAGACCTCAAAAGTACAGTGATTTACTGGAATAACTACCATATTTTTCTATAAAATCTATGGCTCCATCACATTTTCATTATATTTAATATTTTAACGCAGTAGATGTTAAGGTATTCTTCAATTCATACATTTAATGTATTCATTTGACATTTGGTTTCATTGTATTATTGGAAACTTGAATCTGATATGTCTACAAAACTTTGACTTGGTCTTTATATAAGCTAGATATCAGTGGAAACACTTATTCCAATATCTGTACATGTTTGCATATGCACCACCAGTGACTGTGTTTTGAAGTGAATAAAAATAGGCATGTAAGCGCACATATGTCAGCCTAGATCACATTAGTTTGGATACATTTACCAACAATTTAATTAATCCAGTGCAATGTGTGTTGGCTCTTAGAAATAGCTATGTTTAGTGATATATTACAAAATATTTTAATTACATTGCATTATATTATTTTACTGTTGTTATTAATAGATAATACCGTTGTTTGTGAAGTTATATGAAATTATTAGCTGCTGATTTATCGAATTATTGGCCACTGTGGTCATATGTTTAAAGTATGCTACACTTGGGAATATGGCCATCAAACAATACAGCTTCCAGTACATTCTGTTTTATATTGAATTATGGAGTGTAGCCTGTATCATATTGCATATATTAAATGTCCTTTTAAGCAGAGGCATTAAATAAAGAGTCTCTAACATATGTATGATGGATTTTCCAGCAAGCTCCTTACCTCCTAGCCTAGAGTTCTGCCTGCAGGGGGTGTCTCCTCTGTGGGAGGCAGAGGAAGGGAGAGAGAGAGGGAAAGATAGAGAGAGTGGGATAGAGATAGACAGATAAAGACACGGAGGGGTAGAGGAGAGGGAGCGAAAGAGAGGGAGGAATAGAGATAGACAGAGAGACAGAGGGGAGAGGAAGGCAGGGAGGAGATAAAGATGGGGTGAGAGGGAGGGAGGCAGAGAAAGAGAAGGAGAGGAACGGATGAGGAGAGAGGGGGAGAAAGTGAGTTACTAGGAGATGTACCTGACGTGCTGTGGTCCATAGGGTCACAGAGAGTCGAATGTGACTGAACGAAAAAAAAAAAAACAACAACAACAAAGTGGAGGCAGAGACTAGATAGAAGTAACAGGATAGAAAGTGTAGATAGGGCAATGGATAAGTTAACTATGCATGTTGAGGAGAAGGGATAGTATAGTTAACAGGGAGTTCAGAACAAGTAACTCAAATATAGCAGCAATTACTTCAGACCATCAGAGACATATCAACTTAAAGTGTATGCAAGAGGCTTAAGCATAGAAGATGGTAGAGCTAGAATTATTACCAGTAGGAAAAAAAATAGGATTGATCGGTATTACTGAAACATGATAGGATAATTTTCATGACTGGATAGTACATTTATAGGGTTATAACCTATTTAGGAAATATAGAATCAATGGTACAAGGAGGATTAGTATGCCTTTATGTTAAAGCTGAATTAAATCCAGTAGTCAGAGAAGATATTTATAATGGAGTTGATAATAACGTTGAAGCTTTGTGGGTAGAAATAAAATGTGGAGAAACAATAACTAAAAAATATATTAGTAGGGATATGCTATAATCCCACAGATCTTGGTTCTACCCACCATGAGTAATATTGATATTATTATTATTATAATTATTATTATTAAATGTTGAAATAGGAGGACAGTGATCCTAACACAGTATCATTTGAAGTTGTGTTTCATAATCATAGTTATAAGGGGCCGACAAAAACTCTTAATTTTAAAAGGGCAAATTTTAATGGTCTAAGGACATCAATACACATATAGACTGGGACAAAGAATTATTAGGTAAAAATACAGAAAACAAATGGGCAACATGTAAAGCTTACTAAATATACATACATAGCAGATTTAAAGATAGTGACAAAGAGTAAACTGGAGGCATTTCAATTATATAAAAAAGGAACAAAGGCAGCCTTATTTTTGGATAAGGAATATAACAAGTCTTGTAAAGAAGCTATACGACTAGCTAAAATAGAAATTAAAATGTAATTTCAAATTGCTAAGTCACTAATGACCTGCTCACAGCCAAGTCAAAATGTCACTTTTCTTTTCTTCTTCTTCTGGATCTCTCTACTGCCTTTGACAACATCCGCTTCTACTCTATATCCTCTAATCCCTCAGCATTCAAGACACTGCTCTCTCGTGCTTCACATCATACAAGATCAAACATTTAGCATCTCCTTCTCTCCTCACCCTCTGTCTGTTGGCGTACCCCAAGGTTCAGTCCTAGCACCTTCCTGTTCTCCATCTTTACATCCTCACTTGGTACCCTTATAAACTCCTCTGGGTTTTAGTAGCAAATGACCCTCAAATCTACCTCTCAGCTCCAGATTTACCTCCCCCTCCCCTTCTAACACATTTCTCCAACTACCTCTCTAGTATATCCTCTTGGATTTCTGCCCACCATCTCAAACTCAACATGTCTAAGACTGAACTTCTAATCTTCCCACCCTCTACTACAGTGTCCACTCCTCATATCTCTCTCACTGTCAACAATGCCAACACCACTCCCACCTCCCAAGCCTTTTGTCTTTGGCCTCTACTGGACCCTGCCCTCTTTCATCCCCCACACACAAAAACAAAATCTGGCCTCCATCTAAAAAACATTTCTAAAAATATGTCACTACCGTACACAAAACACAGCTAAGATTCTTATACACTCCCTCATCATTTCTGGTCTTGACTACTGAAACTTGCTTCTTGCTGGCCTGCCCACCACCTATATTTCCTCACTTCAATCCACAATGAATGCCTCTGCTAGACTCATCTACCATAAACAATGTTCAGTGTCAGCAGTACCTTCTGTCAATCACTCCACTGGCTTCCATTAGCCACCATAATAACATTTAAAATCATACCCCTAACTTACAAGGCCCTCAACAACAGCACACCCCCTTACATCTCTGCTCTCATCTCCAAATATTCCCCCACCCACCCTCTTTCTACTACTATTGTCACCTCCTCTCAATCCTGCCTTCAGGATTTTTCGCTTGCTGTCCCTATTTTCTGGAAATCCTTGCCTTGCTCCACCAGACTATCCTCCTGCCTCAAAACCTTCAAAACCTCACTAAAAACACATATGTTTAAAGAAGAGTATAACCTTCCTTCCTAACATACACAACACTTCTCTCTCCCTGCACCACACACAAAACCTTTATATTGTAAGTCTGAGAGTTTTCAATATTATATGGCGCATTTGGGGAAAGCACTATAGACACTGGATTCTAAGCTCAAAGACAAGGCCCACCATTCTTTGCAATGTGTTAATAGTGAATATGTCTTTGCCTGGAAATTAACATACATATAGTGCTACAGAATATGTTGGTGTATTACAAATAAACAATAATAATAATAATAATAATAATAATTAATAATAAAGGAGAGTAATACTATCACTAAAAGGTTTTTTTGAAATATAGAAAGGTTAGGAAATAATTAATTTGAACCTTAAATGTGAGGGATATGTCATGTCAATGGAAATTATTTTAGGAGGTAAGTAGTAACTTGGACCAAGGTAGATGTAGGGTTTTGGGATTTTTCAAAGGTTTTTGCCAGTGCCCCTGGGACATTATTGTACAAAGTAAGGGATACATTAATTGAAGTAAATATATGCACATGGATTGAGAACTGGCTTAAAGACATGGAACATACTCAGGTTGGAATAAAGTAGTATGTGTGGTTCCCCAGGGTTCAGTATAAGATGCTTTCCTTTTTAATATGTTTATTAATATTATGATTTAGAAAATGGAAAACAATGTTTCCATATTTCCTGATGTCAATAAGTTGTGCAAGATAATTATATGAAAGAAGGATGTGCTTTCACTTCACAAAACACAATTTAGAAGGATTCCTTGAGTTTGCCGCTCCCATCCGAACATTATACATATAAGCAAAGGAACAGCAAACATATGCGAGATTCGACCCGCCCCCAATACTTTATCATTGAGCAAACTTTCAGACACATTCCAGCCAATCAGCAGCATACTCTCTCTTCCACAACCTTCTACCTCATGGACAGCAGCCAAATTGGAATCAGAACTAACTTGCAGTCTTACTGAGAGGAGGTAGAGTGTAGGTGATACTGCATCAATAGGGAAAACCATAGCTAGGCAAGTTTATTCAGTGTCCAGTGCAGTGCTGAAGGACTCATCAGATCTCTGCTGTAAACACAGCACCCCAAAAATCCCTTTTTAGGGCTATAACATCATTTTTTTTCTTCGTTTTTTTTCTGTGTAATCTAACTTCATTTGCCTGTCTCCCTGCTAGCCCCTGCTTGCAAGTGTGTGTGTCAGGCTCACAGCTTATACTGTGTGTGCACAACGCATACAATATAATATTGTTTACTAGTTGTCTACTTTAAAAAAAAAAAAAAACTTTTATTTTCTTAAATCTAAGTGCATTTGCATAACCGTCAATCAAAGATCATTTGCTTGACCGCTACCCATAGTGTGTGTCCTGCTTACAAGTACTGTGCCAAGTTCAACCAATCCAGTCTATTTGGGGTACCAACAGTCCACATTTAAAAAAACCAAACTTTTATTTTCTTAAATCTAAGTGCATTTGCATAACCGTCAATCAAAGTTCATTTGCTTGACCGCTACCCATAGTGTGTGTCCTGCTTACAAGTACTGTGCCAAGTTCAACCAATCCAGTCTAGTTGGGGTACCAACAGTCCACATTTAAAAAACCCAAACTTTTATTTTCTTAAATCTAAGTGCATTTGCCTGACCGTCAATCAAAGTTCATTTGCTTGACCGCTACCCATAGTGTGTGTCCTGCTTACAAGTACTGTGCCAAGTTCAACCAATCCAGTCTAGTTGGGGTACCAACAGTCCACATTTAAAAAACCCAAACTTTTATTTTCTTAAATCTAAGTGCATTTGCATAACCGTCAATCAAAGTTCATTTGCTTGACCGCTACCCATAGTGTGTGTCCTGCTTTCAAGTACTGTGCCAGAGAGTATGTTGTGTGCATGCTTGAGCTCTAAACAAAAGGCTTTTTAGGGTCTTAGTCCCTCAAATACAAGTTTTATTTTAACACCTTTCTCTTTATAAGCACTTTGTGCACGGTGTTGTTCATTTTTGAAAGTTTAAGTGGTATTTTTCTTAGTTTAATTTAAGTTTTAGTTTTCTGGGAGTCAGGCTCAGCTCTCTATCCCAGAAGAGTGAGCTGTCTCCTGGATAATTTGCCACACCCCTCCCTTAGCACTACACCTTCACTCCTGGAGCTTTTTTACTTTGACTTTTTTTCTTTTAAAAAGTTTATTAGGTTTTGTTGAAGTTTTGTTTGTTTGGTGTTGGGTTTTATGTTTTGGGGGAGAGAAGACAAGTAACATCTTTGTAGGCAGTGGGGGGGAAAACAATTAGAATTTTTGTTGAAAAGGCTTTTTTTTAACATCTGACACAGAGACACAGAGGGGTTAAAAAGCCTCTGTGTTCTCTGTGTTGTTGCAATTAGACACCTTGCAACAGGCCATTAACCCTTCCACTGCCAAGCACCATCTCTCTCCCTTAGTTTTGTCTTTTTGTTTCTTTTTCACACATATATTTTTAAAAAGAAAACAATAGAAAATCATAAAACAAAAAATAAAAATAAATAAAACAAATAAACTAAAAAAAAAAGGGTCTAAACATGAGGGATAAGACCATTAAGAAGCCTCAGGGGTCAAAAGGGGGAATAATGGACCCTGAAAATCCTAGCTGCAGCACTGCACAGCATAGGCCCCAGGCAGATAAGGCAGCCCCAGCTCCTGGTGGTTCTGCCAGCAGACCTACCCCTGTGGCTAATACCTGGTCACAGGTGGTTTCTGCTGGCCCCAGTAATACCACCGCTGGGGCTGAGGGGCAGATCACCAGGAAGCATGGGGTTAAATGTCAGATGTCTGGGGTCTACAGCATTGATATCTATCTGCGTGCTGCAGCTAATGTCATCAGCCCCTCTGTTATAGTAGCAGCCAGCAAAATGTACGGGAAAGCAGTTTTCTTTACCCGTACGCTGGCTGCTGCTCATATTCTTATACAGAGAGGCATCACAGTGAGGGGATTATATGTCCCAATAGAACCCCTGGAAGGGTTGGGCACAAAAGTAACACTCTCTAATGTGCCCCCCTTCCTACCAGACTCCCTCCTGCGCCCCCACCTGCTAACCCTAGGGGAAGTAAAAACACCATTTATTAAAATTCCCCTGGGGTGCAGAGAGAGAGCACTTCGTCATGTGCTCTCTTTCAAGAGGCAGGTACAAATGTGCCTGCCTCAGGGCGCAGAAAACATTGAGGGGTCTTTTGGGGTTCCATTTGAGGGGGTGCTCTATAGGATTTTTTACAGCACTACGGAGGTGCAGTGCTATCATTGCAAGGGGTTGGGGAATACACGTAGGAATTGTCCTAATGTAAAGAATCATGCCCCAGACCCAGCCCCAGCAAATGGCACCTCCGTCAGTACAGCACCCATCCCCGCTGAGCCCATAACAGCGGGGACCTCAAGGGTCATAGCCCCCCCTTAGAGCTCAGGCAAGGAGGCCGTTCCTCAAGCCACCACCACGGCCTCCAAACCCCCTTCTTCCCCAAAAAAGCCATCTGTGTCTGTGGTCTCCAGCAAGACTGCAGACACGGGGAAAAAGGGGAAGAATGGCACCGGTCCTCCCAGTGTCACAGCTGCATCTCCCAAGTCCCAATCTGCCCCCACCATAATTACATCAGTTAGTGTGGGGGCACAGTGTAAGCAGAGGGATTATAAGCCCTCTGCAGGGGAGGCAGCTAGTGGCAGCTCCTCTTCCAGGAGTGACGTCCCCAGGAAGAGGAAGCATAAAACCAACAGGGAGGTTGCTGATAAGTGGGAAGTGCTCTATAGTGGAGCACCTCCCTCTAAAAGCAAGAAGAGGAACAAAACATCTCCTCCTCATCCGGTGACATTGTCTGGCCCGGTTATTAAGCTCAGCCAGCCGGTGCCAGACCACACATCTCTCTCTCCAGACCCTATAGGGGTTAATGTGGAAAAAGGTCTGGAGGAAAAGCAGGGGCAAGAGGGTCTCCCAAGTGAGGCAGGGGTAGACAAGAAAGATCAGGTTCTGCCTCTGGCCTTTGAGGGGGGTCCCAGCAAAGCCCCTGCTGAATGGGTAGTCAGTGTCCCAGAGGTGCTAAGCTTCAAGGTCACCAGTCAGTCTCCTCCTCCAGTGTCACTCTCTAGTGACGTACCTCGGGCTTTGTTAGAGCCCCAGGCCGAGTCACTACTGGAGGGGGGGAATATAGGCATGACCCCCATTCAGGACCCCATGGATTTGTCTGTCAGGGGGGATGTGGCACAAGGGGAAGTGGAAATGGGGGAGGGTGATAAAACAGTTTTTCTGTTAACATCATGGGAGAGCCTGTCTACCCTCCTCAGCCGTCCACTGACCCTAACATCGGTGCCATCCAAGCTGAGCAAGCAGCGGTGGAACTGGCAGAGGAGGCATATAAAGCCTCCAAGGCTTCCATTAAGGAAGCAATGCCAGCCACTGCTGTCTAGCCAGCTACCCCTAAATGCACTCCTGAAGCTACAGGGGTGCAGCAGCAATCCAAGGGTCCATTATTTACCTTGAAGGGTGCTAAAGGGACTCCTTCTGTATCATCTAAGAGGGGGTCCCTGAGAATAAAGCTGAGGAAACTGACTCCAGCCGGGGAGGATGGAGTAAAAGCCTTCAGCCAAGAGGAGCCCAGGGGTGACCCACTAGAAGGAACATCAGATTCTGGGTGGGTTATCCCTGTCAAGGAAATAGATCTATTCCTTGAGAGCACCCTTCATGGACAAAAGAAAAGGAAGGTGCGGCTGGCCTTGGAGAGGTGGAAGAATATGTCGTTTATTCTCCACTCTCTCCAGCAATATCTAGTGGTCAGCACTAGGGCCAAGAATTCTGGGACTGCGGAGCATCTCCGCGTCCGGAAATTCTATAAAATGTGCGTGTCCTATCAGCAGTCTCAAGGGTCTGAGGAACGCACAATTCCTGACACGCAGTAATGGCTTTGCACATCAGCACGCTAAATACCAATGGCTGTCAAGACAGTTTCCGCAGGTTCCAGGTACTCTCCTATTTATATCAGGGAGGGTACTCTGTGAGCTTCCTGCAGGAAACTCACACCACTCCAGAGGCTGAGTCCTCGTGGCAACTGGAATGGAGAGGCAGGGTCTTCTTCAGCCACTTCACATCGGCGTCATGTGGAGTGGTGACCCTGTTCTCAGAGTCTTTTCAGCCAGAGCTGCTGCTTGTGAAAGCTGTTATCACAGGCCGTCTAATCCACCTCCGGGTCCGAGAGCAGGGTAGCATCATTAACCTAGTTAATATATATGCCCCTGCTGGAGGCCCCAAGAGAGTGATGTTCCTCACCAGACTGTCCCAGTTTTTGGAGACGGTTGACGCAGATGAGTGTTTGGTACTCGGGGGTGATTTCAACTGTACCCTCGACGCTCTGGACCGGAATAGTCCAGAGCCGTACCCGCCTTCTGCGTCAGCGCTGCGGGAGATCATCGCCCGCTTCTCCCTGGAGGACATCTGGCGAGAGCAGAACCCAGGGGCATCAGACGGTTTCACCTACGTCAGGGTGAGAGCCGGTCTGGTGTCCCACTCCCGGATCGACAGACTATATATATCTAGTCACTATATGTCACGAGTCGGTTCTTGTGCCATTAGGCTGGCTCCGTTCACAGACCACAACTGTGTGTCTGTGACGGTGGCGCTAACGCCAACAGCGCCACGAGCCGCCTATTGGCACTTCAACAATGCTTTGTTGAAGGACCAGGGGCTCGTGACATTGATCCGGGAGTTTTGGACGGACTGGAGGGGTTGCAAGGGGGACTTTGCCACGTTAAAACTGTGGTGGGACGTGGGCAAGGTTCATTTGCGACTTCTGTGTCAGGAATATACCAAGGGTGCGAGTGGGCAGCGCGAAGCTGAGTTAGAGTCACTCCGGGGGGAGGTACTCCATCTGGAGCAGAGGCTGTTCACTTGTAGGGACCAATCCCTGCAGAGCGAGTATGTAGAGAGGAAGGGTGTCCTCTGTGACCTGGAACGACACCAGGCCAAGGGGGCATACGTGCGCAGACGCTTAGGTTTTCTCAAAGATCTAGACCGCGGCTCGCGCCTCTTCTACTCACTGGAGAAAAAGGGGGGTAACAGTAGGCACATCACCTGTCTTCTAGATGAAGACTGTGACCCCCTTACAGATCCGCAGAGTATCCGGGATAGAGCCCGGAACTTTTATAAAGATCTTTACTCTCCGGATCCCATTTCTCCAGACGCCTGCAGGGTGCTATGGGAGGGGCTCCACCCAGTCAGTGAGGGTGTAAGAGAGCGGCTTGATATACCACTATCTTTTCAAGAGCTCTCTGAAGCCCTCCGTGCCATGTCCTGTGAGAAGTCTCCAGGACTGGACGGACTGACTGTAGAGTTTTTCCAATTTTTCTGGGAGACTCTGGGACCTGATTTCCATCTGGTCCTTGGGGAAGCCCTGGAGACCGGGGAGATGCCCCTGTCTTGTCGCAGGGCAGTACTTGCCCTGCTGCCCAAAAAGGGGGATCTCCGGCTTATTAAGAACTGGCGTCCGGTCTCTCTGCTCAGCACAGACTACAAGATTGTAGCTAAAGCCATCTCGCTTAGACTTGGGTCTGTGCTGGCAGAATTGGTTCACCCTGACCAGTCCTATGCGATCCCGGGCCGGACTATCTTTGATAGTATCTTTCTGGTCCGGGATCTATTGCATTATTCTCGCAGGACTGGTCTGTCACTCGCCTTTCTCTCTTTAGATCAAGAGAAGGCGTTTGACAGGGTGGACCATGGTTACCTCATAGCCACTCTGCAAGCGTACGTCTTTGGCCCACAGTTTGTGGGCTTTATAAGAACGCTGTACGCCTCTGCAGAGTGTTTACTTAAAATCAATTGGTCCCTAACAGCACCTTTGGTATTTGGACGAGGGGTGCGTCAAGGATGTCCCTTGTCTGGACAGTTATATGCACTGGCCATTGAGCCTTTCCTCTGCCTACTGAGGAAAAGGCTCACAGGGCTGGTGCTAAAAGATCAAGACATGCGGATTGTCCTTTCAGCTTATGCTGACGATGTGCTCCTCGTGGCCCAGGATCCAGTTGATCTTGAGCTGGCAAAACAGTGCCAGGAGGTATATTCAGCTGCCTCCTCCGCTCAGATCAACTGGTCCAAATGCACAGGCCTTTTAGAGGGTAATTTACAGGTAGACTCTTTGCCTCCCACGTTTCGTGACATCACGTGGGAGGCAGATGTCATTAAATATCTGGGGGTCTACCTGTCCGCTGCGGACGCTTCCGTCCCAGACAACTGGAGGGAGTTAGAGGGCAGTGTCCTCTCTCGTCTGGGACGATGGAGGGGTCTAGCAAAAATGCTTTCCCTTAGGGGGCGGACTCTAGTGGTGAATCAGCTGGTGGCTTCTCAGATCTGAGTCCGACCCCCGAGTTTGTCACCAATATCCAGAGGAATTTGTTAGATTTCCTCTGGATGGGAAGGCATTGGGTCTCTGCAGGGGTGGCAAGTCTGCCTTTGGTGGAGGGTGGACAGGGAGTAGTTTGTGTGTGCTCCCAGTTGTCCACCTTCCGCCTTCAGTACCTGCAGAGATATCTATATGCAGATCCCTCTCCGCAGTGGTGCGCACTGGCATCCAGCTTTTATCGCCAGTTGCGCAACCTGGGGTATGACCGGCAATTATTTCTGATCAGGCCCGAGGGGTTTGGGAGAGACCTCTCTGTGTTGCCGGCATACTACCAGGAAACCTTTAAGGCCTGGAGCATGGTCTCCGTGATCAGGCAGGGCGTGCCTTTGGGGGATGAAATATTCACGGAGCCCCTGCTATTTAATCCAGCAGTGGGGGTTCCAATGTTACAGTCCCCCTGTATCATCCGCCGCCTTAGTCATGCACGGATGACCCGAGTCGGGGATCTCCTGGAATACGGGCGTTCTGATTGGGTGTCACCCCAGGAGCTTGCGCTCCGTTTGGGATGTGTGACGCCCAAAGTCTCAGGGCGCTTGCTCCAGGAGATTAGGGATGCCATCTCCCCCGACTCGCGCACCTTCCTTCGCGGGGCTTTGCAGGCCGGAGTGCCACATGCACCTTTCAACACCCCTGCTCCAGCTGTTTGCATTGGACACAAGCCCCGTGTTTCCCCTCAGGCTCCTCCTGTCCCCAACCTCTCAAAGTTGAGGGACATACCCTCGGCATGCTTTCGCGGCATGCCGAGGAAGAGCTTATATTCTCTCGTGCTCCATACAGTGCACTTCCTTGCCCTCGTGACCCGTCCCGATACCATCTGGAGGCGGGTCCTACCAGCTGACGAGGGCAAGAGGCTGGAGAGTGCTCCATGGTGCACTGAGCACGGGAGAGTACTTAGCGAAATTCACGGACTCTCCCTCCACTTGTCCATTCTGTGGCAAGGGAGAGTCCGTGTATCATATTTATTTTAGTTGCGTCAGACTGCAGCCCCTCTTGTCACTCTTGAGGGGCCTCCTCCTGCAGTTCTGGCTGCATTTCTCCCCTCACATTTTTATTTTTGGGCGCCCAGTGTCCCGGGGCAATAAGGCCAGGGACCTCCTCGTCAACCTGCTCCTGGCATTAGCCAAATTGGCTATATATAAGTCCAGGAAGCAGTGTTTGATAGGGGGGGTTCCCTTGTCACCTGAGGCCATGTTCCGGGTGCTGGTGCGCTCCCGTATCCGGGCAGAGTACCACCTGGCTTTGTCCACTGGGGGAATGGATGAGTTTGTCTCCCAGTGGGCAGTAGATGGTGTGCTCTGCTCGGAATCCCCCCATTCGGTTTCTTTTTCTCTTAACCTCCTAAAATGATTTTTATTTAATTTACAGAACATGTTTTTCTCATCATTTTAAAATACACTGTGCCCACTTGCCCAGTCAGTGCCACCACTCATATCTGGAGTAACAGTCAGTAGTGCACATTTAAACAAAGAATACAATTTTGACTGTAATACATTGAATATCAGTTACTTGTTGGCAAGCGTCTGTGTCAGGCCTACAGCGTCTACTCTGCCAACTTCTGCATGTGCACAGTGCCACTCATATCTGTTGTCACAGTAGCTTGCACGCATAGTACCACTAATCAGAAAAATAATGACAGGCAGAGGCAGGACACTCCGCAGGGGCCGTCGTGGTCGTGGTGCTGTGATTCCCTTTGGCCCTACAATAATGCCCAGTGTTCAGAGGCCAGTTACCCTGAACTTGAAAAGTTCCGAGAACGTAGTTGACTGGCTAACACAGGACACCCAATCTTCTACAGCTTCCGCTTGGAACATTGACGCACCATCCTCCTCCAGCTTAGCTTCGGGCACCTCTCAAGTTACCACTCGCCCGCCTGCCGCCACCACCAACACTAGTACCACAGCCGATTCAATTGATCAGTCAGAAGAGTTATTTACACATCAGTTTGAAGAAATGAGTGATGCACAACCATTATTGCCAGAGGATGTAGATAACAGGGATATGTCTCAGTCAGGCAGCAGTACACACATGTACGTACGATGTGATGATGATGATGTACCACTGCTGCTTCCTTTGTTCAGTTGTCAGATACAAGTGAGGCGGGTGATGATGATGACGATGCATCCCTGGATGTCACGTGGGTGCCCACTAGAAGAGAAGAAGAACAGGGGGAAAGTTCAGATGGGGAGACAGAGAGGAGGAGGAGACCAGTTGGAAGCAGAGGGAGGTCATCACAACAAGCTAGTGGCACAGTCAGACAGCAAGCATCAGCACCCAGGGTCAGCCAGACAGCACGCCAATCAACGAATGCTGTTGCCACCACCAGAATGCCGTCACTGCAGAGCTCAGCAGTGTGGCATTTTTTTTTGTGTGTCTGCCTCTGACAACAGCGATGCCATTTGCAACCTGTGGCAAAAGAAACTGAGTCGTGGGAAGTCCAACACCCACCTAGGTACAACTGCTTTGCGAAGGCACATGATGTCACATCACAAACGCCAATGGGATCAACACATAAGTACAAGCAGCACACAAAGCCGCCATCCTCCTCCTGGTCCACCATCTTCATCCATGTCAACCACTGCTGTCCTCCTTGCCCCCTCTCAACCATCCGCCACTCCGTCTCTCGCATCTTGCTGTTCCTGCTCATCTGCCCACAGTCAGGTGTCTGTCAAGGGCATGTTTGAGCGTAAGAAGCCAATGCCACAAAGTCACCCTCTTGCCCGGCGTCTGACAGCTGGCTTGTCTGAACTCTTAGCCCTACAGCTTTTACCATACAAGCTGGTGGAGTCTGAGGCGTTCAAAAAAATTGTAGCGATTGGGACACCGCAGTGGAAGGTACCCGGCCGAAATTTCTTTGCGGAAAAGGCAATCCCCAGCCTGTACTCGATTGTGCAAAAGGAAGTAATGGCATCTCTGGCACACAGTGTTGGGGCAAGGGTCCATCTGACCACTGATACCTGGTCTGCAAAGCATGGTCAGGGCAGGTATATCACCTACACTGCGCATTGGGTAAACCTGATGTCACCTGCCAATCATGGAATGAGTGGCTCTGTAGAGGAATTTGTCACCTCCACGACTTGCAGGCAGGCCTGCTGCCACCTCCTCTACTCCTACTCCATCCTCTTCCATAACCTCCTTAGCTGAGTCCTCTTCTGCTGCGTCTTGCTCCATATCAACGGCACCCCCAGCTCTCCAGATACTATTCCACATCCCGGATATGGCAGTGTCATGCCGTCTTGGGGTTGACTTGCCTGAAAGCAGAGAGTCACACCGGACCAGCACTCCTGTCCGCCCTGAACGCACAGGTGGATCAATGGCTGACTCCGCAC
Organism: Discoglossus pictus; assembly: GCA_027410445.1. Classification (NCBI taxonomy): domain Eukaryota; kingdom Metazoa; phylum Chordata; class Amphibia; order Anura; family Alytidae; genus Discoglossus; species Discoglossus pictus. Next base: position 441,608,776 of record CM050165.1, on the reverse strand, counting down.
CAACTGGAGATTGGCAAAGAGGTTTGTGACAACGGAAGAAATTTGTTCGTGGCATTGAATTTGGGCAAGTTGATGCATGTGCCGTGCATGGCACATGTGTGTAATCTGATCGTACAACGCTTTGTCCATAAGTATCCAGGCTTACAGGACGTCCTGAAGCAGGCCAGAAAGGTGTGTGGTCATTTCAGCCGTTCCTACACAGCCATGGTGCACTTTTCAGATATCCACTGGAGAAACAACATGCCAGTGAGGTGCTTGATTTGTGACAGCCCCACACGTTGGATTTCAACACTCCTAATGTTCGACCGCCTGCTCCAACAAGAAAAAGCCATTAACCAGTATTTGTATGACCGAGGTGCTAGGACAGCCTCTGCGGACCTGGGGATTTTTTTGCCACGTTACTGGACGCTCATGCGCATTGCCTGTAGGCTCATATGTCCTTTTGAGGAGGTGACCAAACTTGTCAGTCGCACCGAAGGCACCATCAGCGACATCATACCATTTGTTTTATTCCTGGAGCGTGCCCTGCGAAGAGTGCTGGATCAGGCCGTAGATGAGCGTGACGAGGAAGAGGAAGAGTTGTGGTCACCATCACCACCAGAAACAGCCTTATCAGCATCGCTTGCTGGACCTGCGGCAACGCTGGAAGAGTATTGTGAGGAAGAGGAGTCAGAGGAGGAATGTGGCTTTGAGGGGGAGGAGGAAGACCAATCACAACAGGCATCCCAGGGTGCTCGTTGTCACCTATCTGGTACCCGTGGTGTTGTACGTGGCTGGGGGGAAGAACATATCTTCAGCGAGATCACTGAGGGCCAGGAACGGGACATGGGTAGCTCGGCATCCAACCTTGTGCAAATGGGGTCTTTCATGCTGTCGTGCCTGTCGCAGGACCCTAGTATAAAAAGACTGAAGGGGAACAACCTGTACTGGGTGTGCACGCTACTAGACCCCCGGTATAAGCAGAAAGTGCCTGAAATGTTATCAAATTACTGCAAGTCAGAAAGGATGCAGCAGATCCAAAACAAATTAACAAGTATGCTTTACACAGCATATAAGGGTGATGTCACAGCACAAGGGCAATATAACAGGGGAAGAGGTGAAAGTAATCCTCCTCCCACGACCATGCCGGCAAGGACAGGACGTTGAAAAGACGTGTTGTTGATGGAGGACATGCGGACCTTTTTCAGTCCTAATCATAGCAACAGCCTTTCGGGATCCACATTCAGAGAACGACTTGACCGACAGGTAGCAGACTACCTCGCCTTAACTGCAGATATCTACACTCTGAGGAGAGATGAACCCCTTGACTACTGGGTATGCAGGCTATACCTGTGGCCTGAGCTATCACAATTTGCAATTGAACTTCTGGCCTGCCCCGCTTCAAGTGTCCTGTCAGAAAGGACCTTCAGTGCAGCAGGAGGTTTTGTCACCGAGAAGAGAAGTCGCCTAGGGCAAAAAGGTCTAGATTGACTCACCTTTATAAAGATGAATGAGGGATGGATCCCGAAGGGACTGACACTGGGCTATACATTCAACTGAAAAAGGCCTGATGAGATGAGCTGCCTTCGGCTAAAAATGGTCCACACGCTGCTGTATGTTATCTGTGAATGCCGGATGACTTGCGTAACTTATCCGCCACCAACTAAGGTTCAAGAAGACGCAATGTTTTATGGCACTTTCTGCCTGGGGAACAACGGTCAATTTTTCTGGCCGCTGCAACAGCAGCGGCTGCAGCAATGCCTAATTTTTTTATTTCATTTTTTATGTCAGAAGGCGTACGGCATGTAATGAAAAAGAAAGCATATTGAACAGTCTTGCATAACAGTTGTGCAAAAATACATATTTACAATGAAGACATTTTGTTAAAATTAGCTGGCTAGGCCTTCTTATTTTTACTTTTTTGGTTAATACATTTTCTTTTTTTTACTGTGATTGCAATTTTTAAGAGAAACCTAAGACATGGTAAAACAGACAATAGTAAAGAGTATATCAGCAGTTAACACCAAAGTCCTATTATCTATCATCACTCCAGCAGTAGCTTATTATTTACAATATCTAACCTGCTCAATCGCCCTTGGGTTACCCTAGGGCAGGCTTCAGTAGGCGACCTCTCCTTTCCTCGGATGATTTTGCCGCCGGTTGCTTCTGAAGGGTCTCCTCCAGGGCTCCCTCACTCCGGTCCTTCCCCCGAGTCGCTTCAACCATTAACAAATGTTTTATTATATTAGGGGGGCACTAAATGGGGATGTTATCCAGGGATCGCAAATTGTCTGGAACTGGGTGATTCTATCCAAGACTACATGGTTTAATCTCTTGTTGAGCTGTAAATAGTTGATTTTTTTTATAAATTCCTGAAAGTTTTAATTTGGGGTTTTCCAACTACTAGCTATGTGTATTTTTTCTTTCAAAAAATATTTTATTAGGTCAGGTAATATATCAATTTCAAACAACCATTTCCATGTTACATATATATCCATACATGTTAATACATCACTGAGTTACCTTATCTCTATTAATACTCAGTTTACCCATTTCCATTCCATAATCTTGGAGCTTATACCATATCCAGGGCTAGTATGTTATCTGGATTTGGTTGTACCTGTAGCCTTAAAAAAAATTTTTTTTTACTTTTCTTTTATTAATATAGCTTTAATTCAGTTTGTTTTAAGTTGATTCCCATTAAGTCTTGAATCCGACTATAATTGGGAAAAAAAATAACTAGTTTTAACATTTAACATGTTGGGAAAGGGAAAGGTCCACAAACATCCTCCTTTTTTACAAAAATATGATGTAAAATATAGCACTTACCTCCATCCTCCGCCCCTCTAAGGATCCACACACACCTCCATCCATCCCGTTCTCTTGAGAATATCCTCTCCCATTTAGGGGAGCCCCTATTCCGGACCTAAATTTCTTTAATTGTCTCCAGATGATATGCTATCCCTTAATTGCAGCCACGGAGACCATATATCTCAAAATGTATCCATGGAGTTGTCTACTAAATGGGTAAGGCTTTATTTATAAGGATAAAGTTTAATTTATTTTTAACCACCTGAAAGTGTAGGGTATCCGATTTCCATTGTCCGGCTATATGGTTCTTTGTGGCCAACATGATGAACTTTAATAGTCTATTTTGAGCGGGCGAGAGACAGATATGCGGAACACCCAGCAAGCAGTTTTCTATCTTAGCAGAAATCTGAATCTTAAACATTTTAGAAGCTAGTAAGCATGTTTCTTCCCATAGTCTTATGACTGCCGAACACTCCCACAAGACATGAATAAATGTAGCCTCATTACCACTGTTCCTAAAACATGAGCTGCTCCGTTTTGGATCCCATTTATTTAGCTTAAAAGGAGTAATATATGTCCTGTGTAGGACCTTTATTGAAGGCTCAAGCAGACTATAATTTAAAGATCCCCTACTTAAGTCTCGCCAACTTTTATCCCATGTGCTGTCTGCCAACTCGGTGCCCAAATCCCTCTCCCAGGCTTTGGTATAGTCTGGTTTGTTCACCCATGAGTTTTCATTAAATAGTTCATACATGAGGCTAATAATACCAGGCTGAAAGGGGGAATCACCACATTTTTTGAGTAGCCAGGTGTTTCTTTGGGGATTCCCCCTACCACTTATCGTATATATAAAATGATGTATCCTGCAAAAATTATAGTGTTCAGCCAGGGGTAAATTGTATCTATCTCTCACCCGCTCAAAGGTCATTATTTTGTTGTCATGCCACCATGGACCAACCCTTAGTAGGTTCTGAGACTTCCACCAACTGAGAGAGCTTTCCGGAAGATGTGTCTTAAAGTGGGGATTGGGTACGATAGGGGTAAGATCTGATACCGGAGTTTCCAGTTTTTGTGTCCAGTTCATCTCCGTCCATATTTTTAGTGAGTGCTTAATCAATGGGTTTTTCAAGTTTCTCAAAAAAGTATACAGGCCAGGAATCCATATTACTGTATCCCATGTATAAGGTGACATGCTGACATTTTCCACAAATACCCAGAGTGGTTGATGTGTGGGAGAATGTGCCAGAGGAATGAAAGCCAGCTGCGCTGCCTTGTAATACAGTTTGAGATTCGGGCATGATAGGCCCCCTTTCCCTTTTGGTCTATACATATTATTTTTTGAGATCCTCGGGGCTTTATGATTCCAAATAAATCTAAAAATTTGTTTTTTCCCCTTTGAATCTTTATGTGTTGAAAGCGATCTCCCGGGAGTTTTAATCTGGCTGACGGGGATTTGTAGTATGTATCTATCAAGTTCATAAATTTGCCTGCAAACCCAAATTTCTGTAATACTGCTTTTAAATAAGGGCATTCCAACGTATCAAAGGCCTTTTCTACTTCTAAGGCCAAAAGGCATGTGGGTATTTGATGTTGGGATTGCCATGAGATTAAATTTTGTGTCCCTCTAATATTGTCCCCCGTTTGTCTATGGGGGATAAACCCTGTTTGGTCTTTATGGATTACTAGAGAATTGCCCGTCGAAAAATGACGGCAATGAAATTGTAAGGTAGCTAATGCTGTTTGGTTTTTAATAATGAAATCTATAATACATTAATAAATTAATATACTTTACCTATTTTGAAGCATTGTGTTGAAGAGCTGGCAATGTGTTTTGATGTTGCTGCAGCATTAGTGGTGGGGAGCTGCTGTGTAAACGTGATGAATGTGTGCAGTGTAATAGTGTGCGTGCGCAAGCCGAAACTGTTAGCGTAGTTGTGTACTTCCACATTGTTCTAAAATGGTGGGTAATGTGTGGTATGCGTCTGTATCGGAATATCCGTAGGTGTTTTGTGGTGTTTTGCGAGTTTCTTGTGGTGTTTGTAGCCTTGTTTTGTTCGTCGGCCATTTTTTCTGTCGCTTAGAGAATTTTTGAGTGTTTAAACTCTTTTATTTTGAGTTAAATTAAGGTGTAACTTAATTTTTTGAGGTCCTGGATGCTCCCTCTTGCTGTACATAAGCTTTTTATGTATGTGTTGTGTGTATTTATTGTGTTTTTCATTTTTTCCTGTTCGCGGTTGCGGGTGATTTTTGCGAGGTCGTAATGAGTGGTAACGTTTCTCGTATGTTGTTTGCATTGCGACGTAAAGTTTGCGAGGGTCGCAGTTGCTGTGTCGTGTTGTTTGCGTTACAACGTAAAGTTTGCGAGGGCCGCATTTGCTGGCAAGGAGCGCCTACGGCGCTCCATGGCCCTCATTCAATTGCAATTTGGCCCATAGCATATGTTTTTTAAAGAAGTGTTTAGTTAGTGAAAACCTTGCTTTTGGATAGATGCTTACTAACTAAAAACTTCTTAAAAAAAATATATGTTATGTGCTTATTTAGGGCCCTATTTAATTGGCCAAATTGCAATTGAATGAGGGCCCATGCTGCACGAGCCCGCAAGCATGAGCAACAGCTTGAGCAAGCTCGCCTGCTCACAACTAATATATATATATATATATATATATATATACATATATATATATATTGTGTAAATATATATAAAATATAATGTGTGTGTATATATAAATAAATTTATTATATAAATATAATGTGTGTGTATATATATAATGTGTGTGTGTGTATGTATGTATGTATGTATGTATGTATATATATATATATATATATATATATATATATATATATATATATATATATATATATATGTTGTATAATGTAAATAAGAAGCCATCTAGAGTATATTGATTTCACATAAAAGTCCAGGTCCTCAGAGATAATCCTCCCTACCACAATATTTAAATATATAAATTAAATGTGACACATAAACTATAAAAAAACAGTTCTATCTTTCCATTTGTTTTTGCAGAGTGAGAGACAGATTTACATACACAGCTATATTATATATTAGACTCGCCCCCTAATGTGCTGAGT